>JAXCHB010000218.1:1557500-2103971 GCA_036926305.1 Uropetala carovei | reverse complement strand
ATCCACCAAGCATTTTATTCAATTTGGCGCCAACGTTCGGAAACGATAGACCTCGTGCTCATTTTGAAGAGGCGAACGCGTGGATTCGCAGTCTACCCTTCGAGGGAGCCATTTCTCTCGGTCTACGCATTTCTCTTCGGAGTTACGCTCCGGGTGGGTCAGCGGAGTGGGGGGCCTCCCTTCCTCCCCCTCCCTCTCTCTTCCTCTACTTCCATCTCTTTCCGTCCTCTCCCCCTCCCCCTCGTCCCCTCCATCTTCCTTTCCCTCCCAAAATGCTTTCATATGCTTATATTCACGAAAGTGTTTCATTTTGTCGATGTTTTTGGAATTTTATATTATCTCACCGGCGATATATCTTCAGCACAGCTAAGATCTCCCGAAATCCTACAGCTGTGCGGAATTCCATAGACTATAACTCACGGTTCGCATTATTATGGTATTCATATAATTTCGATTTAAAGGGCAGTGGCAAAGTGGTTATTTATAACTCGCTTCACGAGGGCGAACAAGTGGAGTTGAAAATTGTCGTTTTTTATTTCAAGGCTAAGTGCATTTTAGTCAATCGTAAGGAGTGATACGGCAGATAACTGACTCGACTGCCGGAATACCGGTTAATACTGTATGGTTTACTATAAACTTGCCTGAAATTTGTCTCATATCTTGTTACTCTTTTAATGTTTTGAATTATTTCTTTGAAAGAAAAGTAGAAACTTTCATAAAATACAATTTTTACTTTTCATTGACTGGCTGAAAATTAAGACAGAAATAAGATTTCTGATCAAATTTGACAGTATTCATTCATGACATCATCACGTTCGAAAGAAAATGAAAAGTGCGAAAATGGACGGAATAATTTAATGTTATGTATGCATTCAATGGTTTTAGAGAAAAATATAATGTACTGTTTATGTGCAGACATAATGAAGAAATTAAATGTAAAACATATCCTATAACAATATAAATGGGAAAAAAGCTGATTTGTAGTGTCCAGTGTCATAATATCGGTCGTCACGTATATTTTCTCAATTACCCCTTTATGCCTTTAAAAGTACCCCCAAGGGTAAGCGTACCCCAGTTTGGGAAGCTCTACTGTAGACGAACGAATTAAAATTAATGAAATTAAAATAAATTATATTAATTTTTGACGTCGAAATTTGGCTTTGGGCATTTATTCTTTGATTCCACATCACCCGTTTAGATTAGGGAATTGCCTCCCTCATCTCAAAATACTCCTCGGGTGTGTTTCGATCGGCAGTTAAACACGCGTTCTCATTTATGGGTAAATACTCTTACCACGTTGTTCATAAAAATATCGCTCGTTCTCCAGAGATCTTATGATAGCTTACAACTGTGATCGTAGAAAAGAATATATCACGAATATGAATACTACTGTGCCGCCGCTAATAGTTTGTGTCAGAGGGAGAATATCACGCACCAACTATGTTATACTCACGTCATAGGTAAAAAGGATTCCTTCTATCTATCCACAAATAATTTCTCGTGTCTCGTCAGTGTGTACTGGCGTGCATAAAATATTGCGTCTAACAAATAATCTTTAAATTCTTTTTATCTAAATCTCTGCGAAAGTCGATTCCTTGGCCTTCCATTTCTCCTGAGACTCTCATCCAAGCTCTTCTATTAGGCTCTTCTACACTTACTCGCCTACCATATTTTCATAGTTTCACCAAATGCGCTCTCTTTGAATTTTCTCCTGAATAAGACCTATCTCATATAAGGGTCCCATACGCTACACGCATACTCAATTAACGCTCTAACTACGGAAAAAACAAACCTCTTTTCATCACATACCCCTCAATATTCTACGAACAAATACTAGCTTTTTACGAGATGCTCCTATTATCCGTCGAACTCACTATTGATAACTTGATTCTGTTTAGCCTGCCAAAAATTAACTAAGGAACATTTATCACCGTTTAATTCTAATTGCCACTCGTTAACACCATTTCGAAAAGGAATGTAAATAAGGTTTGAGGATCTGAACATCTCCTACGTCGAAAATTTTTCTATAAACCACTGTAACGCCCGCAAATAATCTACAACTACTGCTTACAATTTTGCTGAGATAAAGACGGTGCTGAGAACTTTCGTAAGTTAATAACACATTTTCACTGTTTATTATTCCACCTATAACCTAACAACCTTTTTATTCCATAATCTAACATTATCTTAAAGAGCCCACAGGAGAACAGGAAAATATCACTATAGTCATTTTAGGATTTACGAGTTGAGGTACTAATAAAATGATTAGCGCTGCACAACGCACGCTGGATGTAAGTAACATTTGCCAAAAAACAGAAGGAACAAGTAATGGGTATAAAAATAAATTTTTATAAATAACTTTTATATTTTAACATTTATTATAATAGTTACTTCAAATTTGGTGAAATTACCTGCACAAGTTACCTTTTACTGGTGGAGGCGGTGTTACATTATATTCAATTGATCTGGATATCAAGGCTGAAGACATTCCTTGTCGTATACAAAACAACGAAGCGCAACATGAGTAATATCAAAGGTAAGTAATCGGTACTATTACACAATCATTATGGGAGTAAACGTGCTTTGATCGCTTTAATACGAGAGAGAGAGAGAGGGAGGGGACAAAGGGAGGGAGGGTGAGAGAGGAAAATGACTTTCAATACAATTAATGTTTCTGATGCCAATTTGATCTCCATAAATAGGTTGAACGATTGAATCTTTACTCCCGTTGGGATTTCGATGGGCATTACGTTAGTAAGGTTTTAAAGGAGAAATATAAGACTCTGATTCCCATTAAAAGCTTACCCATATGAAAGCATTAAGCTGGTTGCCTAGGCAGTAGATTGTTGCCACCCAGGAAAATTACATTTTTTCCGATAAAAACTATAAATTTACATTAATTCTACTCGGATATGAATTCCGTCTTCAAAAATAAGAAACTACAATTTATATCCTATCCGACAATATAAGTTTCGAGTTCGAATCTTGATGGGAAATAATTTAAAAATGCAAATGTAAAAACCTATACACCAATTTAATGTTTACTTATGGGGCAAAAAAGGGTCAAAATAACCCCTCAAAGTGGGAATTTCGAAAGTTTCGGGTTTTTTCCGTCGGCTGTGACCAAAAACTTATAATCCTACCAAATTTCAAGTTTCTAGCACATCTGGAAGTGCCTCATAATTTTGTATCCTGCCAAAGTGGTTACAAACCGCTATATATACCTATATATATACTAGATAATGTGTGCTTCCATTCTGCAAGCATTTTTAAATTTTAGCATTTTTACAATTTCAAATTATTCCCAATCGAACTTGTACAAAATCGTATAACCTTAACAAAATTCAACTTTGTAGCTCATCTAGAAGTGCCTTATAATTATATTACTCGTATGGTGCAATAATAGGGCAAAACAGGCGATAAGATTTCGAATTTGTACAATATCGGATTTCTTCCTAACTAAAAACCCATAATTCAGCAAAATTTCACGTTTGCATCTCATTAAGACTTGCCGTAAAATTTTCACATTGGTATGTGGCATAAATGTGGCAAAACAGCCCTTAAAATTTGGAATTTTCGCAGTATTTTATTTGAACTTCGGTTGCAATGAAATTTTTATAATCGTGCCAAATTTAAAGTCTCTAGGTCATATGGAGCTGCCTCATCATTTTTTTTCTCGTATGGAGCAATACTGGGGAAAACAACCCCCAACAGGGATTATTACAATATCGGAATTTTTCATTAGGTATAGTTTAACATTAAAGGCATTAAAATATAAGCCTCTGATTCCCATTAAAAGCTTACCCATATGAAAGGATAGAGCTTGTTACCAAGGAAGCCTATTGTTAGACCCAGAAAAATTAGCAATTTTTGTGATAAAAACTATAAATTTACGTTAATTCTACTCGGATTTGAATTCTGTCTTCAAAAATAAGAAACTACAATTTATATCCTATCCGACAGTTTAAGTCTCGAGTTCGCATCTTGACGGGAAGTAATTTTAAAAAGTAAATATAAAAACCTCTGCACCAAATTACATGCTTTCTTATGGGCAAAAAATGGGGCAAAAAGGGGCCAAAATAGCCCCTTAAAATAGGAATTTCGACAGTTTCGGATTTTTTCCTTCGGTTGCGACCAAAAACCTATACTCCTACCAAATTTCAAGTTTCTACCACATCTGGAAGTGCCGCATAATTTTGTATCTTCCTATATATATATATATATATATATATATATATATATATATGTACTAGTTAATATGTGCTTGCATTCTGCAAGCATTTTTGATGTTTAGCCTATTATACTATACTATATATGATATATATCTATAATAAAAATTTTATTGCAACTGAAGATAAAATAAAACTGCGAAAATTCCAAATTTTAAGGGCGGTTTTGCCCTATTTATGACTCATACCAGTGTGAAAATAATACGGCAATTCTTAATGAGATGCAAACATGAAATTTTGCAGAATTATGGATTTTTAGTTACAACAGAAAGAAGAAATTCATTACAATGAAAATTCGAAATCGTAGCAACTGTATTGCCACATAATTGTCCTATGCAACGAGTAAAATTATAATGCACTTCTAAATGAGCTACAAAGTTGAAATTTGATACGGATATATGATTTTGCACAAAATTGATTGGGAATAATTTGAAATTGTAAAAAGGCTAAACATCAAAAATGCTTGCAGAATGCAAGCACACATTAACTAGTATATATATATATATATATATATATATATATATATATATATATATATACTAGTATATATCATATCTATATATATATATACTAGTATATATCATATCTATAATATAAAGACGCTTCTTACACATGATATCATTCTATATCGACTCTTCTTACAGAGGATATATATAGGAGGATACTAATGTCTGGCCCAAACTACAATAGATGGAGAGCTGCAATTTTCAGTAATTGTAGATAGCATGGAGAAACCGCCAGAAAAATTGAGATCTCATACCTAGGTGTCATGGGTTCGACTCCAGAAATTCCTAAATTTCCATTTTTTCCCTTAAGAAAAGCATTGCGGCATATTTGAAAATTAATTTATGGCACTTTCCGATAAGGTAGAGAATTCAAACTTGGAGGGTTGTTAGATACCCAGGAGATCTATAGGGAACCGTTATCGCTTTAACCGCAAGGGTCCTGGGTTAGACGCCGGATGACCCGGTATATCTCCCATAAGAAAGCATGGAAAAAATGAATTCCTTCATATAGACGAAACAAAGAGGAATAAATAAATGATATTTTCAGGGTTTGTAGAAGTCATCAGTATATCTCCATAGTATTTGACAACTCCTGCGTAGGTGTCACCGGTTAGATTCCAGGTAGCCTCAAATTTGAGATTATTTCCCAAATGGAAAGCATTGAAATAGGTGCAGGGCTCTTTTGCATTTAGAATTTTTGTCGGCTTTTAGTCTTTTTTATTAAATGAGAGCAAATGCTTGCAGAATGCAAGCACACATTCACTTGTATATATTTACTAGTTAATGTGTGCTTGCATTCTGCAAGCATTAGTAGCGGGTAAATAATTTTTAAATGCAAAATGTTTTGACCTCTTCACCGATTTACGTGATTTCCTTATTCACAAATTTTGGGGTAAAATCAACCCCTAATTTTATAATTATAAGATATTTATAGGTTTTTAACATTTGTTACGTATACCTCACATTTATGCCAAATTTCATCGTTGTAGCATCTCTAGAAGTGCATCTATATAAATTTCATTGTTTTAAATTTTTGAATTTTTAACAGCCACAATAATAACCTTTAACAAAATTTTCAGTGTTAATTGTCACCGGAACATTATTCCCTAACTTTCTTAAAATTTTCAGCTTCCATGCTCTTCAGAATGTACATAAACTTTAGTCAATTTATTTAACATTTTAGAGATTATTACGGTCGAACGAATAAAAATTTACAAATTTCTATAAACCTGTTTTCATTATATGGCAAATTCTACCAATGGAAAAAATTTCAGCTTCATAGCTCATTTAGAAATACCTTAACCGTGAAAAGTTAGTAAATAGTTTATAATTTTTAACGGCCAAGAAAATACATATTGTTGCAATTTTTCCTCGGTTTATTTTTTTTGATTCAATTATGTATTAAATTTCAGCTCAAACTATTGTAGTTTGCACTGGAAATTTGTATGCCCTCTATATTCTAAGTAAGGCCCATCAATATATAATGAAGAAGGATTTTTGAAATTGTAGGATTTTTACAATTTAGAATTATTCCCTGTCAACTTTTAAAAAAATTCATTACATTAACAGCATTAAAATATAAGCCTCTGATTCCCATTAAAAGCTTACCCATATGAAAGGATACAGCTTGTTACCAAGGAAGCCTATTGTTAGACCCAGAAAAATTAGCAATTTTTTGCGATAAAAACTATAAAATTACGCTAATTCTACTCGGATTTGAATTCTGTCTTCAAAAATAAGAAACTACAATTTATATCCTATCCTACAGTTTAAGTCTCGAGTTCGTATCTTGATGGGAAGTAATTTTAAAATGCAAATATAAAAACTTCTACACCAATTTACATGTTTTCTTATGGGCAAAAAATGGGGCAAAAAGGGACCAAAAGAGCCCTTCAACATAGGAATTTCTACAGTTTCGGATTATTTCCTTCGGTTTTGACCAAAAACCTATAATCCTACCAAATTTCAAGTTTCTGGCACATCTGGAAGTGCCTCATAATTTTGTATCCTCCTATATATATGATATACTAGTTGTTATGTGCTTGCATTCTGCAAGCATTTTCAAATTTTAGCATTCTTACAAATTCAAATTATTCCCAATCGATGTTGTACATAATCGTATAACAGTGGCAAATTTGGAGTTTGTAGCTCATTTAGAAGTGCCTTATAATTTAAATCCTCGTATGGAGCAATAATGGAGCAAAACAACCCCTAACATTAAGAATTATTAGTCTCAGATTTTTTCCATCTGTTGTAAATAAAAACCCATAATTCTGCCATATTTCAAGTTTGTATCTCATTAAGAAGTGCTTTATAATTATCACACTCGTATGGGGCCGAAAAAGGGCAAAACCAAACATTAAAAATAGGAATTTTTGCAATTTTACAGTTTTATCTTAGTTTGCCATGAAAATTCTAAAATCGTGCCAAATTTCAAGTCTCTAGGTCCTATGCAGCTGCCTCGCATTTTTTGTTCTCGCATGGGGCCGAAAAGGGGCAAAACCGCCCTTAAAAATGAGAATTTTTGTAATTTTGTAATTTTATCTTAGGTTGCAATGATATTTCTATAACCGTGCCAAATTTCAAGTCTCTGGGTCCTATGCAGTTGCATCGCCTTTTTTGTTCTCGAATGGAGCAATAATGGGGCAAAACAGGCCCAAAAATGAGGATTATATCTATATCGGATTTCCTTCATTAGGTGTAGTTTAACATTAACAGCATTAAAATATTAGCCTCTGATTCCCATTAAAAGCTTACCCATATGAAAGGATACAGCTTGTTACCAAGGAAGCCTATTGTTAGACCCAGAAAAATTAGCAATTTTTTGCGATAAAAACTATAAAATTACGCTAATTCTACCCGGATTTGAATTCTGGCTTCAAAAATAAGAAACTACAATTTATATCCTATCCGACAGTTTAAGTCTCGAGTTCGTATCTTGATGGGAAGTAATTTTAAAATGCAAATATAAAAACTTCTACACCAATTTACATGTTTTCTTATGGGCAAAAAATGGGGCAAAAAGGGACCAAAAGAGCCCTTCAACATAGGAATTTCTACAGTTTCGGATTATTTCCTTCGGTTTTGACCAAAAACCTATAATCCTACCAAATTTCAAGTTTCTGGCACATCTGGAAGTGCCTCATAATTTTGTATCCTCCTATATATATGATATATGATATATATATATATATATATATATATATATATATTAGTTAATGTGTGCTTGTATTCTGCAAGCATTTTTGATGTTTAGCCTTTTTACAATTTCAAATTATTCCCAATCAATTTTGTGCAAAATCATATATCCGTATCAAATTTCAACTTTGTAGCTCATTTAGAAGTGCATTATAATTTTACTCGTTGCATAGGACAATTATGTGGCAATACAGTTGCTAAGATTTCGAATTTTCATGGTAACGAATTTCTTCTTTCTGTTGTAACTAAAAATCCATAATTCTGCAAAAATTTCATGTTTGTAACTAAAAACCCATAATTCTGCCAAATTTCAAGTTTGTATCTCATTAAGAAGTGCCTTATAATTATCACAGTTGTATGGGTCCGAAAAGGGTCAAATCCACCAATTAAAAATTGAATTTCTGCAATTTTAGAATTTTGTCTTAGTTTGCCATGAAAATTCTATAACCGTGCCAAATTTCAACTCTCTGGCTGCTATGCAGCTGCATCGTCTTTTTTGTTCTCGAATGGGGCAGTAATGGGGCAAAACAGGCCCAAAAATTAGGGTAATATCAATATCAGATTTCCTTCATTGGGTGTAGTTTAACATTAACAGCATTAAAATATAAGCCTCTGATTCCCATTAAAAGCTTACCCATATGAAAGGATAGAGCTTGTTACCAAAAAAGCCTATTGTTAGACCAAGAAAAATTGGCAATTTTTTGCAATAAAAACTGTAAAATTATGTTAATTCCAATCCGATTTGAATTCTGTCTTCAAAAATAAGAAGCTACAATTTATATCCTATCCGACAGTTTAAGTCTCGAGTTTGTATCTTGACGGGAAGTAATTTTAAAATGCAAATATAAAAACCTCTACACCAATTTACATGTTTTCTTATGGGCAAAAAATGGGGCAAAAAGGGGCCAAAATGGCCCGTCAGAATAGGAATTTCAACAGTTTCGGATTTTTCCCTCTGGTTGTGACTAAAAACCTATAATCTTACCAAATTTAAACTTTCTACCACATCTGGAAGTGCCTCATAATTTTGTATCCTTCTATATATATATCTATATATATATATATATCATGTGTAAGAAGCATCTATATATTATAGGTATCATATATATAGGAGGATACAAAATTATGAGGCACTTCCAGATGTGCTTCTTACACATGATATGTATATATATATATAGGAAGATACAAAATTATGAGGCAATACCAGATGTGCCAGAAACTTGAAATTTGGTAGGGTTATAGGTTTTTGGTCACAACCGAAGGGAAAAATCTGAAACTGGCTAAATTCCTATTTTTAGGGGCTGTTTTGGCCCCTTTTTGTCCTATTTTTCCCATAAGAAAGCATGTATTTAAACTAATGGATAAGACATAAATTGTAGTTTCTTATTTTTGAAGACGGAATTCCAATCCGAGTAGAATTAGCGTATATTTATAATTTTTATCGCAAAAAAGTGGTAATTTTCTGGGTCTAACAATAGGCATCCTAGGCAACTGACTTAATGCTTTCATATGGGTCAGCTTTTAATGGGAATCAGAGGCTTATATTTTAATGCCTTTAATGTTAAACTACGACAAAAGAAGGAAATCCGACACTGATATAATCCCCATTTTTGGGGCTGCTTTGCCCCAGTATTGTTTAACAAGAGAAAGAAAACGGTGAGGTAGCTCCATGTGACCTAGAGACTTGCAATTTAGCACGATTATATAAATGTTGTTGCTCCCGAAGATAAAATAAATAAAAGGAAAAATTCAAATTTTTAGGTGCGGTTTTGCCCCATAATTACCCAGTACGAGTGTGAACATTATAAGGCACTTCTTAATGCGATACCAACTTGAAATTCGACACGGTTATATTGTTTTGGACATATTCGATTAGGAATAATTCGAAATTGTAAAAATGTTAATAATTAAAAATTGCTTGATTAATGTATTCATATATTATAAAGTAATAAACAAACGTTTCTTGTATAGTTACTTATAAATGTGCTACAATGCTGAAATTTTTTCTAATGGTAGATTTTACCAAGTAACAAAAATGGGATTATAGAAATTTGAAGATGTTTATTTATTGGGCCGTAAAAAATTCATAAATATTTTTAAAAATTACTAATGTTTATGGACTTTTATTATAGCTAGGGAGCTGAATATTTTGAGAAATTAGGGAATGCTATTCCAGCGGTAAATAATATTGAAGAATAAAGTTTATTATTGTGGCTGTTAAAAATTCATCATTTTTAAACAATTAATTTTATATAACTACACATTTAGAGGTGCTACATTGATGAAATTTAGCAGAAATGTGAGGTATTCGTATCAAATGATGAAAACCTATAGAAATTTTACAATTATAAATTTTTGGTGTTGTTTTTATTCCAATATTGTCCATAATGTAAAACATTAGTCGGCGCAGAGGTGCAAACTTTTGCATTTAAAAATTATCTGTCCACTCTACTCTTTATATTAAGATGATACAAAATGCTTGCAGAATGCAAGCACACATTAACTAGTATAATTATATACTAGTTAATGTGTGCTTGCATTCTGCAAGCATTAGGAGCGGAAAAATAATTTTGAAACGCAAAAAGTTGGACCTCTTTACCGATTTCCTTATTGAAAAATTTTGAGGTAAAAACAACTCCTAAATGTATAATTATAAATCATTTATAGGTTTTTAGCATTTGTTATATTTATGCGAAATTTTATTGATGTAAGTGTACGAGAAATTGATATTGGACTTAAGTTGTTATTTTCAGGAACGCAGTAGAGTCTTAAGTCGTGAGTAAGTCGAGGAATCGATCGTGCGCCACTGAAAAGAAAAAGAAAACTCTCGATTTCGATCGAGTCCTTTGGTTTTGGTTCCTTCGAAATACACTATAGGCCATATGGCGCTGTATTTTCCGTGGCAATAGGGATCTCTAGCCCTGCCCTCCCCCCTGCTGCGTCGCCGCGTGCGCCGACTCGCCCCCCGCAAAGCCTTCTGATTCGTCGCCTCTAGAATAAGCGCAGACGGCTGCTCCTCCTATATTTCCCCCTCCTCCCCCATCAATCCATCCAATGCAATTCTCGGGAGAGCGATGGGAGGCCCCACGCGCCACTGACCACACTCCGCAATAATGCGTCTGCATCGCTTATCCAAGGATGATGCCTGATAATACGCGTCTTCCTTACATTCATCAGTATGCGTGCTTTCATAACAATAATGGGAAATTGTACACCGTGCAGGAGAGCCCAAAGCTTGTTTATATTATCATACCAATAAATCTGATCTGTGTCCGACGCATGACTTTCTCCATACAGCGCAATGAATGCTCTCTCGACATCAGCGTCCTCAGGAATAATTATCAGCAATTATATTCGTGAATAATTTAAAAACATTTTCAATAGTCTTTATTAAAAAAAACAATAAGTAAAGAAAATGGTTAGCTGTTTCTATGGATAACAAAATATCGATGTGTAATTAAAATTACTCTTGGCAGCGTAAACAACGCTATCAACAATCAGAAAATTTTAACAAAGCAACGGATACAATGATATCACTTAGCGGCGTGATTAACATAAATTAAGAAGAAAAATCAAAATATTTCCTAAACTATCGGTTTTGTGAAAGACATTTTCAATGAAAACCTGTAGAAAATTATATTTTCCACATGTTTAATAATAACAAATATTTACGAAAATGGACTTTTAAAGGAGATATTTGGGAAAAAGGAAAAACGAAAAGAATAAACCTCCACTTCCGGTTCACATATATTCTTCAAAAACTAATCAGCTCCTGTCCCTATGATGAAAAAATTATATTTCAAGTTTGGTACTGAAACATTTCGAATTAGAGCGCCCACAAAATTCTATCACACATCAGCGAGAAAATAGACAAAATGTGTTCTATGGACCTCAAAACGTGTATTCCCGTTGAAATCTAGAAATATATTTTTTTCACGAAAACAACACTTTCCCTATAGTTACGGTGAACATGCGACGCGAACTTTTCGGGGCAGTCCCGATTTCAAGGATTCTGTCCCGTTGTCCCCATAAACCATTGAAATTCCCCGAAATTCCACTATTTCGGCAAGTAGAAACCGAATAAAGCAAGTCAGTGAGCGTCGCAGTAAAAATATAAATTCAGAAAATCACAAAAGATTGAGTGAGAGCCATAAAAATGTAGATTAACGGGCTCAAGAAACATCGCACACGAAAAGGCGCGCATAATATCACGCATTATGTGATTATTATTATTATTATGTGATGGGGTATGCAGAGTATGCTACGCATAGGGACCCCACCAAAGGGGGCCCCAAATTGCGCTTTTCTTCCCTCTCTCCCGTCGCCTTCTTCCCCATCAGTCTCTTTGTTTTCCCATGCGGTCATAAACCTTGGAAAATCGAGGAATGAGGGTCCTGAGCGTGAGAAATAACAAATGGCGTGGGAGGATAGTTTCTCTTCTCTGCGGTTCATAGATTAGCAGTTTGATTCGTTCAAAAGTAATGCAAACCAGACGGCATCTCATCTAACTTTTTCTAACGTATCTCCAGATGGAGGGCGTTGTGCTCTCTGTTCCAAGAGAATTGACTTTTGCTTGATTTTCAGGCTAGTCTTCAATATCCCACCGTCAGTACCCTGGCCTCCTCAGGTGACGAGATTCGCATGTATAGGTACTTAAAAATAAAAAATCTGATGTGGCCAACACATGACTTTCTCCATATTCGGGGTATTATAGTTATTTAAATTATTATGAATAGAATTATAAGGCAAAATTATTATTTCCTATTGTAAAAGAATACAGTCGTCCTTACTGCTGTAAATTACGTATATTTTGAATAGGTTTACAGAATTCACCGCTGCATGGTGGTGGCGCTGTATACTGGTATTCATAAAAAGCGAAATATCTCCTAATTGGATGGTTCAACGAAAATTTCTTTAAAACAAAACTTGGAAGAAATATTATTCTCTACAACTTTGGTCCTCACGAAGATTACCAATAACGATGTTTTTAAGGAGATATTTGACGGAAACCGAAAAATCGATTATTTATAAATAATTCCTAAACAGTAACTGCTATGGAAAATTGTTAGAAATAAAAGATGTAGAAAATTATATTTTTTACGTTTCTGTAATGGTCAATGTATACAATAATGAAGTATTATCGGAGAAATATCGCAAAAACCGAATCGGGTTTCGAATAAACGTCGACTTCCAGTTAACCGGTATTGTCCAAAAACTAATTAGTTCTTTGTGCTCAACCTAAAGTGGTATATATGAAATTTGGTATCGATATGGCAAGTACTTTTTGAGTTAGAGCTCCCACAATCACATACACCCACACATGCATAAAGCATAAAGCATCTTAAACAAGTTGGTAGGGATCACGCGAACGAGTATTTAATATACAGAAATAGTCGTAAATCTGCAAGAGACGAAGCGCGTAAGGAATTTGACGCCTACCGATCCAGGACACTCTCGGATTCACTCAAAAACGACTCGAAAGAATTTTTGTCGTACGTTCGAGAAATTCGAGGAGGTCAGTCCACACTACCGATCCAGGACACTCTCGGATTCACTCAAAAACGACTCGAAAGAATTTTTGTCGTACGTGCGAGAAATTCGAGGAGGTCAGTCCACAGTACCTCTTCTACGGTGAAAGTGTACACGATTCTTTTACTAAGGCTAGTATGTTAAATCGGTTCTTCGAAAATTGCTTCACAATAGACAACGGTGATTTCATTGATTTCCCTACTCGTATAGACTCAAATATGAGCGACATGGAAATATCCAAAAGCGGTATCGTTAAATTACTAAGTCAGGTCCATAAAAGAAAATCGCCAGGGCCGGAAGTCATCCATGCGTTCATTATGAACTCGTTAGCAAACGAATTAGCTCCGTACCTTAAAATCGTATTCAAAAAATCTTTAGATGAGGGAATAGTTCCCTTCATATGGAAAACAGCTCACGCTACACCAATACATAAAACGGGAAGTAAATTAAAAGTGGAGAACTACCGCCCTATATCGTTGACGTCAATCTTCTGTAAGGTTTTTGAGCACATCATCGGTAGCTCAGTAATGCGATTTCTCGAAAACAAAGAAGCGCTTAATAGAAACCAGCATGGTTTCCGGAGAGGCAGGTCATGTGAGACTCAGTTAGCTCTACTCACGCATGATATTTTGAAAGCAGCAGATAAAGGAATAGGAGTTGATGCAGTATTTCTAGACTTTAGTAAAGCCTTCGACACCGTTTTTCGCGTGAAAATAGTTCAAAAATTAAAGGCTTATTCAATTAACGAGAAAATTGTAAATTGGATCGCCTCGTTCCTTCCCGATAGAAGACAGAGAGTAGTTCTCGATGGAGTTGCATCAGACGTCGTCAAAGTGACTTCCGGTGTGCCTCAGGGAAGTGTAATCGGACCTCTGTTATTCTTGATATATATAAATGATTCAGCGGATAATATAAAGTGTAAAGTTAGACTCTTCGCGGATGACACACTTGTGTATGGAAAAATCAACACAATACACGATCAGGAGAATTTGCAAAAGGACCTTCTGGCTATTATGAAATGGTGTAAAGATTGGCAACTCGACCTGAATATAAAGAAATGCGCCGCAATGAACTTCACGCGCTCCATGAATTTCAACCGTTACCCGTACCAAATATCTTAATTAAAGCTAAAATACGTCAATAGCTACAAATACCTTGGTAGTAATTTGTCTAGTAGAGAGCACATCAAAACCGTTATAGCATCGGGAAACAGAGTTCAAGGGCTTTCCTCTAGAGTCCTGCGGTGATGCCCCTCGAATGTGAAGGAAATCGCATACTTTTCTCTAATCCGACCCGTAGTGGAATATTGTTGCGCCGTCTGGGACCCTTTCGAGGAGGGCCTAACTAGAGAGCTCGAAATGGTTCAGCGTAGAGCGGCTAGATTCGTAAAAGGAGAATATCGGTATGATGCGAGTGTATCAGAGATATTGAGGGATCTGAAATGGCAGACGTTGAAGAGTAGAAGAATTGAATACAAAAGGAAACTGTTTGAAAAATTCGAAAGCTCCGAATTCGTTGAAGACGTACGCGGCAAAGTCATCCCCATCGGTGTTAGTGAACGTAATGTTATATCAGAGTGCAGGAGAAAATATGTCGAAACAATCGCTAGAACAGAGAAATACTACAGATCCTTTTTCCCAGACGCGATAAGACAGTCCAACGGAGGAATTAGTTAGAGTTCACTTGGTGTTGTGACACCCCCTGCCAAACGCTCTGGCGGCTTGCAGGGTATTGATGTAAATGATGTAAAGACATAATTCCGAAAATAGTCTAAACGTGTTCTAGGGACCTCAAAACGTGTATTTTCGTTGAAAACTCGAAGTCGATTTTTTTCATGAACACAATACTTTCCCAGTACTATGTATGGAGAAAGTAAAAAGTTACAATTCGTAGTTACAATTTTGCGAAACTACTTCTCCTGAAAAACATTTTCTGAGCACGAGCGTAATTTTCTCCTTTCCTTGGAGGGTCACGTGAGCGACCCCCTAAAAATTTAAAAAAATAAAAAGCTTCAAAATCTCACCACTCGCGGCGCCATAACGGCTGAGGGTGGAATATCAAGGTAGTTCAAATTTTCACATGGAAAGAATTCGAACGTCTGGCTCTTGTATTTACAGTTTTGAAGGCCAACGAAGTGTTTATTTTTTGAAGTATTTGCAACATTGAATGTCTACCGTAAAGATCGATGCTCCGCAAGCTCCAATCTCTTTCTTATTGAATAGTACGCATCGTTTGTCAGTCATTCTTTGCAATTTGTTGGAGTAAGATATATTTGTTTTTCTATCATGAGTGAATCGTTATCGTTTATTAGAGGTTAGTAATTTTTCATATCTATTACAAATACCTATGAAATATTTACAATAATATTGGACGGTTATCGTTTCGTGGAAATGAAGAGCAATCTAAGTTTGATAATTTTTTATTTCAAGGAAACTTTCCCGACCAGAGGGAAAATAATTTTCGCCTGCCTTAAGAGGAACAACGACCATTCAGCATGTCTCATTTTCATATATACTTTGAACTTCAAAGTATATATGAAGTTTAGATTTAGTTTAGAGGTAATTAACCCTCTTAGTGCCACGGGCCGATATATCGGCTTTTGCTACTTGGGCGAAGTGTGCCACGAGCCGATATATCGGCTCGCGCGTAGACCGAAACTAAACTCGTAATAGTTCATCATAGATGCGATAGATGGCATTTGAGAATGTCATCATCTGAAAGAGGAAGCTTCCTACTTTATAAATCTTTTTTTCCTTTTGTTATACTTCGATCGTGAATTTATCACTTAAGCTTTATAAATGGTCATATTTGTGGCGTATAGTCGTCTGCGTGGTATGGAACGCAAATAATCTCGACCTTCAAAATATTTTATCTCTCATTGGTGTAAGGTCCTGTAGCCACGATTCCCTTTTGTATCCTATCCCGAATGTTACTGCCCTCTGCTATGACATTTTTTAACTGTATAGTGTAAGTAAGAAAGCGAATAGATGCTTTTATGCGTAGGCCTTTCAAGAAATACTGGCGCTACAATTGAATTAGTTGTAACTATACATTTGTATTCTTCAAAGTATAAATAAACTTATTTAAACTTAATAAATAGTGCGTTTATTTATAATGTAAACAAAATTTCACGTAAGGTAAAAGAAAGGAAATATTCTCTTTCGAAGTCAAGGGCGCTGACCGTGCGAATACGCGACTAGACGTGCGCACATCTGATCACGAGAAATGCACATACGGATGATCCCTGAACCCTCATAAAAGAAAAACACGAGCATTATTGAGGGTCTTGAGATAGAGTGGTAAGGAAAGAAGGACTCTAGTGTACCTTCCACTTCAAGCGGTTTGGGTGCTCAAAGAGAGAGAGAGAGATTCGGAATTTGGACTAAGGAAACTTCCAGGCAGGAAAGAAAAAAACTGCGTATATGTAGCGGAATACGTGATGGGAAGAGAATGAGGTATCGCACAGTGTGCGTAGAATGAGAAAAGGGAGTGCATAGTGTTTGTTTGTCAAGACACAAACGTAAAGTGTACATTTTTAGAAGTTATTTGTTACTAACTAACGTATGCAGACGTTCTCTGTATTAATTCTATGGTATTTTTTTCTATTCCTTGCTGATTTTTGCTAATTATATTCTTTAGTTTTTATGTTGTATAATGAAATTCAAACGTAATTTTTTTGTGATATTTTTGTTATAACGTGATGTGCAATAACTTTTGTTTTTAATTAATAATTTCATATTCGATTGATTGAAAAATTATGTAGTTTTGAATAATGTATCATTACTTAATAATCATGCAGAAATTAACTTATTACATTAAGTATAATTTTATTAACACAAATTTTAAGTCCAGTCGGTTATTTGCTCCAGATGCAAACGTCCAGGAAAATATCTGTATTTAATATAATTTTTTGTACTCATTGCTGATTTTTGCTAATTATATTCTTTACTAATGTAGGTTCCATAATATATAAGTTTTAATTCTGAATAATAAAATTCAAATGGAAATTTTTGGTGATAAACTTTTTTTTCTTTTTTTGATGCAACATGATATGCAATAACATTAGTTTTTATTTGATAAATTTATCATTAAAAGAGATAAAAGTTATATTTTTTTGAAGATTAGAGTGTTTTTTACAATTACTGAAAATATTAATAATTTATCCTAAGAAATAATTTCACAATCATAATTTTCCTAAGGTGATACAAACTTCAGAAATTGCCCTTGGCACTTCTGGCCCAAAATTTGCGTGGCACTAAGAGGGTTAAAGACAGTGATTTAGTGCTTTGGATTTTTTCGACGTCTTAGGTATATAATAATAACTTCAATTAAGACAACCAGGTCCATACTAAATGCCGTACGAAACATTAAAATTATCAATTTTTATTTTTTACAACCAAATTTCGCATAAAACAATGTAACTTTTTAAATTAAACATTTAAAAGTCACGGTTGTTCTCGTAGAAAAAATAAACCTCGATATTCTCATGATAAAATGTAATATCTCCTTGCTAAGTGCGGTCGTATTACGCAAATGACCTGCCCAACACCTCCTGGCCTAGCCAGGGTTGGGGAGGAGGGAGGAGGTAGACTAGAAGGAGAAAGGGAGGCCACGCACTTTCTCTTCTCCTCTCTCTCTCTCATCTCTCTGACCAATAATTTGCGGGGGGATAACCGACCAGTACCCAAAAGAATCTGGAGCTAGACAATGGGCTTGATTACTAAGGCAACTTTTGAATAAAAACCTAAGATTTGGCCAAAATACGTGATTCAAACATTAAATTAAATCATTTGTTAATCAGAACCTTTTCTTCATAAAACAGAAATACTTTTAAAAAAATACAATTTATATGTTGTAATCTTCTTGTTGTATAACTGATATTCAACTTAGGTGAAATTTTAAAATTTTCTTAGCATTATTTTTTTGTGTGTGCTGTGCTCACGACCGGTGTCAAATCGAATGGGAAACCGCACTAATTAATGTTTATGCGCCTGAAATATATTAACTGAACGTATGAAACACCTACTTTCAACCTATTTAGAATTGTATTTCTATCCTTGACAAATATCCTGTATTCAAATAGCCTATCAGCTGATCGCTGTAGTCTGGCGATTAGCCTTCCAGTTAAACGCGCATCTTTTATTAAAGTTAAGATATATTTTAATTTCAGTGAGAAAAGTATATTCATTTTGTTTTACCGCCAAAATATTTCATATTAAATAGCAATCGCCAAGTAAGAGGATGATAATTTTCCCACGCAGCTTTTGAAAAAAAAAATGTAAAATCTTAATATCTGCAAACTGAAATCATTTTATCTAATGAACATATACCTATATATTCATATGCACATATATTCATATATACACATATACACATATGCATATGTTTACCACCGCCTCACCAAAGCACGTCACGTGATGGTTCTAGGTAAATTCTTCGAAAATAAGTTCTGCGAAAATCAGTTCCTCGAACGAGCAGTTCTTCGAATGACAAATTCTTCGAAAATTGACAAGATTTCGGAAAGATATTAAAATATATAGAAAAATCTTAACTTAAACAAAAATTAAGTTATCGATAAACTTATTCTGATTTGAAAACCGCTTCCTCGATTATCGTGAAGATATTCGGCAAATGAGATGTTGTCAGAGCGATTATGTATCACTATTTTTTCTTTCAATAGTTATATAAATAAATATAAATTATTGTGAAGGTTGTTATTTTATTATAGTGCTAGACGAATGAGCCCGTTTAAAACGGCCTTTGAAAACCAACAATATAAAAATAATACCAACAAACAAATGAAAAAATTGTAATATTTGAATAAGATTGGAGAGGGCTACAAATGAAAACAAAGGAATAGTTTTAAAGAATCTGATGTGGCCAACACATGACTTTCTCCATATTTGGGGTATAGATATTTAAATTCTTTTTATGAATAGCATTATAAGGCAAAATTATTATTTCGTATCGTAAATGTATACTATTGCCGTAAATTACGTAAATTTTGAATATGTTTACATAATCCACCGCTACATGGTGGTGGCGCTGTATACTGCAAATTAAGAAAAAGCAAAACATCTCCGAAATGGATGGTCCTACGAAAATTTGTTTCAAACAAAACTTGGAAGAAATATTATTCTCTACAACTTTGGTCCTCACGAACGATGCTTTTGAGGAGATATTTCACGGAAACCGAAAAACTCACGAAGATTACCAATAACGATGTTTTAAGGAGAAAACCGAAAAACCGGTTATTTATAAATAACTCCTAAACAATAACTACAATAGAGAATTATTTCAAATGAAAGTTGTAGGAAATTACATTCTCTATAACTTTTGTATAGAATTATAAGTAAAATAATGATATTTTAACGTAGAAATATCGCAAAAGCCGAATCGGGTTTCGAATAAACCTCGACTTCCGATTACCCGTTATTGTCGAAAAACTAATCAGTTCTTTATGCTCATGTTAAAGTGTTATATATGAAGTTTGGTAACGATATGGCACCTACTTTGTGAGTTGGAGCGCCCACACTAACATACACGCAAACACACACACAGACATCATTCCGAAAATAGTCTAAACGTGTTCTAGGGACCTCAAAACATGTATTTCCGTTAAATTCTCGAAGTCGATTTTTTTCATGAATACAATACTTTCCCATTACTACGTATGGAGAAAGTAAAAATTAAGAGGAAAACAGTCTTATACCTCAATAATATTATTTTAGCTATTCAGTAGCTCTCTTATAACGACGTAAACAGATCCCAGGGATGGAAGAATGAAACAATGTATTCATTTAGGCACTTTCATTTGAATCGTAACAAAAAAAATCGGAATGACGAAAAACATTAATGCGACGAATAAGCGGAACACCAGGACGGAAGAATGAGTCAGTGGTGTCATATTGCACCTGACGCATGAGTGAAACGACGAAAAGCGGACCGACGAAAAACAGGGACTGCCTGTATATTGAATATTTATGTTTACAGAATTCATCGCTACATGGTGGTGGCGCTGTATACTGGAAATTAAGAAAAAGTTTAATATCTCCGAAATGGATCGTTCTACGAAATTTTGTTTCAAACAAAACCTGGAAGAAATATTATTCTCTACAATTTTGGTCCTCACGAAGATTACCAATAACGACGTTTTTAAGGAGATAAATGATATTAGTCTTCCACTTCCTCATCCGAGTATGATGACGTTGGCGCATAAACTTGGACTATTTGAAGTTGATATCTTTTATTTATTTGAAGCACTAGTCTAGCTGCCCGCTCGGATGAACTTTCCATTTCCACGATATTATTCTTCACTTTTTTGTTGACGATGAATCCAACTCCTCCTGTTCTTCCTGTGGCAGTTCCTCTGTATTAAAAAAGATGTCCACTCTTCAATTCCAATAGGCCTACACCTTTTCTTCTCACCTCATGAAGCCCTAAAATATCCCATTTGATCTTCTCCAGTTGTTCCTGGAGCTCTTGAAGTCTATCTTCGCTGGAAAAAGTTCAAGGTAGTTAGGAATTGGGTAAGGATGAGAAAGAGTGGCAGTGGGCGTTTAACCTCGGGGGATTCTTAGCACCCCCTGCCTTCATGCCTCGTTCCCGACCACTGCCACGGTCAGAGGCAATCCAGTCTCCGGAGAATTTGGTTTTAAAGTTGTAGACACCATGATTTTGTCGTGGGAATTTTGGGCCACAAAACACCACGACGGTCCGGAGCGGATTGATGAATACCTCTTTAAATTTGGCCGGAGATGTTGCTGAAACACCTATCTACCTAACGGTATCCGTGGAAACGATTGTGCTTCGCCTATTAGCCTCCTTCCACGACCTTGAGGCAATACGCTGAAGCAATTGGGAAGGTTTTACCAGAACCGGGACTAGGTATTTGGGCGCTCGGGACAAAGAACGAGAATCGCGTCCTAGCGCAAACCCTGTTTTTTATGACGTAAAAAATATTCATTATAATTACTGTCTGCCCGTCGCTGCCAGTCTCACTTTATCACGACATTTCAATTAATTTTATGGTTGCAAATATATATGTTTGTATAAAATACGTATGATCACAATTTCGGCGTCCCCTAAAATAATGCGCCCGGGGCAAGAGCCCCGCTCGCCCCACCCTAGTCCCGGCCCTGGGTTTTACATACGTATTAATATTCGTTCAATTATTTAGGACTAATGTGATGCTTCCGTGATGACAATGAGCGTAGAGAAGAGACGACTTTGTTAAAATTAATCATTTTGAGGATGAAGACTGGGGGCTAAATTTATTTCGAAGGCTATTTCCGTAGAAATGCATTTCATATAAATAATTGTCGAAGAACTGGTTTTGCAAGATTTGTTTTTCAAATATGGTATTGGAAGAGTTTGGCTGAAGCACAGTTTTAGAAGAATATTCCGAACACCTTCCTCGGATGGATTTCTCTTTTTGTAAGGAATATTTCGATCTGGCGACGCAGATTAGGCCCTCGAGAGAATCCCCTGAAATCCAAAGAGATAGTACTCTTTAGAATATTATAGTGTCTTCCAACGCCTCTTTGGGTAACCGCCTGTCTGGGCACCATTCTATCAGAGAATATTCTTCTCTGCGTACTCCACTCTTTGGGTAACCTCCTCTCAGGGTAACTACCTATCTGAGTCACCTCTCTGCGTACTTCAATCTCTTGAAATCCACCTCTCTGGCAACCATCCACACTCCGCGTACTTTATTCTCTGGATACTTTTCTCTCTGGGTACCCTTTTCCCTGGGTACCCTTCCCTCTGGGTAACTCTGAGAACACTACTAACGGCGTACATAATTCTCATGCGTACCCAATATGCCTTACGTTCGACGGATCTCATTATAGTAGGATGCACCCAGCGTACCGAGCGCCTCAAAGGACTAAAAGTGGTCTTTGAAAACATCCCTAACTGAACCCTGAAATATTTGGATCCTGCACCGACGAGTTCATGTGTATTCTCATTAACATGCATAAATTAGAATATTTATAATTAAATAACCTAGAACAGCGGAAATAATACTTCTATATATTCGAATAATTTATTTTCATCCTCGTCCATTCCGTCACACCTACGCAAGTGGTCAACTTTGCCAAAAATGTTTCCCCGCACAGTGGCACGCGTTTTAAAAACGACTGCTAATAATCGTTCTCTATCTTCCGTATTGCGACACTTCCTTCCTCCTCAACCGATGCTCATTTCAACCTCCCTTCCTAAATTTAGTTCTTGCCTGGCTCTCTTTCTCTTTCTCTCCCCCCCCCCCCTCCCTCTCATTTCCCTCTTTCTCTCACCAACACCATTACACCCATATCCACCACGACATCCACCTACTCCTCCTATCTTTGAATCGCAACATTTAATCTTCTCCCTCGGGCCCACGATTCACTCTTTGCGTCTTGGTACAGTGTACATTCCTCTACGGACGATAGATAAAAGTCATCGATGACATCTCCTTACACCTACAGCAATCATCACTTTCGGATCCCGTTTGATTTCCTGATCGGAAAAAAATATTCGGGACAACTTTATAGTTTTTATATACAGTATATGTACCCAGGGCCGTGCCCAGACATTTTCCGCCTGAGGCGAGATATAATATGGCGCCCCCTGGCCTCGCTGGCCTTATAAATTTATTTTGATAGGTTTTCATTTTTCTCAAATTTTGGCGCCCCCCTTCGAGAGGCGCCTGAGGCGGTGACCTCGCCGCCTCACCCGTCGACACGGCCCTGTATTGTACCTATCTGAAGATACTTAAGGCGCTTTTTGTTCGGGTGTACCTGTTGTAATTCGACTATGTAAACTACGATCATACCAACGACGAAAGGAGTATACAGTAGACTCTCGCAAACCGCTCTTTTGATGTCCGAGGTTGAAAAATCGTGTTCCGTTTTGCCATCCGCGGCATCCAGTGTTGAGTAAACACGCCTCTTCGCGTCTCCGAGTCTAGTTGGTTAATTTTACTAATATCATAATTTATTCTAGCGAAGAAATTGCTTACCATTTCTTATAATAAGAAGAGACACAGGAAAGAGGCAATTTTGCACCCCTTTGATAAGAACACGAGTTAGTCTGGGGACGGAGCAGCAGTGGCCTTAGAATATTTGGGTCCCTAAGTCATTTGGAGCCCCTTAGGTTGTATACAAGTCAGGAATTTCATATTTAAATTGAACTTGCGAGTTATGGCTTCTGTTTGATGTGAAAAAAGACGTGGTATTTGAGACACTTCTTTGCTAATTTAACCCGTAATTATTTTTACAAAATATCAGGGCCCCCTAATGTGGGGCCCCAGTCTATCGTCCCATTTTCCCACCCCTAAGTTCACCACAAGATTTTTTAAATTATAATTAATATATTTTTAACTTTGAAGTGTACATTATAGGAATTTCGGCATGTCTTTCAGTAATCACTCCACACCTAACACCAAATTTCCCATCAGCCTTCGCACACCGCGGGTTAACACACGTATTCCATTGGTTTAAACGGCCAGGTATCAAACCCCTTACAATCCTTTGATTACTTTGCTATCCCTCTTTAAGAAAGGTTCTTTCTTCGTCTCATAGTCCTCCTGTCCATTAGCATTACTCAGGGCCTTCTCCCAACCAGTCCGAAGGGGATCTTGACAAGGTCGGGTAAAGAACGACCCGACAGCTGCATCGCATTTCCTCCGGATTGGTTGAGGCTGCCGCCTGCGCGTGTGGGAGGGAAAGAAGACTGCCCTTGGGAGGGGGGGAGGGGGGAGGGGGGGGGACGAGATGGAGTGGCATTAGGGGGGGGGGAGGGAGACAGAAGGACTACAGAGAGAGAGAAACGCCGCACCTTGGACGAACGTCGAAAGGGTTAATCGGTAACCCGAAATTATAAAGAGAGCAGTGCTTGCGAATGGAACTTTTCCGTCTGATCTCCGTGAAACATAATATATCGATAATTGTAAATGGGAATTAAACCACGAGACTGAACGGCGACTGTGTGCGCCTATATTCAACAAAAAGACATCATTAAATAAAACATCAAATAGGCGGCATAACAAAAAAACTGATTTGACCAGAACGTGGCTTTCTCCACACAAAGAAACGAGTGTCATTGTAATCTATACTAGCCAGAGCTGCAAACCGAACCGAACCGCAGTCATTTTGCTGAACCGCGAACCGAACCGAAACCACTGATTAATTTTTCAGTGAACCAAAAACCGAACCGTAATTTTTTGCAAAAGTGGTTCGGTTTCGGTTCGATCTCAATCCACCAAGTACGGACCAACGAAAAGACCAGGAATTTCCTTTTAAAAAACCAGCGGGTTTGCTTCAAAGGAAAGAGTGCCTAACTCTTTCCTCTCTGCTACTATTTTCATCCACAGACGACAGTTATGGTGAGGGTTTTGGGGACACTAACTGCGACCACTGTAGGCAGATACCGGCAACAGAATATACAAAGATCTTTATATGAACGCAGGCAAAAGGGTCGTTTTACAATGGCCTAGAAAGGAGCCGTAATCTGCTTTCGTGTCGAGAGAAAAATCCATGCCCTTATCATCACTTGTGTATGGAGAAATCAACACAATACACGATCAGGAGAATTTGCAAAAGGACCTTCAGGCTATTACGAAATGGTGTAAAGATTGGCAACTCGACCTGAATATAGAGAAATGCGCCGGAATGAATTTCACCCACTCCATGAATTTCAACAGTTACCCGTACCACATTTCTGAACTACAGCTAGAATACGTCAATAGCTACAAATACCTAGGAGTAACTCCCAGTAGCAATTTGCCTAGTAGAGAGCATATCAAAACCGTCATAGCATCGGGAAACAGAATTCAAGGGCTTTCCTCTACAGTCCTGCGGGGATGCCCCTCGAGTGTGAAGGAAATCGCATACTTTTCCCTAATACGACCCGTCGTGGAATACTGTTGCGCCGTCTGGGACCCTTTCGAGGAGGGCCTAACTAGAGAGCTCGAAATGGTTCAGCGTAGAGCGGCTATATTTGTTAAAGGAGAATATCGGTATTATGCGAGTGTATCAGAGATATTGAGGGATCTGAAATGGCAGACGTTGAAGAGTAGAAGAATTGAATACAAAAGGAAACTGTTTGAAAAATTCGAAAGCTCCGAATTCGTTGAAGACGTACGTGGCATAGTCGTCGCCATCGGTGTTAGTGAACGTAATGTTAGATCAGAGTGCAAAAGAAAATATGTCGAAACAATCGCTAGAACAGAGAAATACTACAGATCCTTTTTCCCAGACGCGATAAGACAGTCCAACGGAGGAATTAGTTAGAGTTCACTTGGTGTTGTGGCACCCCCTGCCAAGTGCTTCAGGCGGCTCGAAGGGTATTGATGTAAATGTAAATGTAAATCACCTTCATCCCCTTCAGCATTGTAATTAGCAGACCTGAGAAAATATGTCCCGTTGTGTACTTAGAACACCATTAACTCTCCTAATATCCTTTTCTTCGGAAAAATCCAAATTGTTGCTCTCAACGGCTTGAGCTCTCAACGGCTTGAGCTTTCAACGACATGATTCCTTTTCCAACTGTCGTGTGGTGTTCTTCTATGATAGGTATTTCCATCTCTTGGTGGTTTTTATTCCAGCAAAAACAGACGAGGACTTCGGAGGATCCCTTGGATCGGAGGCATTAATTTCCCGCAGAATTCCTTGAATTATCTATTGTGTATTTTAATAATATTTTAGTAAATTTTATTTAAGAGACAAATAAAATTAATTAACATGTTAGTGTTATTTAAAGAGGGTCACTCTACATTTTCTAATCGTCTGTTTTGAACCACAAGGCTATGCGCGCACTACCGACTTTTGGTTGTCCAACTTTTAGTTGGATGAGTGAGGTACATTGTGGTAAATGAGATTGCGCGCACTTATCCAACTTTTTGTTGAGTCAATTTTTAGTTGTGTCTGTGCACAACTCTCCGCCGACCGAGCAGTTGGGCAACTCTCTTGAAACATACAGGTCAGAACGTGTCTGCGCGCACTTCCAACTAAAAGTTGGCTTATCTACGGATCGTCCGCAGTCATTTCCGGAGTGCTCAGCTAACACGTGTCCTTCTCCTTGTGCTGTGGACAAATTTTACAGAAATGGATGGTGAAGACTGGATTGAAAAATTTATTCTGTGTGTGGAAAGTAGACCTGCATTACATGACAAAAGAAAGAAGGAATTCAGTGATCGTAATCTGAAAGAGAAATTGTGGACTGAGATTTGCATTATCATATGTACCTAATTGGAGTGAAATGACAGCACAGGAAAAAGCAAATAAAGGTATGCATGTGCTGTATTCAAATATTTTATCTGTTTAAAATATTCATGGAACATTCGTTTTGTTCATAAAAAATTAACTTACTGGGATTTTAATGATGAACGTAGTCGGGCCGCGAGGTTTGTATTGTTGTGTATAACTTTTATTGCACGAAAGTGTTTTTTTACATATGACAACACAACATCTGAAATTCATTGCAAAATTCCTTTAATTTAAAATTCTCTTACAGGAATAGATTAATTTTTTATTATTAGTAAAGTTATACAGAACAATACAAACCACGCGGTCCAACTGTATTCATAATTGAAATTCAATTACAAGAATAAATGCGTCAATTATATATAATTATATATATATATATATCTTATAAATAAAAATGAAGTGGTGTCTGTCTGCTACTCGATCACGCAAAAACTACTGCACCGATAGAGCTGAAATTTTGCAATGACATAGCTGGGACACCCAGTTAACACATAGGCTTTAAACAAAATTTGTTCGCGATCTTGAAAAAAATGGCGGCGTGCCATTTTAGAAAGGTTTAGTCCGATCCTATTGCCGATGGTGGGTGGGCCAGTGGAGGAGGCACGAGAGTACTTGATGGACACGGTGGTCAGCGATGGCTCCGCCAATGCAAACAATCTGGGCCAAATGGTCATCCTGCCGTCCACGTTCTTGGGCAGCCCCCGCAACATGCAGGAGCACGCGCAGGACGCACTCACCTATGTGAGGCACTACGGCCGCCCCGACCTCTTCATCACATTGACGTGCAAGCCGAAGTGGCGAGAAATAAAACGGAGTTGCCGCCGGGACAGGAGGCGGTAGATAGGCACGACAATGACAAAAAATATTGTTTACAAGCTTTGAAATAAATATTAAAACATACTTTTCTGATTTATGCCTTTCTCCTTTGGTAAAAAATTCACAAAAGGTGAATTATTGTATTACCATATAATATTTAATTTTAATCCCCAAAGACGTCTGCCACAACCTGTGCATCGCCGGGTACTTTCAGCTAGTATATATATATATATATAAATATATACATATATCATCATCATCATCAGCCTTTTTCAGTCCACTGACGGACGAAGGCCTCCCCCAGACTCTTCCAGTTTTCCCTGTCAACTGCCTCCCTCCTCCAAGTTTGCCCCAAGAACTTAACAAGCTCTCTGTCCCACCTGTCTTTCGGTCTTCTTTTTGGTCTCTTGATGTTTCTTGGGATCCATTCGATGACACTGGACGTCCAACGCCGGTCATTTCTTCTAGCAATGTGGCCCGCCCTCTGCCATTTTAACACCTTCGCTCTTCTAATCACGTCACAGACTCCCGTCTTCTTTCTTACCCAGTCGTTCCTCTTGCGGTCTCTTCGGGTGATCCCTAACATGCATCTCTCCATGCCCCTCTGTATTGTTTGCAGGCGCTGTATCATGCTGGCATTCATGGTCCATGTTTCACATCCATATGTCAGAACAGGCAGAACACATTGGTCGTACAGTCTCCTTTTTAGGAAGCCTGGAATATTTGATTTAAAGATGTTCGCATTCTTGCCAAAAGCACTCCATGCCATCTTCACTCTCCGGTTGATTTCTCCAAGAAGCGAACCATCAGTAGTGATGAGTTGACCTAAGTAAACATAGCTGGTTACTTCTCCGAGTTCTGCTCCGTTGATATGTATCTTCTCAGAATTTGTGAAGGAGTTGTACATAACCTTTGTTTTATTAAGATTCATCTTAAGTCCAGCTTCTCGGCTTGCTTGCTCAAGCTCTTCAGTTCTTCTAAGGAGCTCTTCTGGGCTTCCTACGAACAGTATGATATCATCTGCAAAGCGCAGGTGACTCAGATATTCACCATTTACCTTTATGCCTTTTTCCTCCCAGTCTAGCGTTTTGAATACTTCCTCTAGAGCTGCTGTAAATAACTTAGGGGACATAGTATCTCCTTGTCCCATTCCCTTTTCGGCCTTAAAGGCACTCGTCTCTTCATGCAGCTGGACAGATGTTGTCGCATTTTCGTAGATATTCTTGATCAATGTTATGTACGTTTCTTCTACTCCTTGTTTCTTTAGTGCACGTAACACCGATGAAGTTCGGACAGAGTCGAATGCTTTCTCTTAGTCGATAAAGCACATACATAGAGGTAATTCATACTCGTTAGTCCGACTGATTACCTCTCTCACGACTTGGATGTGGTCCATCGTGTTATACCCACTGCGAAATCCAGCTTGCTCACTGGGTTAGGCAGCATCAAGACGGTTTTGAAGGTGCATAGTGAGTATTTTGGTGAATATTTTGTAGACTGTAGGGAGTAGGCTGATCGGTCTGTAGTTATTCAAGTCTTCTTTGGAACCTTTCTTGTGCAGAAGGATAATACATGCGTGGTTCCATGTTTCTGGTATCTTTTTATTCCTCAGACAGGAATTAAAAATCTTAGCGAGAATTGTTTCCGTATGATTACCCATTGCTTTGAATACTTCCGCTGTGATACCATCCATTCCAGATACTTCCGGATGAATACCTGGGACCTCTTCGGTGGGCATGTTTCCATCATCATTTACTTCATCATTTCCTAGAGGATCCTCATACAGCTTGGTGTAAAATTCTTGTACCCGTTTCAGGATTAGTTTCCTACTATGGGTTATGGAGCCGTCTTCTAGCATCAAGGCCACCAGCTGTCTCTTTCCGATCGAGAGATGTTCATTTTCTTGTAACTTCTATTGTTTTCTGTGTCTTTCTCGATTAGCTCATAATTACATTTTTTCACATCTTCCTTGATGCACTTCCTTATAGTTTTGTTTAGTTCTGCAAAACGGATCATTTCTTTACGATCATTAGTAATTATCATTTTCCTTCTTTTTTCCATCAGCAGTCGTGTTTTTTCGGTCAACTTTTTCTCTGGCTCTGTTTTAACTGTTCCGCCTATTTCTTCAGTGGTTTCCTTGAGTATCTCTATAAATTGGGATTCATCTTCTTGGTCTTCCAATGCATTGAATCGATTTTTCAGTTGGAGCTGAAATTCTTCTTTTCGTTCTTTTAGCACCTGCGTGTTGATAATAGACTTAGGCTTCTTTAAAAGCTTCTGTCTTTCTAACTTTGAGTTGAATTTTATTCTGCACATATATATATATATATATATATACTAGACATACGTGCTTGCATTCTGCAAGCTTTTTTAAGTGTTAGCATTTTTACAATTTCAAATTATTCCCAATCAATTTTGTTCAAAATCATAAAACCGTATCAAATTTCAACTTTGTAGCTCATTTAGAAGTGCATTATAATTTTATTCGTCGCATAGGACAATTATTTGGCAAAACTGTCGCTAAGATTTCCAATTTTTACGATATTGAATTTCGTCTTTCTGTTGGAACTAAAAACCCATAATTCTGCCAAATTTCATGTTTGTATCTTATTCCGAATTGCAGTATCATTTTCAAACTGGTATGGGTCATTTATGGGGCAAATCCGCCCTTAAAATTACTTGCCTTCAAGATACGAACTCCAGACTTAAACTATCGGATAGGATATAAATTGTAGTTTCTTATGTTTGAAGACAGAATTCAAATCCTAGTAGAATTTGCGTAATTTTATAGTTTTTATCGCAAAAAATTGCTAATTTTTCTGGGTCTAACAATAGGTTTCCTTGGTAACAAGCTCTATCCTTTCATATGGGTAAGATTTTAATGGGAATCAGAGACTTATATTTTATGCTGTTAATGTTAAACTACACCTAATGAAGGAAATCCGATATTAATATAATCCTCATTTTTGGGGCTGTTTTGCCCCCTTATTGCCCCATTCGAGAACAAAAAAGGCGATGCAACTGCATAGAACCCAGAGACTTGAAATTTGGCACGGTTATAGAAATTTCATTGCAACATAAGATAAAATTACAAAAACTCTCATTTTTAAAGGGCGGTTTTGCCCCTTTTCGGCCCCATGCGAGAACAAAAAATGCGAGGCAGCTGCATAGGACCTAGACACTTGAAATTTGGCACGATTATAGAATTTTCATGGTAAACTAAGATAAAATTGCAAAATTGCAAAAATTTCTATTTTTAATGTGTGGTTTTGCCCTTTTTTGGCCCCATACGAGTGTGATAATTATAAAGCACTTCTTAATGAGATAGAAACTTGAAATTTGGCAGAATTATGGGTTTTTAGTTAGAACAAAAATTTCTATTTTTAATGTGTGGTTTTGCCCTTTTTCGGCCCCATACGAGTGTGATAATTATAAAGCACTTCTTAATGAGATACAAACTTGAAATTTGGCAGAATTATGGGTTTTTAGTTACAACAGATGGAAAAAATCTGAGACTGTAATAATTCTTAATGTTAGGGGCTGTTTTGCTCCATTATTGCCCCATACGAGGATTAAAATTATAAGGCACTTCTAAATGAGCAACAAACTCCAAATTTGACATGGTTATATCATTATGTACAACATCGCTTGGGAATAATTTGAATTTGTAAAAATGCTAAAATTTGAAAATGCTTGCAGAATGCAAGCACATAACAACTAGTATATATATATATATATATATATATATATATATATATATATATATATGTATATATATATATATGTATATATATATATATGTATATATATATATATCATGTGTATGAAGCATCTATATATTATAGATATAGGAGGATACAAAATTATTAGGCACTTCCAGATTGCAAGGAGGGGATATCCATACCAAGGTGGCCAGACTCCTGTTGGCGCTACACACTATGCCACATACCACCACTGGAAGAACCCCTGCAGAGCTGCTGATGGGATGCTGCCTGAGGACCCGCCTTACCAAGCTGCACCCAAGCAGCATCATGAACAAGACCCCTGAGCCGGACCAGAGGAAAGACGCAGCCCGAACTCTGGACACAGCCTGAACTCTGGCAGTTGGTGACCGAGTGCTGGCATGGAAACTACATGGGAGTGGATAAATGGATGCCCAGTATCATCCAGGAGGTTCTGGGGCCATGATCGTTTGTGCTCCAGACAGAGAGCGGCCAGAGCTGGAAGAGACACCTAAACCAGTTGAGAACCCAGAAGAGTAGGGACCCGGAGCAGGGTGCATGTATTGCCAGGGAGAGAGTTTGGACCAGAGCATTCCAGTGGCTGCCAGAGATGCAGCAGCCGATGCTGCCAGGTGAACAGGAGTTGGTGGACCAGACAGGAGGACAGCCAGAGGCCTTGACTCCAGGCATACAGGTCTTAAGGAGGGCCAAGCGCCATAGGATGGCACCAACACATTATAGGGACTATGTTTAAGGAGAAAACATATTCGAAAGGAGAAGGAATTGTTATGTGTGAGAAGTGCATGTTTTTTTATATGGAGTGCAAGTTTAGCTAGTCAATTGTCAGGTAGTTGATAGCAGCACCGAGTGGCAAGCGGGGGCAACTAGACACCGGCAGTAGTCAGTGTGGTAGCTGTAGAAGACGTAGGTGAGAATACAGATAGAGATCTGAGTGCATCCAACGTGGGCGGTCATTATAAAGAGTGAGAACACAACAAAGTCGAAGTGTACTTTTTAGCCTAAAATAGCGTCTAAAATCCAAGTCTCGAGTATAAGTCAAAGAAAAAAAAACAAAACCAAGATAATTTTGAAATTTACAAAAAATTAATATATACACAGGTGAACCTCTACTTATGAACATTCAAGAAATGAAGAATTCGTATTTACGAACAATCCACATACCAAATAATTGTGCCTCGCACACTTCATTTACGGACACATCTTCCCGCACTTACGATTTTCCAGATTTACTTTCTCCATATATGTAGTATAGAGAAAGTATTGTTTTCATGAAATAAATTCGACTTCGAAATTTCAACGGAAATATATGTTTTGAGCTCCCTAGAACACGTTTCAACTATTTTTGGAATGAATTCTGTGTATGGATTGTGGACACTAACTCAAAAAGCATTTGTCATATCCTTACCAAACTTCATATATAACACTTTCGCATGAGCACAAAGAACTGATTAGTTTTTGGACAATAACGGTTAACCGGAAGTCGAAGTTTATTTGAAACCCGATTCGGTTTTGGTGAAATATCTCTGTTAAAACATAATTATTGCATATACAATTCTATGCAAAGGTTATACAGAATGTAATTTCCTACAACTTTTATTTGAAACAATTTTCCATAGGTTACTGTTTAGGAATTATTTATAAATAATCGGTTTTTTTGGTTTAAGCCAAATATCTCCTTAAAAACATTGTTATTGGTAATCTTCATGAGGACCAAAGTTGTAGAAAATAATATTTCTTCCAAGTTTTGTTTTAAACAATTTTTCGTAGAATCTTCAATTTAGTAGATAATTAATTTATTCGTAAATTTCCAGTATACAGCGCTGCCATCTTGCGGTGAATTCTGTAAACATATTCAAAATATAATTTTCGGCAATAAGGACAACTGTATTCTTTTACGATACGAAATAATAATTTGTCTAATAATGCTATTCATAATAACTGAAATATCTACACCCCAAATATGGGGAAAGTCATATGTTGGCCACATCAGATTTTATATTTAAAGATAAAATATAAATTTTGTTTTCCTTTGAAACTAAGTACAGTAATCCCTCGCCAACCGCGGGGGTTACGTTCCTGAAAAGTGCCGCGGTTGGCAAAACCGCGTTTGATAAGACCAAAGTTCCATAGAAAATACGGGGTTAGGGGAGTGACAATAAAAATGGCATTAAATATGTGTATAAAAACAAAGTAAACTTTATTTTCTGTTTAATCTGCGATAAAATTACTAAAACCGATTGTAAGGTTGACAAAACAATATGAAAAAAATTTAAGAACAAGGTGATAGAACAAGATTTACTTATCTCCAAAAAAGTAGACTATCATTCTAGTTCGCGTCTTCATTTAGTACGACGATATCTTGGTTAGATTGAGCATCAGTGGTAGTTTTGTTCTCAAAAAAACTCAGAATGGATGATTGGGTCATTTTACTTCTCAAATCCCTCTGCACCTCATTATAGGGCCTCAACAATTCTTTCAGCCCTCGCTTAAAGTTTAAGCTACGCTCTGTAACTGGATCAATTTCCATAAAATGGTCAGCAAGGTTAAATGCCATCAACATTCCCTTGCTAAGGTTATTGAGAGTCAAAATTCGTTTCTCTATAACAACATCGTCCTTCTCATCGCTACTGGAAGATTGAATAGCAATTTCTTCAAGGTCCCCTTCTGTTAACTCCTCGGCCTGAGACTGAAGGAGCTCCTCAACATCAGTAGGCTGCATGTCGGTGAGCCCCTCACCTTCCAAACGTCTCGCTACCTCTAAAATGCGCTGCACCTCAACAGCAACCGGAGGAATGTCCCTGAAGTCCTTCACTGCGTCCTTCCAAATTTTTCTCCAACAGGCGTTCAACGTAGATGGCTTTATCTCTTCAATCGAATCTTTTATAATGCTTATTGCAGCAATTTTCCCCACAACTCCGCACTTAACGAAAGCACTTGTCGAAATAACGCGACGAAAACGCAGAAAATCGCCGAATATCGCCGCGGCGCATTCCGCTGTCGGCGTCTTTCAGCAGTCGGCGAACAGAACACGGATGGCCTCACCGAATGGCCGCTACCACAGCAACGCGCTTTATATAGGGCGAATATTACCCCTATTTCCCATTCCCTCCTCTTCGTAGGGGTATATCACTTAATCACGAATTTAACCAATACGAAGTCGAGGAGACGGGCATTTAAACGACCCGCCGTACCCCCTCCCTCGAGCGGCGACGTCAGGCGAGAGCGGGCAGTCAAGAAAACGACGCAGACCACGGAGAGAGACGGCGAGCGAGCTGTGACCGGAGTGGTAAAGAAAAAGGAGAGAAGAGGGAGAGTGACAGAGAAAGGGAAGGAGAGAGTGAAAAGTTTCCTGTTGGAGAGACGGTAACAATAAGTCCACAGTTTCTGAAGTGGTTAAGTGTTGTTGATATTTTATGTTATTTTGTTATGTGTACGATATAGCATTTAGTTGCTGTATGTGGCGGTAATCTTTGGGTCGCCACATTATGCAATCCGCGATGTTGTAGTTTTTCCAACACTGTGGCACTGTTAGTGTTGAGTCCCTGTCCATGGCATCCAAGATGTGTTTAAAAGTACGGCGAATATAATAACTCTTCATTGCTGCTATCATGCCTTGGTCCATGGGCTGAAGAAGTGATGTTGTGTTGGGAGGAAGAAACATAACCTCAATGTTTGGATGAGCGAATTGGAGTGTCTCAGGATGACCGGGTGCATTGTCGATGAGGAGTAAAGCCTTAAATTGTAGTTGTTTTCTCGAAAAATATCGCTCAACCTCGAGGACAAAACAGTTGTTGAATCAGTCTGTGAATAAGGCTGCAGTAACCCATGCCTTGCGGTTAGACCTCCAAAAGACAGGGAGATGGTCCTTATTCTTGCCCTTTAGCGCACGGGGGTTAAGCGACCTGTAAACAAGCATAGGCTTGATGAAGCAATCTCCAGAAGCGTTGCTGCAAAGGAGAAGTCAATCTGTCCTTGGCTACTTTGAATCCAGGAGCAGCTTTCTCATCCTTCGAAATAAAAGTTCTAGAAGGCATCCGCTTCCAAAACAAACCAGATTCGTCGGCATTAAAAACCTGCTCCGGTAGGTAACCATTCTCCTGGATCACATTTTTCAATTGTTCAGGAAACATTGCTGCGGCGTCATGATCTACTGAGGCAGATTCTCCCACGAGTTTTATGTTATGCAGGTTATACCTCTTTTTAAAGTTTTCGAACCAGCCCTTACTGTCCTTAAATTGAATGTATTTTGCACTTGCATTCCCTCCTGTTTCTTTTTCCCAAGTCTCGCTAAAATGCTTGTGTAAACGCCTGGCCTTTTCACAAATCGTTGCGGTGCTTAAGGGCACATTTTTCTGGGCCTGATCTTCTATCCATATATTAAGGGCCTTTTCCGTCTTCCTACATTATGGTCACGAGGCATGTAAGACACTTTAGAACTTTTTGATGTTCCACATGCAACACTTGCCCTTATAGTAGCATCATTCTACTTGATTGTTCGAATGGTTGATTCATTCACCCCTAAAACCCGCGTCACCGTTGCTGCACTCTCTCCACGTGCAAGTCTATTAAGCACTTCTATTTTCTTCTCCAATGTCATAACTTTCCTTGCTCTTTTTACACATTCACTTGTAGCACTTTTTGAACATTTAGTGGCCATATTAATGGGTAAAATAAATATTTATTTATAACACCGTAATCTTCAAATTGTTACGAAAACAAGTCAAAAATACTTTCGGGAAAAATTAAAGTCAAAAAACACAAAGTTCTCCAGAGAAATAGCAAAATGTCCACTGAGCAACACAGATCGATTATTACTGACGAGTGCGTCATTGAGAGGGTGAAGCGTAAGCAGATATACTACATTGTATGTCGAAGTGGAGTATTTCATCATTCTGTTATCGTTACATTGTATTTTAGAAGACAGTGAGAAATATAAATTGAAACAGATCGCAAGCGAATTCAAAATGAACATTTTTCGACATGACTCACTACTTCGACCAGGCACCTTTATACATAATGGCATACTGAAATGGAAGATGCCATCATTATAGATAGCGTTTGTATATAAAAAGTCTCTGAATAAGCATAATCAACCAGAAATTCAGAGTAGGGATCAAATGTGAGGTCAGTATGCTGAGACGAACCGAAAATGAAAACTAAGCACCAATACTTCTCTGGCTCTGCCATGTCTGATGACATGAAAAACTATGTACATACATGTAGTAAGATTGCAAAACTTCTAAATTACTTGTTCTTAGTTAAAATACGTCAAGATTACATAAGTCAGACTTAAGAAAAACAATTTCGAAAAAAATAAAAATATGCACTTCAAACCGCGTATACTCGAGACCTCATACCGCGTTTGGTAAAATAGTATACATTTCACAAAACGCGTATACTCAAAACCGCGGTTGGCGATGGATTACTGTACAGCGGTGCTGTATTATTTTATCATTATTCGCATTTTCTGCTATTTAGCGTGAATATTTCATTCTAATGCGCTTCAAAGTCAGTCAAATGTTGTTTTTTGCCAGTCATGTTTAATTATTTACTCAGAAAAATGTCCATCTAGTTAGCAACTCCAATATAAGTCGAAGGTAGGGTTTGATCGGCCTAAAAAAGCAAGAAATTTCTCGACTTATACTCCAAGATACAGTAAATAATCTTTTATCATTTAAATAAGTTAAATGATACAATAATATGTATATATGACAGCATATAGCGTATTATAGTTACAAATTTATATCTTTAAATGTAAAATCCTTAATAAATGCATTTTTCTTTGGCACCCATGACCCTTTAATTATTACCAAAAGTAGTCCGCCACCACCAAAAGGTTGGTGACCCCTGCTTCATATTATTAGACTAGGTGAGGTGATGCTTTTTGTCAGGTGGAGTTCATTCTCTAAGCTTCCGGTAGAGCGCGTGCATGTAGAGTACAGGTATTTCCCCCTAACGTAGCGATTGAAAATTACTAGAAGTTACCTTAAGCCTCGGGGATTGGAGGGAATATGTATAGTGAGGGGGGAGTGAATTCCATTAGAATAGATGGGCATTGAAGGTTCGTGCACATAGAAGGGAAATCACCATGCACTCGGAGTAGAGAGGCAACTTCTTAAGTCAGTTACAAAAAATGTGATTAAGGTAGAAATCATTACTGGTTCCATATCAGGAATCGTACACTTTCTCCCACATATAACACTTGACACGTCAAAGATCCATCCATTCCTTTTAACATGCATCGCAGACAATTCCCAATAAAACTCCCATATGCCATGACAATAAATAAATCACAAGGCCAAACCTTAGGCAAAGCTGGCATTTCTTCAAAATGAGCCTCGCTTTACACGTGGACAATTATATGTGGGATGCTCAAGAGTCCAAAATAAACATACTTTAAAAATTCAGATAATACCAGGGTCCAAGCAAGGAGAGTCTGTCACAAATAATATAGTATACAAAGAAATTTTGATAATTAAATAAGACAAAATAAATAGGCCCCTGGTACATATATATATATATATAAAGGACGAGTGCGAGGAGATGTTTTAAACTCTTGTAACAGATTTAGTGCTTTAACAATCTTTCCGAATAGATAGAAGACTGAAAATTGGTAGGAATGCTTGATTCAGAGATAAAAATGGAACAACAAAAAAAAACCACGAATAAAGACCTGGGTTCGATTCCAGATGGTAATTTCTATTTCCCATATGATAACACGTAAAAATCATATTTTCACTGTGCAGGCTTTTCTACTTTTGCCACTTCAAAATTGCTCAAATTTAAAGTTTGCATCACATATTTTGCCAATTTATTCAGGTTTATAATAATAGAAAACTTTATCGGCTTGGAAACCTGCGTTGTCGCCAGATTCATGAACATTTCAACTTAATATTTGTTCATTGTCTCAGAATTACAATAAACAATTTTAATACATTAATAAATACATAAATTACATAACAGCATTTCTTTGTTGCATATTTTTGTCATATGTTAGCCACATAAAAGATAACAATTATTATATTTTATAATTTTGTTTGTTTAGTTTACATAACAACGCTTTTACTCATTATTATTATCTTTGACAGAAAATCATTATCAATTGCAATTTCCCAAGTAGATGTGGTTATTATCAGCATTTTAATTCATACAAATATAACTTTTAATTAAAGTTTAAGGTAATAATAGCCCATTAATTTATCAAATGGAAGAAAGAAGAAGATATTATAGAGAACTTATGTGAAGGAAAGCAGATCAAGAGACAGAAGAAAGAAGAACAATGTAGAAGAAATAGAGAAAGGGTGAGAAGATCAATACAGACAGATGAACAAAGGCAAAGAGTGAGAGAGAGCATAAACGAAATCAGGTACCAAAGAAGAAATGAAGAAACTGAAGGGAGAAATAGAAGAAGTCAAAACAGAATTAATGCTGCCAATAGCAGAAGACAAAGAAACAACATAAATTTAAACTCAGCAAGAGGAAATGGATTAGCTATTCGACGAAATGATTCATAATTAGGAAAAATGGATGAAGAATGTCAATATTGTAGAGCTACATTTTTTACAGAGAAAAGCATAACAAATGCCGTAATCAAGGTATAAGAATAACACTTCCACAGCTTCCAGATATATTAAAACAGTTGTTGAGAGAAAATACCCGTATGTGTAAAAATTTCTGTTAATTTTAAAAATTGGAATTCCTATAATATTAATGAGAAACTTCAATCCATCTAGAGACCTGTGTAATGGAACTCAACTGCAAATTGTCTCTATGGAACCAAATTTAATCATCGCCCAAATATTAAATGGTTCACACGTCGGCAAAGATGCTTATTATTCCTTGAATCACCTGCACATCAACTAAATCATTTGGACTTCCATTTCACTAAAAAGAAAACAATTCCCTCTTCGACCCTCATTCACAATGATAATAAACAAAAGTCATGGGCAAACTCTGAACAAAGTGTCATTTATTTGAAAGAAAATGTTTTCTCTCATGGCCAATTTGGTTACGTCAAGAATAAGTTCAAAATTAAATTTTAAAATTTTCACCAAAAAAATGGAAAGTTCAAGACCATGAAAGTGGTATTCACAGTGGCTCTAACATAATTTGTGTTTTTTAAGTTCTGGACCGGGACTTGATGTCCCGGGGGTGATGGCAGGATCGGACTTAAATCAACAGGCTTCAAATGCACTAGTGTGTACTGAAAGTTTCAGCTTTCCATCTATTATGCCTTCAGGGATATAAATAAAACAATTGAAAATTATTTCAAACATACCTCACTTAAGTAATATTTATATATTCAAGTTCATTCCTTTGTTGTATAATATTATTCTTTTTCACTTACAAAGTGCTTTGTGTACAGGAAAGGAAAACTAACATATTTACATTCATTTCTTCATCATAGACAGTGCCAGATTACCCAATAGGTATGTACATGCCTAGGAGCTCCAAGATTGACTTCTATATGTTGTTATACAGCAACACTGCCAGGGCCTTTGGTTCAATGTTCAGTCAGGCACAATCATGTTCATAATTTTAACCAATCGAAGCAATATTCTACCATCTATTTTCCTTGGAAACTACTTCAGAACCCAAATACAAAGGGAAGGTTTTTGGTGCCTATATAGAAAGTGAAGCATAGAAATTCATTTTCCCTATCTTTTCTTTAGAGTCATCTTACCAAAGGTATTTTTCTTTCAATTTTACTCTTTGCACAAAACAACAAGCATTATACTTAGCGCACATGTGCTAGAAAGAGACAGAACTGCACATTTGAGACAACAATATAATGGCTTATGGCTCTTACGACTGTATGATTATGAGATACGATATGTGTGTTTGATGTCATTAAAACGTTTTTCAGAATATCATAGTTTTCTTTATGCCATCACAAAATATGAGGGCCCCCAAAGTGCCTGCGTCTAAGGGCCCCAGATGGTCATAATCCATGATTGGTCGTAGATAATCTTTCCTTAACTACATGCTATGAAAGGAAATTAAATGTACAGGCAACTCCAGAGTCTCGATTGTTCGAGTCTCGATTAATTCGAGATTTTGATCCCGCCGATCGATAATATACGCGGAATAAACTGCGTAGTTATTGGTTCCGACCAAACACGAGGTTTAGTTTTGGTGTAGACATAGTTATATCTGCTCTAATTGTTTGAATTTGTGCAGATTTCACTCTTTTTTCTGTTAATCTTTTATTTAAATTTATTTTGATTTATTTATAAATTTATCACTTGACATGGCATCTAAAAGAAATGTAATAGTGATAATGTAAGTGAATCAAATAAAAGAGGGCATAAGATTCATAGTTATGAATTTAAATTAGAAATTTTAAAGGGTGTTGAGAAAGGTGAAAGCCAAGCTGAAATTGCACGATCGTTGGGAATGTGTCCTTTAACTATTACCACTTATGTGAAACAGAAGGAGAAAATTCTAGAACGTGATAAATTCACGTAATTTGATAACAACAATAAACAGTCCTAGGCGCGGTGTTGTGATTCCTAAAATGGAAAAACTTTTTAAAATTTGGGTAGATGATCAGTGTCAGAAACATACTGAAAGTCATACTGAAATCGTACGATCGTTGGGAATGTGTCAACTATTAGCACTTATGTGAAACAGAAGGAAAAAATTCTAGAACGTGATACATTCAGGTAATTTGATAACAACAATAAACAGTTCCCCACCCAATAGCTCCTCTTCTTCCAACTAAAATCTTCCAACTTCTCAATTAATGAACCAAGTCCAGTAAGTGCAGTTGAAAAAAGATTTAAGGTATGAAAATATTTTTAATTGTATTGTTTCTTTATTCTTAAGTTATATTGTACATTTTTAATAACTTTTATATTAATTTCGATGCGATAAATAGTTGTATATATAGATAGATGTACGCAGTTATGTTATCCAGCTTGCGCGAGTCGTTTGTGGCAAACGACTTGCGCGATCCAGACCGAGCTGTCTGTAAAGCATATTGCATACATCTATCTTTTAAATTCGAAACACAAATTTATTTTTTCCTTTTCAGTGCAAAAAATAAGTTATACATTTAAAATATTTATTATATAATTTATTCATAATTTATTATTGTTGTATTAACATATTAGTAATGTTATTTTATTTTTATAGAACTTGAGGGGAGACTTTTTCCCGAGATGCGGGAACGTATCCCCCGATTATAACATGCAAGTATATGGAAAAACGGCGTTCCACACTCGAATATTCGAGATTCGAACACGTTTTCAGGAACGCTTCCCCAACGAGACTCGGGAGTCGCCTGTATTTATGTATTTGTAATAGATTTTGTTTACTTAATTTGCTATGAAGATTGTTTTTGCTGACAACAACTAATACAACCATGTAAGAAAATTTCTAAGTCCACAATAAATTACAACTTTCTTGTTGAATTTTTCCCCAACTTTTCAAGAACAAGTCCAATAAATTTGTAAGTGTGCACTCAAATTTTCAGCTTACCATCTTTTGCACCTTTAAAAATATTTTTAAACAAAACAAAATTTTTAATGGGCCCCAATCTCTGTATATTTTTAAAAACTCTGATCTAAAGGAAAACAAGTTCCAGCTATTGTTTATGATTCTGTCACAGATTCAGTTTATGCAAGTGCACCGACAATAAGACAGATGACAAAGTAAAACTATTAAGTGCCTTTTCTTTAAACTCACTAAAAAGCAGTTTCAGGATCTGCTTTTGCAGTTCTCTTTTAATTTGTTAAATTTACATTTAGAAAATTTTTAAAATAACACCGAAGCAAATTTTAATTACCTAATACTTCAAACAATCGTTTGTTAACATTTAGAATGGAAGTTTGTTCACCTAGTAGGTATAATATATTTAGCAATTCCTTGATAGCTATTCAAAGAGACCAAACTCAATTTCTTAATCGGCTAATAAAGGAATAACATTAGCAGATCACATGGCTGTAAAATATGGTAAGCATAAATTTAAATATCACTTGGTTTGCATGTAATGATTTGATAAGGTATTGACATAAAACAAGGAATTACTAATTCAAAATTTGAAATATTGTACATACCTACCTAATAACTTTGGGAAGGTTACAATATCAAGACTAATCTTTACAATGAAACAAATTTCTAATATAATTAAGTAAATAAATATTACAAAGATCTTTGTATACAAAACAAACAATATCAAAATAAATACTGGTGACTGAAATTGTTAAATCATTAAGTCACTCAATATAAACATACATCAATAACAAAAATGACAATTTTCACAAAATAATGAGGAAATGTGAATACAAGATTACCAGTAAAATAAGGTACAAAAATTCAGACATGTCAATGAATGCCAATACTGAGAGATATCACAGCAAATATGAATGACATTATTACTATCTGACTAGAAAACTTGTAAACAAAAAACATTCTCCAAGCCCTTTTCGCTTTCCTCGACCTCTTTGATCTCACCAATGGATGGAAAATCATTCGACAGCTCGTCTTTTCCTGAGTCCAACCCAATGGCAGAGTGGCAATCAAAATCACTGCACAATTCCATTCCCACTTCTAAAATACCAGTAATATCACCACCCTGAACGCCACTAAGACCAATATCTCCCACTTGAATGCCAGCGAGGCCAACGTCACCATTCTGAATACCACTCAGAGGAACATCCCCGTCTCCATTTTGAATTATGCCATTGAAGTTGACATCCTGGATAGCATTGGAAGAAGGGACCCAGCAGACCAATTGGTCCTTAAGGCCCTCTGAATCAACTTCAGCTCCCTCTGTTAAACCATTACTAACTCTTCCGTCACCTATGAGAAGTAAATTTTCCGAGTTCAAATCCAACTCTTCTCCAAACAAACCACAACCCAAAAGCGGAGCAGAATTTGAAGACTCGTCATTTCCAACGACAGGTATGGACTGCAATAAACCCGAATTATGAGTACAGACTGCAGTGACTAAAGATTCTATAGGCAAAATCAACTCTTCTCCTCCTCGTTTCACCTCATCTCTGAGAGAGACGTCGTCGTTTGATTCAAAATACGTCTTTAAGCTCATATAAGTTTTCTTTGTTTTTACTTCCATTCCACATTCACTGATGGTGGATGCCTTCTCGTCTTTCCTATCTATTTGGTTCGTCTTCTGAACGGAAACGTCGGATGACTCTTCTCTGATGGATTTCTCCACAGCTACAGTTAAACTCAAAGAGTTATCTCCTCCTGATTTTTTCAGGGAGAGAGCTTCTTCTGCCTTCGCTATGTGCTTGTCTCGGTGCCTCTTGCGATTGCTGCAGTCACGAAACGTCTTGCCGCATATGTCACACTAATTGAAAGAATTAGAATATGATGATGAACATACACCAAAAGTACTCTAGAAGGGGAATGTAAAATTTGCAAGGCAACATTAAAAAACATCTCTTCCAAAATATTATTTTAAACAAGATGAAGATTCCCATTAAATATAAAAAAATATTTGCAGTAATGTGCACCAGAGTAAAAAACCAACCAAACATAAGACATGGACACATTGGGATTTCATTAAAGTTTTTCAAACTTTTTATATTCATGCTTAAGAAAACCTTTTTCCCATTAAAATAGTACACAAAATTAATGTGATTTATAGTTGCAAAAGCAAACAATTTGTTTGACAACCTACTCTAAAAGACAAGTGACACATATCTCTTTCAAGAAAATTAACCCTTATTGACCTTGCAAACATTTAAATGCATACCAATTGTAGATGCTGATGGCCATGCATAATTTAAATGTATGCCAGGTGCCCAGTCTTCTTATATGAATTCAGAGGCCCATGGTATTGTTGAATGATGAGATAATTTATACATACTAGCTGTACCCGTGCACTATTTGCATGATCTATTCCAATTCATTTATAAAAAACTAAGCAGTGCATGAAATAAGTTGATAATTTATAAAATTTTAAGAAGTGTGTGAAATAAGTAGATCTCAATAATTCACATTTAACTCTAATAATGCTTTTCTCTGGTATAGGGTTTTAATGTATTTGGCTCCCAATGTAAGGTTCACAAGTTCGAATCTCACTGAGGGCATGGCTGTGTGTGCGTATTGACAATTTATTATGTGAAGTTAGTCAAAAATCTGCATTTAAAAGTCATATTAGAGAGAAAATTGATTGTGGACTTTTATGTTTTTAATTTTCTTTGGTTCTTTTTATTGAAGTATATGTCGTTTCTTTTTTATATAACAATCAATGCAACCATTTATTTAGATTATCAATGAAGAGAAGATAACGATGTAAAGTGTTATAAAAATAATGTATGTCCCTATTCTCATCTAATTTTAAATTTATGCACGAGCCTATTTACATTAATAAGTATTATAGATGTGTAATATACCATAATCTTCCGATTATAATATGCATTTTTTTCACGAAAAATTGACAAAAAGTTAGGGTGCGTATTATACAGGGTGTCCCAAAAGTTGTGCAACATAGGCATATTGTTATATGGGAAGCATGGTGCATCACAACGAACAGTTGCTAATGAATTTAATGAAGCCAACCCTGAGAGGCTGCCAGTCCATTATTCAACAATGAGTAGATTGTTTGCTCGTTTTAAAAAAACTGGCAGTGTTCACGATCTGTCACATAGTGGCCGCCCAAAAAGTGTCAGTGATCCAGAAACATCAGAAATGGTTTGTAGCCATCTTGAAAATAGCCCACGTAAATCGATAAGGAAATTATCCCAAGAAACAGGGGTTTCATCAAGTGCCGTTCATCGCATCATAAGCAAAAATAAGTTCCACCCATACAAAGTCCACCTCGTACAGGAACTCCATGGCAACGATACAGACCAGCGTATGGAGTACTGCCAGTGAGTTTTACGACATCCACATCCACAACAACTTGTACAAGACATCATGTTCGGTGACGAAGCGGTCTTTCACCTGAGTGGACAAGTGAATAAGCATAATGCACGTTATTGGGCCACTTCAAATCCTCACTGGACAGAGGAAGGACATGTTCAATTTGATCCGAGAATTATGGTGTCGGCTGCGATCTGGAATAATCGGTTAATTGGGCCACATTTCTTCGATGGAACATTTCTTCGATGGAAATGTAACAGGTGAGATGTATCTCAAAATGATGCAAACAATTGTCATTCCAGAACTGGACAATATTTTATTGGTTCCTATGTTGCGTGACTTTTGGGACACCCTGTATATGGTAACAAGCTCATACAACTTTTTTTCGTAACGAAATAATTTATATTTTTGGGCATATTTTTACCAATAAATTGTACATTTCTTTGCATTTCGATAACATTCCTTTAAATATCATTTTTCAAAACAAAAATAAGAATAATTACTTATTTACTTTTAAGAGTCCGAATCTTAGCCTCCGAATTCGTTATTGCTGTCTACAAATACTTCACTGGCAATTTTGTTCTCTCTCATCATCTACGTAAATGGCATCGCTGAGAATGTCGTATTCATCCTCACTATCCGCTTCAGCGAAATCATCATCCCATATGATGTCGTCTTCAGAACCATCCATGGCATTTGTGAGGCAACACTTTTTAAAGCCACGCTTTTTAAGAAAAAATCAATGCAAGTTGCGAGCAACAAATATTATTTTACATACCTCGACCGGCTTGTATGAAGACAGAGCCAGAACTAGACGTGATATTCACATAAACTATCTCGCTCGGCGACAAGGCAAGAACTGTTATTCCAACTGACCAGATAATTACACAATGCGACATTGTAGCAATCTTTAAAGTGAGAGTAAAAATTATATAGACATGAAGTTTTTGTAAACACTCTTGCACATAACTCACTTGGCGGTAATGCAAGAACTGTTATTCCAACTTACCTGACTTGGAGACATGTTTTTATACATTGTATTGATCTTTAAAGTGAGAGTTGAAATTATGTAGATGTAAAGTTTTCGTAAACACTCTCACACATATCTCACTTCACGTCAAGGCAAGAACTGTCTCGATACTGCTAATAACCAAGTGAAAAATTACAGAGATCTTTTTACAAAAAATGAGTTGTGTATTACATGGCGATAAGACAATTTTCACATTTCACTCATAAAAACATGGATGCGTATTATAATCGGAAAATTACGGTAATAGTTTTACTTACAAAAATGTAAGAATCCAGCATTCAAATGAAATAAAGATTCAACTGATTTGATTAAATCGTTAGAAACGCTTCCCATAAGCTATTAATTGAATAATTATCCATAAATATTTACGGTGTTATGCATAAATTTTGACGTTGATACAGCAATCATTTCGATGCTTAAACAAAAGTGTGAAGCAAATAACGCTATTCTTTCACCTATTTATAGGTTTAATTGGCACTAAGTGAATCAGAGGCAACAATGATGGTCGCCTTGGCAACACCCGGAAAGAGTACGAAATATCCACGAAATTTCTAAAACAATTGAGTATTTTTGAAAGTTACGACCATGTAACATGTAAACATTGCAAGAATAAGATAGTATACAATTTTATCCATCCAATAAAGCAAAAATTAAGAAAATCGGTATATATTTAGGTATTTTGATGAATGAAGAAAAAAAACCTTGCACTCAGAAAAATCAAAAATCCCGTGTAAATTTATGGGAAAATATAATTGTTTCCTAGATTCAGAAATGAGACATTATGAAAATGAAAATAGTTTTCCAGGGGATGGACGGACAGACAGTAAAATTAGATATGGAATAATATTTAAATACCTTAACTAAAAAACTGTGAGAGGAATTTAAATGCCATATAATAAGGGCTATCGCTCCTGGTCTAAACACTGAATTTTTTTAAATCAAATGCAGATACAGCAGGAGGTGAGCAACCCTACCTGTATGGTGAACCACATTTGTAGTACCTGTATTTTGGTGGGCTGGATTGAAAGCTACCAATACTTCCACATCTGAATTCAAATTGGAAGTTACTTAGATTCTGAGCCATCATATAATTGAAAATCAAGTGCAAATTTGGTTTTTAGGGTTTAACTTTTCAATATCAAATGTTTAGTTATCATACTTTGTTTTAAAAAAGATGAATTTTTGCAGTTTTAAGGATCTCTTTTTTAATCATAGCTTTCCGGGCCACATCAAATTATCTCGGGGCCATATAAGGCCTACAGGTCAGGGGTTTTCCATGCCTACTGTAGAGTGCAGGCTGTTCCCGACTTACGACTCTGGCTCTGGGTTTATCATATGTTGAAACATCGTAAGTCGGGAACTGCCTGTATATAAATTATTAAAAAATTAGGAGAAAATGAAGATGGATTAATTTATAAATAAAAACATGCATACTGATATCACCAACAAGAGCACAAACAAATTGGCTGAGATATAAATGATTCCCTCACCGAAAAAGGCTTCTCTCCAGTGTGAAGTCGGCGGTGACGGCTAAGGGCATTACTTGTTATGAAGGCCTTGCCACACAAATCGCAAGAAACATTTGCAATTCCATCATGCTGCAACATGTGGTCTTCCATGAATTTAATAGTGGTTAGTAAAAAAGGAAAAGCAAAGGAAGTCAGTTACACATTTGTTAGTTTTTCCATCCAACACATTAAAGGCATTCAACTACCAAAGCAAAGCAATGATATGCAGTTATTTACAGCAGGAAACTAATAGATGTTGATGATTCAAAATGAACATTGAGCTGTAGACAGATGGATCATCAAAACCAAAAAATGTATAAAGCAATTTCTATAAAAAGCAGCTGGGTGTGACTTTCTTCAGAAACTTTAAAATATTGGTTCTTTTACATTTTTTGCATTCACAGACCTTCACCAGAACTAAACAACTAGCAGGAGTATTTGAAGTATTCCCAATGCATTTAAATTGAAATCCAGACATCTTTTGCTGAAGGAAAACATAATTCAGCACAAAATATTTTAATGAGAAGAAATTCAGTTCATTACCATATAATGATTTGCATGGCCAAGTTCAAGGATATTCTGCAATATCTCAGAAGTTACACAATCTTCAAGTATTTATTTTTTGTCAGTGATTCTAAACTTATGTACAAACAGTTTCTACAAATATCCTTCAGAGGGCATCTTTCAATTCTCATAAGAAATATATACAGTAAACTCCCAGTTATCCGGAATGCCCGGGGAATTGGGTTTTCTGGTTAAGTGAATATTCCGGTTGCTTGAGAGTTTTATTGGATAGGCTTCAATAAAACATTTGGATACCAAATAAGAAACAGATGCCAAATTATACATTCACCTTGGAATTGCTAACCTTTACCTAGCTACTCGACTCAATTGTACTTAAATAATTCCTTGACATTCAAGGAAGTAATGAAACTCAAGTATACAAGTATTCAACATGTTTAATTGGAATATTTTAATATTTAATAACTGCATTACATCTTATGGAATTTCTCATATGCCTATCGCTATTAACTTCTCTTTGTTCTAATAACAACACGAGGTAAGGATTAACTTCGTCCAACCTTTAGGATTTTCCAACAAAAAAATTGTTCCCTGTCTGAGAAAAGGGGAGAAATTATCCCCACACAACACATTGTATTAGCAGAAATTCTTGAGGCAAACCGATATTAAACAGAAGAGAAGCGAATAGTGACATGCAATCATGACATCATTGCATACAGTGCAGTTAGTAAATATTAAAATAATGCAATTAAACATGTTGGATTGTTATATACAGTGTAACTTCTATAAGTCGAACTTCAAGGGAAACCAAAAAATATTCGAGTCATGGAAATACATTTTTCCTGATTCTATTTTAATCGAATCTACATCAGGCTTATGTGCTTTAGCAAATAAATCATTTATTCATGTACCTGTAACAGATATAAAATCAAGAACGATATATTTATGAATAATTACTGTATCTGCCTGAACAGAAGCCGACCCCCCAAAAATTTCCACCATTTTTGGTAAAAATGTAAATTTCGTAGATTTTATGCTGAAGTGTGCCGGGCATTCATGCACGGCTTAGAATACATTATTCGAGATTGAAGAAATGTGGGACATGGTTTAGTTGTTGACATTTTGAAATATTACTCCAATTAATAATTTTGCGTTGTTGAATAATATTCCATATTCAGTGACAATAATTTCATTCATCTTCATTTTCACAAAGGCCAAATATAGTAATAGCGATCTCGCCAAGATAATTTTTCATCCAAGTCTATTTCCAAGGAAATTAGCACTTACATTGCCTTAAAAAATTGCATTTTTATAATTATACACGTTCCATGTAAAGTTTTACTGTTCTTTATCAGCTGAATTTTGCAGTTCAAGCCGTTGCTCATACCGTCAGAGCAGATCTCTTGTTATTTACTGATATTCAAACAGTTGAGCATCAAAAGCCGTCAATGCATTTTGTGTAATCGTCTGCAAATCACGTGACCTATCAAATAATGTGAAAAACCCAACCTTAAACAGTAACAAAGTGCAGGTAGTGCTAAATTCAATATTCTAGCCATTATTATTTATTCATTAATATTCATCGTAAGTCAAATATTTACTTTACGAAAAATATAGAGGTATTATGAGACGTTCTGCCATAGTGACTATGAGATTTAACCATAACCCAAATTTTCCTCGGACTCGCATTTAAGCCGAGGGGTGATTTTTTCATGATAGATTTTGACAAAAAACATCGGCTTGTATTCAGGCTAAGTTGAATATGTGATAAAGTACATTGAGTTGGTAATTACACTCATTTTACAAGTCACTTTAAATTACTTAAAAGATTAATATTAATTTTTTCAAATTCAAGACATGAAATTTATATTGCTACATATATTTGTATAAACAATGCTCAAATACAAATGTTTGTATATATACTTTTTATTTTTAAAAATCAGTTATTTTTATCTGTGTCATGTTATTTCTTTGATGTGAAGAACAAAAGTTTTTAAAACCACGAAAACAATAAAAAATATCATCACTGACATTTTCTTGTGCTAATATGTATAATTTAACAGTCTCTAAAGCACTGATTGTGTCCTGTACTCCAACTGAGGGTAACTTCTCACTACAATAATCTTTGTGTTTATTATCTTATCAATATCAGAACTCCTTTTTATTGTTTCATTTATGTCAACATCAGTTAGATGTTCAACCGCTATTACGTCACAATCTATATCCACATAATCTTCAAAAGTGGCTTCAAAATTTGCCTGCTCTTTAAATTTCCACCATTTAAGTTCTGATAGCGGAACCTCATCATTTTCTTCCCAACCTTCTCTTTCCCCTTTATCGTTACATATTCCAGCATTTTTAAAACAGTTTGAAATTGTCACCGAGCTCACTTCATGCCGTGCTTTATCTAGCTCCATAACACAGTCTAGAAGTGTAATGTCGAATATTTTCCCATTGTCAATTCTGTCCAACATTTGCCGAACTGTTCTTTTGCGGTAGTGATGTTTTAAATTTTTTATAATACCTTGATCCAAAGGCTGTAGTTTAGTTGTCATGTTCGGTGACAAAAATGCCATAACTGCACGTAGTTCTTTCATTGTTACGGTAGGATGTGCCGGACAGTTGTCCACAAACAGAAGGATTTTCCTTTTCTCATAATGGAATTTCTGGTCAATTCGCTGCAACCAATCTTCAAATATTGAACTGGTCATCCACAACTTTTTGTTGTGTTCGTATATCACAGGAAGTGACTTCACACCTCCAAAACATCTCGGCTTCTTCGACTTCCCTATTACCAGAGGCTTCAGTTTTTCCATGTCATTACTATTAGCACATAGCAGCACAGACACACGATCTTTACTTATTTTTCCATCATGGCACGGTTCATTTTTAACCACTCATCTGGGTATGACGTGTATAGACGTCATGGCCGGATGCGCCAGTACTGGGTATGACGGATTTAGACGTCGTGGCAAATTTCAGGCTGATTGCTATGGGTACGCCGCGATTTTCGGTCCCGTAGCTTCTCGTACTTATAGCTTGGTTCTTCTAGTTCGTCCTGACTGCCATAGATGGCCTTGTCTTCCTTTTTCTTTGAGAAGCAGGTCTTCATAAGGGAGGTCTGCATATGTGTTGCGGGTTGCATTTCCGTGATCGCCACATCTGGAATGACCGTTTATGGCACTCGGGGTTTTTTCACACTCCCTTGCGAAAGCTCACACTTTTCTCTGCATGCACTTTTGTCTCAAGGGTAAACCTGCTATTTATGAATGTTTTTCCTGCTAGTAATTGTCTTGAAATCATTACAATTTTAGATGTCTTTTTTACACAATAATATTTATACTTAAAAGAAATTATTTATCGAGGTATTATATCATATATTATATTTGTAATGATAATTCTGGAATTTTTAAAGCAAATTTCATTTAATTTGAAAATGAAAAGAAAAAGTCTCACTTCAAATTTAAATACCCACTGTGGAAGCGACTTGGGAAAAAAAACTACCCAGTTGAGTGGTTAAAAGCTAGGGTTTTATCGGAAAGGGCTTTAAAAAAAAGCAATGTTTCATCTACGTTGAAAATGTCACTTGGATCATAATTCTTCATCAATTGTCGCAGAACTTCTTTTCTCCAATAGTCGCAGTCAATGTCAGACACTGCAGCACTTTCACCACTCAAAACTTTATGTGAAATAACATTACGACTTTTAAATTTATCTAAACATCCCGTACTTGCTTTAAATTCACTGTGTCCTAGCTCTTTAGCAAATTCTTCTGCTTTTTCTCTCAAAATCGGACCCGGCAATGGTATATTTTTATCTCATTCACATTTCATCCACATCACTATAGCTTTTTCAAAATCAGGAAACCTACAAGTTTTTAATCGTTTTCTGTCTGGAACCAACGTTTTTTCTTCTGCAGAGCTTAGCACCAAATGTTTGTTTTTAATAATTGTCGACAGTGTATTTGCAGGGTTCCCAAAATCAGCAGCAATGTCCTTTTTCCAGTAATGGAAAAAGTTACGCATAACGTAATGAAATAATTTTTTAATAACATAATGAAAAACATTAACTAAATTTTCAAAATTGATGTAACGGAAAACGTAACAAAAAATGAAAAAACAATAACCGTTATTTCAATATTCTCATGGATTGGTTGCACACAAGACCTGTCCTAGGCAAGGGTGACATGGGTGAACGCCCAGGGCAATTTCTTACCAAGGGTATCCACCCCACCCTTCCAAGTGTTATTTGCAAAAATGGAAGGGGACCACATGGAAATTCCACTCCCCAAAAAATTTCCAGCTGCCCAACAGCCGAAATGGGTTTTCTCACGTCACTGGACTCTTATTTTGGAAAGGGTATCCAAGATAAGAAATGCAGAGGCAATTAAGTGCAAGAGCAATACAGTGGCATTGTCCTTTGGCATCTGTGCCTCAGGTCGTTCGCAGAGTTTCGACCCATTGGACCCCCTCCAAGAGGGCTGATATTCCATGGAGCTTTACATCTTTATGAAAGATATGATCTTCCTACTTATATTTCCGAAAAAGCGTTTTTCAAGGCATTTGTCTCGTAAATGGAAGGAGGAGTCATAGAGGTTATTATTTCACAATGTTCGCTCCTTTTCGATTTGTTTTGAAACTCTTTCAGTCAGTACCTCATTGATATCTGTGAACAACAGATCGGAGCGTTCTCGTGCTTCAGACTCTGCATTGACAGGAATAGAGGTATGTACATTTTTGCATCAAACTGATATATCTTATTGTCTGTCTATAATGCAATCCTGACTTTAAGTTGTTGTTATGTCCAAAATATTGCCACATTTTTAATATATGCTCTAATTAAACAATTACGATAGCTAGTTACAATCATGTTTTCTACCATGCAAATGTAGGCCCTCTTTAATTATCTTCCTCCTTCTACCGGGGCTTTTCTGCTTCTCCTTGATTTCAACTTCTAATCTCTTCTTGCCCACTATTTCCTCATTTGATTTACTTAACAGTCCAACTTTTCTTCTTTAATATACACCACACCCACATCTCAAAAGTCTCAAGTGTGTGCTCTTCGTCTATTGCTAGTTTTGTCCGTACATCCTTCTTACTACTCCAATCCTCTATCAGAACATTTCCCAAGTAAGAGCATTGCTTCCCCATCGGCTCTTACATATACCCTTAGCTTTTATGTCATTATAAAATCTAATACCGTATTTGACCGAATATAGCCCCCCCCCCCCCCCCCCCGAATATAGCCCCCCTACCCATTTTTCTCACACAAATCTAGAAAATATTTTAATACCCTGAAAGGACGATTATTTTTAGGACTTTAATGTCATGAAACATGTTGTATAATTTGAAGAAATATCAACCTTGCACTCATTTAATAAAAAAGTACCAATTAGCGAGTGATAAAACGCCATGCTAATTGCAATTTTAAGGTTTTCAGATTTGTTCCTCAGAATTCAGAGGGTATACTAACGAGAGAGATATTTGACAAGGAATTGAACAAAAATACATTTTTAGGGAGTAAAAATAAACTTTAAAAAGTCGAAATAACATACTAATTAATGCAGCAATATTAGCAAATCGAAATAACATACCAATTTATGCAGCAATATAAATTTGCACTTTGCTCATATTTCGATCTATCTTTCGTTTGTGTAATTAACAAGTCGAGCTTAGCCAGGCAATTAGTCCATTCTCGGGCAAGGTTAATTTTGCTGGTATTACCGTATTTGCTCGTGTAAGCTGCGCACCTTTTTTCCCAAAACGCTGGTGGAAAAGAGGGGGTGCGTGTCTTACACGAATTCTTTTATTTGCCGCTCACCTTTTTTCCCAAAATGTTGTGTCGGTAAACAAATATACGTTAAGCTAGCACCCATGCCGCATCTATTATTCTATTTCTGAATTTCGGTGTATTTAGTCATTTTCATTCATTGTATAAAAATTTTAAATGAGTTTTAAGTTTATTAACGGGTGCTCCCCAAACTCGACGAAGTCTTCTGCTGCAATCGTCACGGAGGCCACGGCGCATGCGTGACCAGTTTGGATTGGTGGGGGTTTTGTTCTCACAGCAGACGACGCCTACCATGTTCAGATACGGCGTGCTTCCTTTATTCTATGATACGTCTATGAAAGTCATAGCCACCGTGGTGATCATTGAATGATCGCTGATCATAATTTTAGTTCGCCAAAAAAATGACGACCGCTACGGTAGGGATCAGTGACCATATGGCTGGAAAATTACGTACAGCAGAATGATCGCTACCGGAGTGATTTCTGCGAACATGACCAATGTGACCACAAAAACAGTTACGTGTTTAACAAAAGAGGACTACCGAGATTTCTGCTAGTACCAATATAGAGAGATCACCCAATAAATTTGTCACGTAGGAATGTGAAGATGCTTAACTTGAGCGTAGCATTTTTTAGAAATAGGAATTGGTGATTTAAAAAACCCTTTTTCGGCTCAAATAAATTTTTTTCCCTAGAGTTGGCCCAAAAACCGGGGTGCGCAGAATACACGAGGTCTCGGCTTACACGAGCAAATACGGTAAAACTTGCAATTTGACAATAATGAGAGCGATCAGGTAATAGAAAAATCCTTCCTATATGGTGACGTCAATCAGCCTTGCAAATAAATATTCGCAACCCGAGTAATTTAGTCTTACAATGGATAGAAACACTTACTGACTCGAATGAAATTCATCATTATTGAAGCTTTGCACACTTGTTTGTACCCACCTAATTTTTAGTGCCCGAAAATAGCCACCCCCCCCCCTCCCAACTTTTGCACTTCGCTTTTGGGCAAAAACAGGGGGGCTATATTCGGTCATATACGGTATTTTGAGTCTTCCCAAACATTGCACCTTACTCTTCTTTACCCCTTAGCATTTAAAGCAAAAATGACTGCTATATTAATTTCAACTGGTAATTTACACTATCAAGGGGAGGACCAGGCATCGATGTCACGAACCGTGACCAAACTTCACTGGTAGATAGAAGGATAAAAATAAACAGACACATCTCGGCTTTTGGCTCCATAGACGCTAGTATGCAAGAAATCAGGGGTCAAAGTTTATTGAAGATTACTGGGCCACCTAAAACCCCGTAGCAGAGAGTTCATTATTAGGTTGTCAGAGCAGTAGAGTGGCTAAGGCCAGGGCCGCCGAGAGCCAGTGCAGGCCCTGGGGCAAATACCATTGCCGGGATCCTTTTCTCTGTTTTAAGTTCAAAAAGGGAACGTGGTCCCTCGGCAGGCCCAGGACAGCCGACTCCCCCTCCCCCCTTCTCTATGGTATTGGTCGCAGTATTTTAAACAGAATTTGTCAAATTCCATCCAATTAAAATTTTTTTATCAAAATTACATGTAAAATATATGTTGGTACTATATGTATCACATCATAATTAGACTTGGTATAATTCGATTTAACCTGATAAACAGTGAATTAGTAAAAATCAAATATTTGACGAAATTTTATTGCTGTTGATAAGTAGGTTTTTCATCACTAAATTTTTTGCAAAATTACGTCATGGTTTTTAAATTTGGTTTTCCAAATTAACACCTAAAATGTACTTTAGTACCATAAAAGCAACGCATAAAAGAAATCGGTACTTGTCATAACAGACAACCACATCTGACTCGGAATTTCCTACACTATGCATTGTGAGGTCCACCGTGACATTTTGAAGTAACTGCGTATCATGCGTTGCAACAGAGTACAAAAGTACGAATTATGTTAGAGTAGGTCTTACAATTAGTATGAATGAATACCGATCGCCAGATGTCCCTATAGTACTTCAACTAATAAATTCTCATAACATTTATATTTCTAGGGGCCATACGTATAATCCATCCTCCAAAGGAGAGTTTGCCATCATAATAGTTCTGTGTTTGCGTTCTAGGCATTTTTCTAGAGTCCTCCTGATTTTTTTTACCAACATCGCAACTTTTTCCTCTATAATATTTACGTATAAATGTGGTTGTATATTATAATAGCATAACATAAAGTTTGTTACTGAATGGTAGCGATTTCGTAATTGTATGATTCAATGAATAAAATTTAGTTTCTCATCTCTAAAAAATTTGGAGTAAACAGTATTGTTCTTTAGAATTGAGCATACGACGACACTCCGAGTGCTTGTGGGTCCGGACCTCAGGCCCAAAGATGGAATTTCCCGAAGGGGAGAAAAATGAGAGTAGTGGGGAGGAGTTTGAGGGTGCTAAGGGATTGGGTTGGGAAAACCCAAATCCCAATCTGAGAAATGGAGAAAATGACAGCCGTTGGTATTGGTTGCACCCGTGTATTGGGATAGGAAAACCTTATGACAGATCCTAATACCTGGCCCCTCAAGAGGCCTGGGCCCTGGGGATTTTGCCCCGGTCTCCCTACCTTCTCGATGGGCCTGGCTAAGGCCTTAGACTACAAAGCTGATGCTTGTTGTTTTGAGGTTCGAATCCCTGTGGTTTTTTGAAAAATTTCTTTTGAAAATTTTTCTTTAAAAATTTTTGTGAAAAATATTTTAAAAGTTTTATTTAGAAAAATGTTTTTTAAATTTTTTTGTTTGTTTGCTATCCTATCCAATAAAATTTAAAACATTCGCGTTTGTTAGTTAAACTTTGTTTGTTAAAGTAACTTAAAATCGAGATAGTAAAGACTTTTCTTGGCTAACAAATCCCATAAGATAGAGAATATTAACGAATGATTTTTTAGAAACGTAAAAATGAGAGTAAACACTTGTTCACTATACTATCTAATAAAATTTAAAATATTCACATTTGTTTGGTAAAGTAACTTAAAATCGAGATAGTGAAAGCTTTTCTTGGCTATCCAATCCTATAAGATAAAGAATATTGGCGATTGTTCATTTTAGAAACGTAAAAAAGAGAGATAAATGCATTTGTTTGATATCCTATCCAATTTGAACGAAAATATTAGCATTTGTATTAAAATTAATATTAATTAGGTGGATAATGTTTCTTACTTTCTCATATACGAATTATATTGAGAAAGTACTGTTATCGCAAAAAAATTCGACCTCAAGATTTTTACGGAAATATACGTTTTAGGTGTCGCTGAATCCAAAAATCAGTACAACAATCATTGAACAAACTTTCTCATATATGGGTACTAATGCATCGTTTAGTTATCTTTAGAAAATGAAAATCTATGAGCCTGTTTTTAGAAAATCCAATTTTTGTTCAAGTTGCCCAAGAATAAACTAGTCTTATATTCATTCATTGAGAAAAATGAAATACGTAGTGTTATTGTAGATGTATACTCAAGTAACTGTACAAAATCTGATCAAAATCATTAGAGCCATTTTTGAGAAAATCAAATTGTAGTTAAAGTTGCCTAGAATAAACTGGCCTTATATTCATTTTTTGAGAAATATGAACTATACAGTATCATTGAAGGCATAAACTCAAGTAACTGTAGGAAATTTGATCAAAATCGTTAGAGCCATTTTTGAGAAAATCAAATTGTAGTTAAAAATGCGTAGAATAAACTACTCTTAATTATTGACCAATGTCAACCATTTCTACGTATACTCTGCTCAGTATGATAAAATGCCTAAGTACGAGATTACATTCATTTTCGCTCTACCGTGTTGGCTCCAGTGCCAGTAACAGACAGATGGACAGACAGACGGCATTGCAAAAACCCCTTTTTTGGATTCAGCGACACCTTAAATGTATATTTCCGTAAAAATCTCGAGGTCAAATTTTTCACGAAAACTACTTTCTCGATACTTCGTATGAGAATGTAAAAAAGTGGTTTTCTCAATGCCGTCTGTCTGTTACTGGAGCTAGAGCAAAAATGAATGAAATCTCATACTTAGACATTTTATCATACTGAGCAGAGTATACATAGAAATAACAACAATCCGATAGTCTCAAAAACGGCTCTAACGATTTTGATCAAATTTCGTACAGTTACTTGAGTTTACGTCTTCAATAATACTGTACAGTTCATATTTCTCAAAAAATGAATATAAGGCTAGTTTATTCTAGGCAACTTTAACAATAATTCGATTTTCTCAAAAACGGCTTGAACGATATTGATAAAATGTCGTACAGTTACTTGAGTGTACGTCTGCAATAATACTATGTATTTTATTTTTCTCAATGAATGAATATAAGACTAGTTTATTCTTGGGCAACTAAACAAAAATTAGATTTTCTTAAAACTGGCAGATACGATTTTCATTTTCTAAAGATAACTAAACAATGCATTAGTATATGAGAAAGTTTGCACAATGTATGTTGTACTGATTTTTTGTTTGTGATGCATAACAGTCTTTGTTAGTGTGTCTACTTTTTAAGTATATGTGGTATAAGCAACGATCTTTCCCATATCGTGCATTTTTTTTCACAGTGTGTGCATGTGTGTGGGTTAATACATCTTGTATTCTTCCATTTTGAATTGTTAGTCCTCTCTCCATTAGAATAAAATATATTTTCAAAATAATAAAATATTTTGTTAGCTATATCTTCCTGCTGTTCAACAATGCTACTGTTTTGAAATTTATTTATAAGTTTAATTAATTGTTAATGAATATGCATTATGCAAGCTAGAGGAACTGTTTCTCTGAAGTGTACACTTACTGTGGTTGAATTGCATAACTTGTTTTTCTTAAAATAATAATCCAAGACATTTTTTAAGAAAAAAATAAAACTTATGCCAAAAAGTATGTGCTTCATTGTCAAAGATTAAAAAAATGCCATCACAGGGATTCGAACCTCAAAACAACAAGCATCAGCTTTGTAGTCTAGGGCCTTAGCCACTCTACTGCTCTGACAACCTAATAATGAACTCTCTGCTACGGGGTTTTAAGTGGCACAGTAATCTTCAATAAACTTTGACTCCCGATTTTTTGCAAACTAGTGTCTATGGAGCCAAAAGCCGAGACATGTGTTGTTTATTTTTATCCTTCTATCTACCAGTGAAGTTTGGTCACGGTTGGTGGCATCAATGTCTGGTCCTCCCTTTGTAAGAAAAAATTATAGCAGATGCTAAGTATTATATTGATATCCTCTATCAGTTATTTTCAAACTGGTGAGCCTAAAAGATTGTTTCTTTTTACTCTTTCAAACCAAAGGGGAGCTTATATAATATAAGTAATTGTATTTTAAAAGATTGACAAGGGGAAGGCACTACTGACCCCCAACCGATTTGGCTAAAACTTCATAGAGATAATGTCCATGATGTCCGATTAACGAAAATATATACATATCAGGGCCATACCCAGCCGTTTTTATTTTATTAATAAAAAGAAGTTAATATATTCTGAGTCAATGCTTAAGTACCATACACGGCAACGAATATTGTAAGAAGTGGCGCTGGCTTTGCGGTTAGCACGCTTGGCTGTAAATCTCAAGATCTGTTGTTCAAGTCCTCGTTCCGAAATTTTTTTCATTTTTTCCCATATTTTCACTTTCCTCATTTTAAATGCTTATTTCTTAATACCGCTATATATTTTTATTTTTTAATAGTTAATATTTTTAATATAGTGATGTGCAGTTTTGAAGAATTATTTGTAGCGTACATAGTGGTTGGTTTTCCTCATCAATAAATTTTTCATTGTAAAGCGATTTATTAGTTTCTCCTCCTCATGAACAAACAATGAAAAGAAACTTATTGTCTTGCACGTATTGTTTCACAATCATGACATTGTCGAAAAATACTTTGAAAGGATTTGGAAAAGGATAGGAGAGGAGCAATTTCAAGTGCTACAAGATCAGATTCGCTTCTTTCATTGTGAGCATTTTAACTAGTGTGTTTCGAAGTGTATTTTTAACATACTGCAGTTTTTGTTGTTTCAAAATTGGAATATACTGCTTCAACATCTTCAGCGGGGAATCCTGTAACGAGCAAAAATGTTACGTTTTACGTCTCCTCCTTTGGACGATGAAACAGCGAAAGATGTGTTGAACACCGCCATGCATTACTGCATGAAGCTCCTCTGAAAAAATCGATTGATGCTGGATAAAGAAGTTCCCGAAAGTGAATGTGGCTGTAGTGTTGTAATGGCCCAAGAAATTTATACGCGTGTTGTGGATATGCTTGGCGAGATGAACTTCCATGAAGATTACGATCTGGTGGGGCCCGATGAAGTCAACGAAATGCACGGATATGAGGAAATAGAGTTAGCTTATAGTTATATATACTACCATTGTGATTAGGAATTTTATTTAGAAACTAGATGAATGAGCCCGTTTAAAACGGCCTTTGAAAACAAACAATAAAAATAAAACCAACAAACAAATGATAAAATTATAATATTTGAATAAGATTGAAAAGGGCTACAAATGAAAACAAAGGAATAGTTTTAAAAAATTAAGAGGAAAATAGTCTTATACCTCAATAATATTAATTTACCTATTCAGTAGCTCTCTTATAACGACGTTCCTTGTAAATACTCTTTCGTTTAACAGCAACTGCCCTTGATTATCTGTATCCTTAACCCAAAATTTCAAATTATGTGTGTCGCGTGTTCTAGTTATGGCTACATACAGCTGTCCATATGAAAAGCAGTATTTAGTAAGTAATCACAATCAATCGTTCAATTCCACTAAAGAGCAGTTAAGAACAATCTTCATAGATATCTCAATACACACGCAATCAGCGCATATACCGTATTTATTTAGATAAAAATGTAATCGTTGTTTGGTTGGTTACCCTGTAATTGGATTGGTGTGAATTAAAAATAAACCACGAAAAAAAATATTTTCATAATATCTGTTCTATTCAGATAATGTGAAGGCACAGCACAAGCAACTGCCTTTAATATGCAGAAAGACTTCGATAAGACAACGAAGGCACGTCGAATTATTTCAACAATTAGCGTGTTTTAAAATACGTAATTTACCGCATTTATCCATCCAATTTACGCAAACAAATATAGGTTTATATGAGCATATATGGCTTGAAGGAACAATGCCCGTTTCCAAGGCAATCATTGATGAAAATGAACGATTTTTCTTACATCGGCGAATTTAAACGTAAAATTTGCTAAAGTTTTACCTTTGGGTAAGAAAAGACGAAAAAAATTAAACGGCCCGTATATTTTCCTTTAAAATGGTCCTAATTTGAAGGACGTAGGTCAATTCTTTTTAATTTTAATTCTCAAAAGAGTAAAACTCTGCATGTTGAAAATTAAATTTTAGCATGTAAACTTATGGGACGAGATATGAGATTCATATGGAATGTAAAACATCTCCTGGCGTCAAATCCAGGACTCTTTTGAATTTTTTTTATAGCCTTTGCTTTTTGAACGTATTCATAGCAATCCTACCGAATTTGGCTGACTGGCTGAAGAAATGACCGAGATATGTTGAGATATTTATAACTAACTGATGAGACCGTCCGGCCGCACACCGACAAAAACATCAAGTGTTTTATTATAGGAGATAAATGGATATTTAAACATAAAGCACTATTAGGAAATTAGGTAATAAAAACTTTAAATGATGCAAATGAAAATGTGGGAAAAAATGAAAAAAGTTTTGGAACGAGGACTCGAACAACAGATCTTGACATTTACAGCCAAGCATGGTAACCGCTACGCCATTGCCGCTTCTTACAATGTTCGTTGCCATGTATGGTACTTAAGCATTGACTTGGGAAATATTAACTTATTTTTATTAATAAAATAAAAATGGCTGGGTATTGGCCCTGATATGTATATATTTTCATTAGTCGGACATAATGGACATTATCTCTACGAAGTTTCAGCCAAATCGGTTGGGGGTCAGTACTGCCTTCCCCTTGTGAGATGTTCTCCATGAAATTCACTCATGCGGTCTCGCCCTAAAACTCAATAACTTGTAATTTATTGCAATAGTTTTCTTTATGGAATTATTATCATAATCATATGTTTATTTTATTTTCCGAATTAATATGACATTCTTAAGTTTGCTGTTATATCATATGCCAGGGATTCCCAACCTGGTGGTCATGAGCACCGTGGTGCCTATTGGGCAATCTGATGGTGCTCTTTTACAATGCTTAAAATCGTGTTTGTGAGAACCGTTAGCTATTGCTAATGTGTGGTGCGATGAACTAGTGAGTCTGCTGTAGTAATTACAGGCAGTCCTCGACTTTCGTACATAATGCGTTCCTGAAAACGTGTCCGAAAGTCGAATATACAAAAGTTGAACATAGATTTACATGTTATTGGGGGGGTTCCATTCCCAGAGAGCAAAAAATATTATAAAATCTCTAATTATGGTATAAATGTTTAGTTTTTTTTGTGCAGGGGCCTTTTAGACACAATCGTCGATTTTATAATATAGAGATAGGGCAAAATGCAATAAAATATTTAAATAATTGCACAAATAAACACTACAGTACAGACAAAGATGGCGAAGTGGTGGAAACTGGTGGCTGGCAACCAGCACCACTCAAAATATTCGTTTGTCATTTATCGCAAAAGTCTGATCGGCACACAAGGCGGTTCAGGGGTGTCAATCTATGCTATCTTGGGTTCTTGTTCCCTTGTATTATCCTAAGGTTATCACACACATAGTGTAATTGATTATTATCTTTTTATAATTTATCGTTCTTTGTTTTTCATTATTTTTTCTCAAGAAATTTTTATTACTGTAGGAGTTACATTTATTCGTACTGTTTATACCACAGTACTTCCAACCTTACCATAATCTAGTCATTGACTATAGTTATTATATCTTGGTATTAAGTTCCCTTTTCTTGTTTGTCTATTTATTTTTTTGTATTTTTGGTGAAATTATCTTTGTTTATGGCAGTCTTTTCTGGAAGAGGTGGAAGACCAGCTGTTGCTGAACCCCAATATTAATGAAACTTATTCTGTGATTTGTGACTACAGAGTGATTACCGGATGTAAAAATATTTTTATTATTAATGTGCGAATTGTACGAATATTGAACGCAAGAAAGTCGAACACTGCCTGAAGTGCACATACGAAATCCCTCTTTTTACTTTCTCATACGAAGTATAGAGAAAGTATTGTTATCGCGAAAAAATTTGACCTCGAGATTTTTACGAAAATATACGTTTTAGGTGTCGCTGAATCCGAAAAAGTGGTTTTTGCAATGCCGTCTGTCTGTCTGTTACTGGCTCTGGAGCCTAGACGGTAGAGCAAAAATGAATGAAATCTCGTACTTAGGCATTTTATCATACTGAGCAGAGTATACGTAGAAATGGTTGACATTGCTCAATAATTAAGAGTAGTTTATTCTACGTATTTTTAACAACAATTTGATTTCCACAAATACGGCTTTAACGATTTTGATCAAATTTGGTACAGTTACTTGAGTTTATGTCTTCAATAATACTACGTATTTCATTTTTCTCAATGAATGAGTATAAGACTAGTTTATTCTAGGCAACTTTAACAACAATTCGATTTTCTCAAAAACGGCTCTAACTTTTTTGATCAAATTTCATACAGTTACTTGAGTATACATCTACAATAATACTACATATTTCATTTTTCTCAATGAATGAATATAAGGCTAGTCTTGGGTAACTTTAATGAAAATTGGATTTTCTAAAAACCAGCTGATACGATTTCCATTTTCTAAAGATAACTAAACGATGCATTAGTATATGAGAAAGTTTGTACAATGTATGTTGTACCGATTTTGTCATTAAAGCATTTGCTATTTTCATAGTTTTTTGTAATATTGCCTAAACTTGGCCCCAAAGTGTGTGATGTTCGAAATGAAAGAAAAGTCGGTAAAAAGGACAAAAAAAAGGTGAAGAGTTTGGAGAAGAAAACTGAAGTTTTAGACAGGCTTGTGCATAATGAATTTGCTTCTTCAGTTGTTAAATTACTTGGTGTGAACGAGTCCACAATAAGATCGATTAAGAAAAGTGAAGAAGCGATCAAGAAGGTCCCGCTGAGTTCAATTGTCATTCACGAGAAAGCCAAGCTACTGCACAATCATTATGTCTCAAATTGTTTCGCGGTCTGCTAACGGGATATCGCCAACGTCATCAAAGCTTGTGTAGATCGGTTCCTTGCTCTTTAATAAAATTTGGCATTTATTCAGAACGCCACAGTACGTATTGTATTATTATATTTGTTCTTCTTCACAATTGAACACACACTCGACCGGCTTAAGTCCAATGAGCGTCCGATTGAAGCTAAAGATTCGCTGCCTTCGGAACGCCTAATTATTTCCATCTTTGTCTCAATCGTGTTCAGTTTATGAGCCCTACGTTTCTTTCCACTTGTATTAGCACTTTCAGTTTTCTGTTTATCACTCATGTTTATAAAATAATACATGTAAAATGCACAAACAAAGAAACACTGCTGTACGTACAAACAAAGATGGTAACGTTGCCGAGACTGAATAATAATAATAATAATTTATTGATTATTAAACAACTTTACAGTGGTATTAATCTTCACAATTTTCAGTACAATATTAAAAAACATTACAAACAAATCTTACATTACATACAATACGTATATTATTACGTAGCATACTTTAATTTATTAAAAGTGCTGGCTTCCCTGACAGATAGCACCATTATGCGATAGCTCGAAATGTCTGATCATCAGCTGATGAACGAAAGTCTGAATTCGGCGTTGTTCGGCGTACAAAAGGCGGTTTAGGGGCAAGAATTTACAACGTACGAAAGAGCGAATTGTACGAAAGTCGAATGTAGGAAAGTCGAGGACTGCCTGTACCACACTTTTTTGGTTTATGATTATTAGCAAATACTGCAACAAATATAGTAGTGCTCGCCTGGTGTTCTAGAACAGTGGTTTTTAACCTTTCTGACGCCGCGGACCACTTTTAATGAAACAGATTTTACGCAGACCACCAATATCTTTAAAATCTTTAGATATCATTAAAATGATAAAAATAATCTTAATTTATAATTAAGAAGTAATATTAACATGAAGTCAGACATATTGAGCCAGGAAACTCCTCTAGCGAAAAAGCTTTATCCAAATTAATTAGGAATTATTTTTAATTTTAGTTTATTGATTTCTGATCAATAGATGCGGACCACCCGTTAAGTGCTTGCAGACCATATGTTAAGAAACTCTGTTCTAGAACGTCATCTGGTACTCATCTGGTGTTCTAGAACATCACATGGTGCTTGCCTGGTATTCTACAATGTCATTTAGTGCTCGCCACCCTGAAAAGGTTGAGAGCCTTTGCCATATGCATTCGTAAATGGTTTGAAATTTTATACCGCTATAATTTTTCAAGTTAACAGCTCGCAGAAAAAGTGAATTCATAATAGTAACTTACAAAAAATTGGTACAACATACATTGTACAAACTTTCTAATATACTAATGCATCGTTTAGTTATCTTTAGAAAATGAAAATCATATCAACCGGTTTTTAGAAAATCCAATTTTCGTTAGCTACCCAAGACTAGCCTTATATTCATTCATTGAGAAAAATGAAAATTGTAGTATTATTGCAGACATATATTCAAGCAACTACAAAATTTCATAAAATATCGTTCAAGCCGTTTTTTTAAATCAAATTATTGTTAAAGTTGCCTAGAATAAAATAGCCTTATACAGTAAAACCTGGTTAATTCGAAACTCTATATTTCGAAATTCGACGTAATTCGAAATTTTTTAACACTTGAAAGACCGAAAAAGCCAATTTCATACAAATGTGTTTCAATAATTCGAAAATCTCTATAATTCGTAATTCGAAAAAAAATTTTGCCCGATTCTCGGAATATCAACGCATTTTTGTCGACATAATTCGAAATAAAACTTACCAAAAACAAACTAAATGAAATTTACTAAAATATTTCTGGCACTACCGTATTCACCCGAATCCAAGACGACCCTGAATCTAAGACGACCCCCCATTTTGATGATTCCAAAAGAGAAAAAAGCTCAAATTGACCTTCATGACTACAAAAATTATAAATCTTGTGAAATATTTATTTTCTCTTATACTTTTCTTGAATGTCATTGTCTTTTAACATTTTAAAATCATAAGATCACATCACAAATAGAACCATTCAGGTTTTCAAACAAATTAAATGGTAGCATTCATTTTAAGATAACATTAAAAATAAAGTACCGTATTTTCCCATTGATAACGCGCACCTTATAGATACCACGCACCTTGAAAATTTTCATGATCGTGAAAATGTATAGATAACGCGCACCTAATAGATACCGCGCACCCTATGCAATTTGTCATACTCACTGTGATATGTAGGTGGCGCACAATGAAACAGACAAATGAATAACGGAATACGAATAAAAAGACCAAAGATTGTTGTTTCCGGTTTCTGAACACGTGAAATATTCAAACTATCTTGAGACATCCTAAGATTCGTTCCCGTAAAAGTTACGTTTTTCGCTAATTTTTCCACTTTAGAAGTTACTATTTTTCGAGTTTATCACGGAGGCCGCCATCTTGGATGAGCGCCGATTCTCTTTGTAAAATTAAAATTTTTGTATGCTGTGTTTTCTTTAGTTTTTAAATAAAATGTTAATGGTAAAGTAATTTAACATATAGTTAACAATTCCATGTAGCTGTTTTATTGACAATTTGATTGAACATGGTTTCAGGGTGGTTTGAAAATAGCTTCCAGTTGTGTTATTTGCGGTAATTGTACCTATTTTCTTGTTTTCATTGTATAATGCGCACCTTTGTTTTTCTTCATCAACTGAACTTTTTTGTATAGATAACGCGCGCGGTATCTATGGGAAAATACGGTAAATACATTGAAAGAATACACTCATTTCAGGACAACAAAAAAACATTTCAATCCAAGTGCTGCATAAAATCATTTTATTGTGTTAGTCATCATCACTGTCTATGCAACCTTCACTATTTTCCTCACGCTCACTATCTTTATCACTCTCAACTTCATCATCAGTCTCCCACAAAACATCATCCTCACTCCCATCCATGGCATTAGATAAGCAGCATTTCTTAAATCCTTTCACTATTACGTTTGCATTTATTTGTTGCCACGATGCCTTGATCCATTGGCAGAGCATTGCAACTTCAGGTTTCTTAAGATTTCCTTTTGGTGTTAAAGTGTGAGTTCCACTCTGTAACCACTCAGAATACAAAACCTTTAAATTATTTTTAAAACACTTATTGACAGCAACATCTAAAACTTGAAGTTGCGATGTCATTCCTCCAGGTATTACAATAAGATCAATATTCATCGCACTCATTATGTTTTTAATTTCTGGAGATAAGTGTCCTTGAATGCATCCAGTGAAAGCATTGCTCTTTGTATCAGTAAAGCTCCTGGCCGTCTATTCCACACCACATGTAACCAATCTCTCATTAGTTCTTTAGTCATCCACCCCTTTTCTTGACACCTATTATTCCACTTTGCAAATGTTTCTTAGGCATTGTTTTCTGCTTTAGAATCACATATGGTGGTAATTTAGTCCCATCTGCTAAAACCGCTAACATTACCGTGACTCGCATTTTTTCGTTGCCTGTAGTTTTAATTAGGATGGACTTCGCACCTTTTTCGTTCACAGTATAATTAGATGGCATGTAGAAGAAAACCGGAGTTTCATCGGCATTTCCTATTTGGCTCAAAAGGTAATTATTGGTTTTTCTAAGTCCAATTACATATTTCTGGTAAGCGAGAAGTTTTTCTACATAATCTTCCGGCAATTTCTGACAGCGAAGTTCGTCGCCGTAAAGAAAAATTATTTCGTCGCATCATTCTCACGCACCAACTTCTTCTGGCCTTGAATTCTTGCAATGATATATTAAGTCCTCTAGTAATTTCATTAGCTTTAAGTATAATACTTTCAGTCGAAACAGGCATACCGTTCTTCCTCATGGTGCGCACAAACTTGACTACTTCTTCTTCAATGCCATGAAATCGGCCTAATTTTGGACCACTGAGCGACTTCCTTGTGGCTTTGGCTTTTTCTAGTTCCTGTTTTGAGAGTTTCCATCGACGCACATTTGCCTCAGATACACCGAACTTTCAACTCGCATCACAGTTATTAGTTTTTGCGGCGTAATTTATCACGATCAGCTTAAAATTTGTATCTTAGCTCCGGATAATTCCTTTGTTAACTTTCCCTTTGCACTCGTGCCACGTACTTCAACATGATCTGTCATTTTAACTTAAGGGTTGTGCATTTAAATCAAGAATGCACAACTCAAAATTACTGTCACACTTAGTGAATCGCGGTGCGTCGTTTGAAAGGGGAATCCCAATGATTTCCGCTCTCATTTGTTTTGATATTACGTGCCATTACGTGCAAGATGAAAGTACGTCTGTGTTATGATCGTCGACGATGATTATTAGTCTAAATAATTATTATTCTCGTCATGTTTTTCTTATTGTTATTACTATTTGTTTATTTCACGTCTTTATGTACGTACTTGAATTTGCTGTTGTGAATTGTTTACTCTAATATACCATTTGTTGTAAAAACCATTGATTAAATGCTTAAATATACTTCGTATTCGAATGTAAGACGACTCTTGATATTTACAGCTGAAAATTTGGAAAAAAAGGTCGTCTTAGATTCAGTTGAATACGGTATGTCGGCTGGTTTACAAACATTGTGCGATCGTGATCATACCGACTGGGCGTTGGGTATTGTCACAAGATTCGGTCCATCCCCTCAATTTATCTACTGTTTTGCGAGTTTTGTGTGGAAAACGCGTCCCAATATTCCTTTGGTTCGTTGTTTGTTTCGTATTAGATTGTATTTTTCATCGTTGTTAGTTACTAGTTTAAATAATATTCTTAGTTTAATAACTGCAAGAGAGACTATATTTAAATTTATTGCTATAAAATATTTTTTTTAAAGATACCCTCCAATGGCTCCGGTTCGTGGTATATATAAGACTCTTACTCTTGCTGAAAAAATGTCTTTGCTGCAAGACGTTGACAAGAAGTTAGAATCGGAAGGAAAGCTGGCCTCAAAGTATGGGATTCCGAACTCGTCTTTATCTACAATTTTAAAGAATCGGGCGAAGATTGAAGAAAGTTTTTATAAATTTAAAGGGAGCGCTACACGTCAGCGTTCACGGCATGCGAAAAACGAAGACCTCGAAGAAGAACTGTACGATTTTTTTTCACAAGTACGAGCGGCGAATTTACCTGTGACAAGCCCGATGCTCATTGAAAAATCAGGAAGTCTTGCGAACGCTTTGAACATTGAAGATTTTAAAGCGTCCAGTGGGTGGTTGGATGGTTTTAAAGACGCCACAATATTGTATGTCTCGCAATATGTGGTGATGCCCAAAAAATTAACGAAGAGGAAGTGACAACCTGGCTGCAAAGTAGTAAACATGTTTTGGAGAAGTACGCGCTCAAGGACATCTTTAATATGGATGAAACGCATTTTTTTTCAACATGTTGCCCGATCGTACTTTGGCTCTCCGAGGCGAAAAATGTCACGGCGGCAAACGTAGTAAGGAGCGTCTCACCGCCGCGCCGTGCTCTGCACAAATATGGATGAATTTTTTTAATTTGGTGAATCACGCTTTTTTGTAAATTTCGAATTATAGAGGTTCTTTGTAATTTGAAATGCTTTTTCTTTGGTCCCGTGAATTTCGAATTAACCAGGTTTTACTGTATTCAGTTTTTGAGAAATATGAACTATGTAGTATTATTGAAGACGTAAACGCAAGTAACTGTACGAAATTTGATCACAATCCTTAAAGCTGTATTTGAGAAAATCAAATTGTTGTTAAAAATGCATAGAATAAACTTTCCTTGATTATTGAGCAATGTCAACCATTTCTTCATAGCTTCTACTCTGTATTATTAAATGCCTAAGTACGAGATTTCTCTCATTTTCACTATACCATTTAGAATCTTGAACCAATAACAGACAGACACAGACGGCATTGCAAAAACCACTTTTTCAGACTCAGCTACTCCTAAATTGTATATTTCTGTCAAAATCTCGAGATCGAATTGTTTTGCGATTACAATACTTTCTCAATATACTTCGTATATGAGAAAGTAAAAAAAATTTGATTGGGAAGTATTTTCTCCTTCGAGTTATAGAAAATTCGAGTTGTAGAAATTCAAGTTATGGAAGAAAAATAAAATGGAAAAGATAGGGATTTTTTCCAGTAAAATGAATTCACTTCGAGTTATGGAAAATTCCAGTTATAGACGTTCCACTGTATATATATTCCTTAACAAATGTTTAAAAAAATTCACAAAATTTATCGGCAGCTTCTTGGTAGGCCAAAACATCTAGATGTCTGATCTTAAAACATGTTAGCCATCCATCTGAAAATGCACATGGTTCACTAATCTCCATTTGTTCATAAAAATCTTTGGCCTTTTCAATCAAAATCGGCCCAGAAATAGGGGCTCTCATGGAATGCTTTATAGAAAACCATTCAGAAATACCAATATCCAATTGATCAAGTTTCAGCTCATGAAGAGTGCACTGACCTTTCTAGGTGTCTCAGAAGACGTAACAAATTTCATTAACTGTGATTTCTGTGCCTTAATGTCATAATTAGTGAAAGAACCGACATTGAACTCTTTCATTAAAACATTGAGGTTCTCACTTTTCTTTAAACATTTTATTATATCAAGTTTATGGGTTAAGGTTAGCACAACCCATTTCTTTTTATTATATTTAGCGCATAATGGAGTTTTAGGAGGCATTTAAAATGGGTATGCAAAATATTTTATTTAACACAAACACTGAGTCCTAGAAACATGCACGATTGTGTATTGCGAATGCTGAAAATGCAAATTTTGGCGATAACATTCTGAATTAGACGTAAACAAAAAATTGTGAAAAGTGCCAATTTTAGCAGTAACATTCCGAATTAGATATAAACAAAAAATTGCTGAAAATGCCAATTTATCGTTAACATTTTGAACTAAATGTAATAAAAAATCGAGAGGCATGAGGTGCCAGTTGCTTGAGAATTCCGACTGCATGAGTGCTGGTTAACAGGGAGTTTACTGTACTTAAATAAACATTAAAATTTTATTATTAATAACATTTATATTAACTACACCTCCATTTATGCCGTATTTAGTTGTGTAACCTGCACCCTCTTAAAGTCTGCAGAATAATGCGTTCGTTCCATTATGGGATTATAAAAAAACTGAAAACTCGTCAAGTAAATGACAAAAATTTATGCTTGCAAATGCATGAGGAAATGACGACTGACTTGGGGAATCCTAAGATTACATGCAGGCGCATACTAGAGATGCCTCCAGAGTGAATTTATTGAAACATTTATTTCAATTTTTAAGACTCGATTCTAAGCCAAGTGTTAATTTTTAAGGACGTAAAGTAGTTAAAAAAGGTCGCTCAACCTTTCTCTGGATGAAACGTAAAATTTGCTTGAGCTGTCTCTTGCGGTGTCCATGGAAATGATATTCTAATGGGAAAAAGCAAAGCTTCAGGAATGAAAAATAAAATGAGAGAAAATATCACTTGGAATAAGTGATATTTTCTCTCCTTTTATTCATGATGGAGATCCACCAAGTCAAGGCTTCTTCCGTTGATTTCGGAATCAAACTTGGGACCTTGTGATCAGATGCAAACATAGCACCTTTTGCCTGGATGAAAGTGGACTCCCTGTACATACTATAATTTGCTAGCATTGGTCTTTACAGTGTCCAAATTCATAGAGGATAGACAGACACCTTTATATATCAGATTGGGGTTTTCATTTAAAAATTAAATATAAATGCTGTGCAGGCGACTCCCGAGATTCGACAGGGATGCATTCCTGACAACGTGGTCGAATCTTGAATTGTCGAATGTCGAACACCGTTTTTTCATAGACTTGCATGTTATACTCGGGGAATACATTCACGCATCTCGGCTCGCGCAAGTCGTTTGTTACAAACGACTCGCACGAGCCAGACCGGGCTGTCTGCAGCACATACCTGCATACATCTATCTATACATACAACTATATATCGCAGCGAAATTAATATAAAAGTTATTAGAAAGTACAAAATAACTTGCAGACTCGCCAGTTAATTAAAGGTTATGCAAACCTACCCTTCTCTCAAATCTGTCAAACCAGCCATCAAATTATGTGAATTTATCACGTTCTAGAAATTTCTCCTTCTGTTTCACATAAGCGCTAATAGTTGAACGACACACTTTTTATTTGATTCACTTGCATTACCACTATTACATTTCCTTTTAGATATCATGTCAAGTGATAAATTTATAAATAAATAAATAAAATAAATAAATTTAAATAAAAGATTAACAGAAAAAAGTGAAATCAGCACAAATTCAAACAATTAGAGCAGAAATAACTATGTCTACATTGAAACTAAACCTCGCGTGGTTTGTCGGGAAGAAAATTACTTCGCATAAACTAGCTCCCAATTCGATTGGCTGCGTCAAAATCTCGAATTTGTCGAATCTTGAACTGTCAGATCTCGGGAGTCACCTGTACTCTAATATAAAATTAAACTACTGAGCACCAAACACATTTTTGAAGGTTTTTTTGTTTTTGTTAATGCTGGCCAATCACCATCTGAGGTCTCCATTTTCAACATTATCAGTTCAGATGTCAACTGTCAATAGCTATTTTGCTTCATTTATAGAGGAAAATAGGCATTTAACATTAAATATGGGGAAATAAACTTAAATAAATCACAACAGAAAAGATAAAATAAAGGCAATAAAAGAGCAGGATATAATCCTAAATTAGCAAGGGAAAGCGTAAATATTGAGGAAAACTTTAAAAGTGTTTTGAAAAACAGGGCAATATTGCAGTTTAACTTCACTGCTTCTACAACCCTGTTAAATACAGACAAAATAAAAAGTTCCACTGAATCAGCCACTGCTGTAACTGTAAAGAAACAAGATCACATAGCAAATTGGTGAGAAAAATGTAGAAAATGCTAATGTTGTGGAATGATTCTAAACATTCTGATGAACACATGCCCCTTTGTCAAACAGTCATTTACAATTGAGTCCTTTCTCAATTTTAACGTTTAAAGAAAGAAGAGGGTGGAGTTTCTTCTGAAACATTTAACACCAGTTCCAGTTGGTGTTGAAATTTTAAATATCACTCAAATATTCATAGTGTTCATTTATCTGGTGAATCAGCAAGTGCTTTGTTATTTTCATCAGTAATAATAATTAATCTTAAGAAAATATTAATTAACATTACATTCAATAATATTCATGGGTGCTGATCACCTTTTATTTAATATAAAAATACAGCAAACTGTTATTAAATTAAACTGAGAAGGACAAAAGGTAGCATCTCAATAAAAAAAACCCTTACCATAAAAATGCATATAATTTACCTTTAAAATTATGAGTGTGAAGAAACTGTTTTCCACAAACATCGCAGGTATATCTTTTAACTCTATTATGAACTGCATCAGTGTGTTTACGAAGCTGATATCTTTCTGTAAAACTTAACCCACAATCACTGCAATTGTACAGGCGTTCCCCTGGAAAAAATAATGCTATGATTTAGGAACGTCACCTTTCTATTGAGTAACCTAAAATCTTTAAACAGTATGTTCATTTATGTATCAAATATTTCTAGTCAACTAACAAGATATTGTTAAAATCGGTACAACATACATTGTGCAAATTTTCTCATATATTAATGCGTCGTTTAGTTATCTTTAGAAAATGAAAATCGTATCTGCCAGTTTTTAGAAAATCCAATTTTTGTTAAAGTTACCCAAGAATAAACTAGCCTTATACTCATCCACTGGGAAAAATGAAATACATAGTAATATTGCAGACGTATACTCAAGTAGCTGTATGAAATTTGATCAAAATTGTTTGAGCCGTTTTTGAGAAAATCAAATTATTACTAAAGATGCCTAGAATAAACTAGCCTTATATTCATTTTCTGAGAAATATGAACTATTTGGTATTATTGAAGATGTAAACTTAAGTAACTGTACGAAATTTGATCAGAAACGTTAGAGCCGTTTTTGAGAAAATCGGATTGTTGTTAAAAATGCGTAGAATAAACTACTCTTAATTATTGAGCAATGTCAACCATTTCTATATATACACTGCTCAGTATGATAAAATACCTAAGTACGAGATTTCATTCATTTTCGCTTTACTGTTTAGGCTCCAGAGCCAGTAACAGACAGACGGCATTGCAAAAACCACTATTTCGTATTCAGTGACACCTAAAACGTATATTTCCGTAAAAATCTTGAGGTCGAATTTTTTCGTGATAACAATACTATCTCGATACTTTGTATGAGAAAGTAAAAAATTAATATATATACAGGAGAACCTCTTCTTATGAACATTCAAGAAGTGAACAATTCATATTTGCGAACATTCCACATACCAATGAATTGTGCCTCGCACTTCATTTACGAACACACCCTCACGCACTTATGAACATTGGTCACAGTAAGAACACGTAAACTTGTCAACACTTGTCATTTGCATGGGCTCGTGTTTATGTACGTATTGTTTTTTATTACCCTATATGGAAAACAATCGTAAACGTAGTGTTTGTGAAAGTGCTAAGAGTGCTTTCGATGGAAACTAAAATGGGACATAATAAATAGATCAGAAAAAGGTGAGTTGCTTTCTTCGCTTGGTCATGTTTATCATCTCAATCGCTCAACAGTTGCAACCATTTTAAAAGACAAAGGAAAAATTGGTGATCATATTCACAATGCAGGCTCTGTTTGGTCCGTGATTATAAGTAAAAAACAAAATGCCATTGTCGAAGAAATGGAACGGTGTTTAACATTTTGGATTAAGCATCAAAATAAAAAAACAACGCTTGTGTACTGAATTGATTCTTCTCTTCAATCCACTCATTTGGGTAAGCCTTTTAAAGATAAAATATAAATTTTAAGTTTCCCTTTGAAACTACGTAAGCATGGTGAGGCTGTATTATTTTATCATTAGTCTTTGCATTTTCCGCTAGTTAGTGTGAATTTTTCTTTCTAATGCGCTTCAACGTCAGTTAAATGTTGTTTTTCACCAGTGATGTTTAATTATTGACTCAGAAAAATGTTCATCTAGTTTGCAACTCGATTATAAGTCAAAGGTAGGGTATGATCAGCCTAAAAATGCAAGAAATTTTTCAACTTACACTGGAAGATATACGGTATGTTCAATATTTATCAAGAAACATTGCTACACTATTTATTTTAATTAAAGAGTAGTAGAACTTATATTGAGAAAAAAGAGGGGATATTTAATTTATTACACTAAAATGACAAAAATGATTTTACATGAATAAAGTATTAAATTAAGACACTTTCCATTAAATGTAAGAAGGGATTTTACAGTCTCAATTTCGCCCTTAATAAAGTTGTTTGTCTCTCTATCCCTCCTATACTCCTCCATCTCCCCCTACCATTCTCTCTCTCTCGCTCTCCTCCTTGCTCTACCCTAAATAATTTAGCTCTCCCTCAGCTTAATACAGTCAAAACTCTATACAACGAACCTCTCTATATTGTAAACCTATTTTTCATAATATCCTTTTGGTCTTGCCAAAACTGTACATAACGGTATAGAAAAACCTCTTTATATTGTACTTTCATATTTTTGTAATCCTCTGTATTTCATGATGGGAAGCTGCATCCCTCACAAAGGAACAACCTCCACATAGTAAAACGATGTATTCCTCTTCTACAAATAAAAGAATTAAGTTCATGTGCAGTGAAAATTTACACATGAATAAACATAAAAATTGTATATATGTATGCACAAGGTTGTCCCGTCGAAGCAAACACAATGGTGGTCTCTCGAAAGAGCTAAAAACAAATATATCATTTAAATATTTTAAGTTGACATTAGGTCGCGTGGTTTGTTCCCTAGGCCAGGACCTTTCGGGTAATCAACCTCTGATGTACGTTCCATTTCCAAAAAAAATCGGTACAACATACATTGTACAAACTTTCTCATATACTAATGTGTCGTTTAGTTCTTTAGAAAATGAAAATCGTATGAGCCTGTTTTTAGAAAATCAAATTTTTGTTAAAGTTGCCCAAGAATAAACTAGCCTTAATAATCATTTATTTAACACAAACAGGTTCCCCCAATTACATGTGTTGTAATACATTTCGATGAGAAGCACAAACGACCATGCCCTCGGCAGGATTCGAACCCGCGACCCTTGCAGTGGGAGTTAGACACGCTAACCACCTCTCTACCAAGGCCTTATATTCATTCAGTGAGAAAAATGAAATACGTAGTATTATTGTAGATGTATACTCAAGTAACTGTACGAAATTTGATCAAAATCATTAGAGCCGTTTTTGAGAAAATTGATTTGTTGTTAAAAATGCATAGAATAAACTACTCTTAATTATTGGGCAATATCAACCATTTCTTCATATACTCTGCTCAGTATGATAAAATGCCTAAGTACGAGATTTCATTCATTTTAGCTCTACTGTCAAGGCTTCGTATGAGAAAGTAAAAAGATAGCTAAGAAAGTAGGTGTTTTATCGAGGCTTCGCAGAAGTTTGTCAAAGGATGTTAAGATTTTAATTTACAATGCTATTGTGTGTCTTCATTTTAATTATTGCGTCAGTGTTTTGTACCTATTGAATAAGTCTGATGTGGTTAGGTGGCAGGGACTGCAGAACAGAGCCATGAGGGTTATTCTAAATTGTAGGTTAGATGCTAGGATTAAGGATATGTTATGTAGTTTAGGTTGGTTGTGTGTGCGTGACATTATTTTTAGAGGAACAATGATTTTTATATTTAAAGTTGAGAAAGACTTGTTACCTGCCTATTTAAAGTATTTTTTAGAGCATAACTGTGATATGTACTCGTACAACACTAGGAATAAGGATAGTTTTCACGTAAGTTAAGCAAATGAGAGTAGTACTCAGAGGAGTATTTTTTATAATAGTTTAAGGGAATATAATAAGTTACCATTAATAATACGGCAGCAAAAGAATGTTGTTTTAGTAGTAGGTTAGTTAAGTTCATTTGTGTTAGTAAAGTTAAGGATTAGAGATTTTTGTTTATTGGGTAAGGATAGAGGTGGTTGAGAAGTGTGTGATTTAGTAATTAGCTTCTTCGTAGCTATCTAAATAAATAAATAAATAATAAATATATTGCAGACCATGCATAGGCTCTGCCAATCATGGAATTCTGTTCAATCAGCCTGTAATAATAGAAATTTTATAACGGCAGGATTTATATTGACAACATATGAGGAAGATGAAATCATAGATGACGAACCTTTGGAATCAACAAGATAATTCATCTTCAAACCTCATTTAATGATTTTGTTGATGCAGATACTTCCCTAGTAACTTGTGCACCAACAGAGGGAGAAATGGTAGAGGAAATGGGGATTGAAAATGCTAGAAAGGTATTCTTTTATATGGAGGATTACAATAATCCCTTGCAATTAAACAGAATAGAAAATATTGAAGGAATGAATTTAAGAAAAAGATGACAGACTTAAATAATAAACTTTTTTCCTACTATGCAATAGGTAAATCATGGGTATTTTTTGTTCAGTTAATGTTTTATAATTACAATAAGAATGTGCTCTCTATTGCATATGTATATGCATATGTTAATGTAGTAATTAAACGGGACAGTATTTTTCATTACCAGTTTTTGCATTCACAAAAAAACAGTACAATATACATTGCACAAACTTTCTCATATACTAGCGTCATTTAGTTATCTTTTTAAAAATATGAACTTTGTAGAATCGTTATAAACATCAACTTAAAAAATCTGATGTGGCCAACATATGACTTACTCCATTTTTGGGGTATAGATATTTAAATTATTATGAATAGCTTTATGAGGCAAAATTATTATTTCCTATCGTAAAAGAATACAGTCATTCTTATTGCCGTAAATTATATTTTGAATATGTTTACAGAATTCACCGCTACATGGTGTAGGGGTTGTATACTGAAAATTACGAAAAAAGTTGAATATCTCTGAAGTGGATGGTTCTCCGAAAATTTGTTTCAAACAAAAGTTGGAAGAAATATTATTCTCTACAACTTTGGCCCTCACGAAGATTACGAATAAGGACATTTTGAAGGAGATATTTGACGGAAACCGAAAAAACCGAATATTTATAAATAATTCCTAAACTAAAACTGCTATGGAAAATTGCTTCAAATGAAAGTGGCAGGAAACTATATTCTCTATAACATTACTATAGAATTGTATATATCATAATGATGTTTTAACGGAGAAATATTAAAAAAACCAAATCGGGTTTCGAATAAACCTCGACTTCCGGTTAACCGTTATTGTCGAAAAACTAATCAGTTCTTTGTGCTCATGTTAAAGTGTTATATATGAAGTTTGGTAACGATATGGCAAGTACTTTTTGAGTTAGAGCGCCCACAATCATACACACACACACACAGAGACATCATTCCAAAAATTGTCTGAGGACCTCAAAGCGTGTATTTCCATTGAAATCCCGAAGTCGATTTTTTTCCTGGTCACAATACTTTCCCATTACTACATATGGAGAAAGTAATAACTATACGAAATTTAATGAAAATCATATGAGCTGTTTTTACTAACTCATACGTAGTAATGGGAAAGTATTGTATTCATGAAAAAAATCGACTTCGAGAATTTAACGGAAATACATGTTTTGAGGTCCCTAGAACACGTTTAGACTATTTTCGGAATGATGTCTGTGTGTGTGTGTGTATGTTAGTGTGGGCGCTCTAACTCAAAAAGTACACACCATATCGTTACCAAACTTCATATATAACACTTGAACATGAGCACAAAGAACTGATTAGTTTTTGGACAATAACGGATAATCGGAAGTCGCGGTTTATTCGAAACCCGATTCGGTTTTTGCGATATTTCTTTGTTAAAACATCATTATTGTATATACAATTCTAAACAAAAGTTATAGAGAATGTAATTTCCTACAGTTTTCATTTGAAACAATTTTCTATAGGAGTTATTGCTTAGGAGTTATTTATAAATAACCGGTTTTTCGGTTTCCGTTAAATATCTCCTTAAAAACATCGTTATTGGTAATCTTCGTAAGGACCAAAGTTGTAGAGAATATTATTTCTTCCAAGTTTTGTTTGTAACTAATTTTCGTAGAACCATCCCTTTCGGATATATTTCGCTTTATCTTAATACCAGCCTACTGCGCCAACACCTTGTAGCGGTGAATTCTGTAAACATTCAAAATATACGTAATTTATGGCGAGGACATGTCTTCTTTTACGATACGAAATAATAATTTTGCCTTATAATGCTACTCATAATAATTTAAATATCTATACCCCAAATATGGAGAAAGTCTGGTGCTGGCCACATCAGATTTTTTACTTTCTCCATACGTAGTAATGGGAAAGTATTGTATTCACGAAAAAAATCGACTTCGAGATTTCAACGGAAATACACGTTTTGAGGTCCCTAGAACACGTTTAGACTATTTTCGGAATGTCTGTGTCTGTGTGTGGGTGTGTATGTTAGTGTGGGTGCTCTAACTCACAAAGTAGGTGCCATATTGTTACCAAACTTCATATATAACACTTTAACATGAGCATAAAGAACTGATTAGTTTTTCGACAATAACGGGTAACCGGAAGTCGAGGTTTATTCGAAACCCGATTCGGTTTTTGTGATATTTCTCCGTTAAAACATCAATATTGTATATACAATTCTATACAAAGGTTATAGAGAATGTCATTTCCTACAACTTTCATTTGAAACAATTTTCCATAGCAGTTATTGTTTAGGAATTATTTATAAATAATCGGTTTTTTGTTTGTCAAATATCTCCTTAAAAACGTCGTAATTGGTCATCTACGTAAGGAGCAAAGTTGTAAAGAATAATACGTGTTCCAAGTTTTGTTTGAAACAAATTTTCGTAGAACCACCCATTTCGGAGATATTTTGCTATATCTTAATTCCAGTATACAGTGCCATTACCATGTAGCGGTGAATTCTGTAAACATATTCAAAATATACGTAATTTACGACAATAAGGACGACTGTATTCTTTTACGATACCAAATAATAATTTTGCCTCATAAAGATATTCATAATAATTTTAATATCTACACCGCAAGTATGGAGAAAGTCATGTGTTGGCCACATCAGTTTTTTTTAAATCATATTATTGTTACAGTTGCCTAGAATAAAATAGCTTTATAATCATTTTTTGAGAAATATGAACTATGTAGTATTATTGAAGACGTAAACTCAAGTAACTGTACGAAATTTGATCACAATCCTTAAAGCTGTATTTGAGAAAATCAAATTGTTGTTAAAAATGCATAAAATATACTTTCCTTGATTACTGAACAATGTCAACCATTTCTTCATAGCTTCTACTCTGTATTATTAAATGCCTAAGTACGAGATTTCACTCATTTTCACTCTACCATTTAGGATCTAGAGCCAATAACAGACAGACACAGATGGCATTGCAAAAACCACTTTTTCAGACTCAGCTACTCCTAAATTGTATATTTCCGTAAAAATCTTGAGGTCGAATTTTTTCGCGATAGCAATTCTTTCTCAATATACATCGTACATAGGAAAGTAAAAATAATATGAAGGTATTATGGAAAACCTCTTTATAGTGAAACTCCATTTATCAAAATTTCCAAAAATCTGGTCCCTTCCATTTCGATATACCTATAGAGCAGGACCGGCACTACAGTGGGGTGAGCGAGGCCTTTGCCCCGGGTGCATCATTCTAGGGGGTGCCAAAATTGTGATTATATGTCTATGTATTTTATATAAACACTAGGGTAATTAAAAGAAGGGGTTTGGACACTACGGCAATATGGACGTTTCAAAATTAAGGAACTCCGTAACTGTAAAAATATGAATATTTAGGGACAATAACAACAAGGAAAATTAAAAGGAAAACAAATGAAAGAGGAAAAAGACGTTAAACATACAGGTTTACAGGAAAGGCACTTCAACAGTGGCCTGACGTCAACGCTGCAACCTCTGCCACTCACCAAATTGGTGAAATGCAAAGCACTAGTAGGTACAATCAATCACTCATACAAGAAACAAAACTGTCAGACCAACAATCACACATGCGCTCAAGAAACAAACAGGAAACACTAAACTAAGCATTGTAAACATTCATAATATTGATGATAACGTTTCCCTCTTAAATTCATTTCTTTTGAAACTATATGATAACCACACGCCAGTTAAAACGATCCGAGTTACCACAAATCACTCACCTTGGATCACAGACGACATTAAAATACTTATGTCCGAACGTGACAAAGCCTTTCGCAGGTTCAAAAATAGCAACTCCTTAGTTCAATTCGAGAATTACACTGTTAAACAGGCAATTAGAAATGCAAAAATGAAATTTGCTTATTCGATTATCACACCCGGGAGAGATACATCGACTCTGTGGAACAAACTGAAAGTTTTAGGAATAGGCAATAAGATTTGTCCAATACCCCATGTCAAAAGCTCGGCGCATCGCCTTTACCCCGCCTGCAGAAACTACTTGTTATATTGATGAAAAAAATTGAAAAACCATGTTGTTTTATTTATATACAAGACTAACTGGGTAAAACTACAGAATCTAATTATAATCCTAGCTAGTCTAATGGCAAAAGTGACACTTGTTACTATTGATCATTTCTTCAAACTGCAGCTTGTGTTGAGTCAGTGCACATCTGATGTTGCTTTTCAGGTTGAGTCTGTTTCGCTCTTTCATCTTTATCACCACTAGTGCCAACAAGCCCACCTCACACAGGTAGGTAGTCGCAAAAGGTAGCAACAACTTGGTCGCCTCCTCATGTGCCAATAGTTGAGCTCTCGCTGGCTGACTCATCCAGAAGGACTCCAGGTCCAAAGCTTCATATTCTGCTTGAGCGGCTCCGTCCGCTTGCTATTCCAGCAGCTGTTCTGCCAGCCCAGATGGCTTCTCTGGCATATTTAGCAGGGAACATCTGAACAGGTTGAGAACCCACCCAACACCTTCCTTCAACATAGCTGCCTCCGGGAAGTATTCTTCAAACCGCTGCTTCAGTTTGTCCAAGTGCAGAACTACCACGTCTTTAATTGACTTGAAAGAAAGTTTGGTGTCTTCGAGGTACTTCACGAGAAAGTGGAAAGATGCAATCTACCCTTCCATAGCTCTCATTCGCCAAAGCTCGAGTTTTGCTTGTAATGCACAAATTTTCTGGCAGGTTGCAATGATGTTGTGTCTTGGACCTTGAACGTTCATGTTGACTTTGTTCAAATGCCCAAAAATGTCCACCAAATATGCCAACAGAGATAACCACTTGGTGTCTTGAAAGTGGGTGGCCAAGCAATGTTTCTTGTCCTGCAGCAAAATCTCAACTACAGTCCTCAGCATCCAAAGTCTCTCCAGGGCGTTGCCACATGACAGCCACTGTGTCTCGCAGTATAAGAGCAAGGTGCAGTACTTCGACTCTGCTTCTTCGCACTATTGGTGGAACAGTCGGGTGGTCAGCGGCTGAGCCATGATGAAGTTGACGATCTTGATCACATCTTTCATCATTTGTTCCAGATCAGGCTCCGATACGTTTACGGCCAACGCCAGTTGGTAGTCAAGATTCTGGGATTTTCTCTCCTAACCAGGGCGACAAATCCGTTGTGAATCCCCACTATGGCTGGGGTTCTGAAGTGATAAAAACTATGAATTGTTTTCATGCATGCTTTTATACTTTCTCACATACGAAGTATATTGAGAAAGTATTGTTATCACGAATAAATTCACCCTCCATATTTTTACGGAAATATACGTTTTAGGTGTGGCTGAATTCGAAAAAGTGGTTTTCGCAATGCCGTCTGTCTGTCTGTTACTGGCTCTGGAGCCTTGACGGTAGAGCTAAAATGAATGAAATCTCGTACTTAGGCATTTTATCATACTGAGCAGAGTATATGAAGAAATGGTTGATATTGCTCAATATTTAAGAGTAGTTTATTCCATGCATTTTAAACAACAAATCGATGTTCTCAAAAACGGCTCTAACGATTTTGATGAAATTTCGTACAGTTGAATATACGTGTTCAATAATACTGTATAGTTCCTATTTCATTTCATGGTTTAGGTACTTCTACATGCACTATAAAGTTGAAATTTTTTCTACATGTAGAATTAGCCAAATAATGAACACGGGAATATAGAAATTTGAAAATTTTTATTCGTTCGGATGTAATAAATTCTTAAATGTTTAAGAAATTGACTAATGTTTACATACTTTTTAAGATCCAGGAAGCTGCAAATTTTAACAGAGTAAGGAAATAATGTTCTGGCGGTAAATAACATTGAAAATTTTAGAAATATGTATTGTAGCGGCTGTTAAAAATTAATACAATTTAAACAATGAAATTCATATAAATGCACTTCTAGAGGTGCTACATTGATGAAATTTTGCATAAATGTGAGGTATTCATTACAAAGGCTGAAAACCTATAAAAGATTTATAATTACAAATTTTTGGGGTTGTTTATACCCCAATATTTTCAAAACAGAAAAACAAATAATTCGGACCGAGATGGAAACTTAAGCGTTGAAAATTATTTGTCGGCCCATACTCTTTACTTTAGGGTGAGAGAAAATGCTTGCAGAATGCAAGCACGCCTTCACTAGTATAGTACATCCTCCTCTGTAAGAAGAGTGCTTATAGAATGATAGGATATAGGGTATATATAGGATATAGGAGGATACTAATGTCTGGTCGAAACTACAATAGTTGGAGAGCTGAAATTTAATACATAGGTGAATTTAAAAAAATAATCATAGAAATAATTGAAAAATTGCAATAATATTTATTTTCTTGGACGTTAAAATTTATAAACAATTTTACTAACATTTCATAGTTTAGGTACTTCTAAATGTGCTATGAAGCTCAAATTTTTTCGAATAGTAGAATTTGTCAAATGATAAAAACGGGATTATAGAAATTTGAAAATTTTTATTCGTACGGTCGTAATAAATTCTAAAATTTTAATTAAATTGACTAATGTTTATGTACTTTAGGTAGATCCAGGAAGCTGAAAACTTTAACAAAGCTAGGAAATAATATTCCAGTGGTGAATAACATTCAATATTTTATGAAAGTTTTATATTGTGGCTGTTAAAAATTCATAAATTTTTAACAATGACATTTATATAAATGCACTTCTAGATGTGCTATATCCATGAAATTTTGCATAAATGTGAGGTACTCCTAAAAATGCTAAAAACCTATAAATATTTAATAATTATAAATTCTAGAGGTGGTTTTTATCCCAATATTGACCACAAGGAAAAACACGAAAATCGGCAAGAAGGTGTTAACTGTTGCTTTTAAAAATTATTTTTCGGCTCATACTCTTTGCTTTAGGGTGAGAGAAAATGCTTGCAGAATCCAAGCACACCTTCACTAGTATCCTATATCCCCTGTAAGAAGAGTCGATATAGAATGATATATAGGATATATATATATCCTAGCGAAGGTGTGCTTGCACTCTGCAAGCATTTTCACTCACCCTAAAGTAAAGATTATGAGCCGACAAATAATTTTTAAATGCAACAGTTTGCATCTTCCTGCCGGTTTACGTGTTTTTCCCTATTTTCAATATTGGGGTATAAACAACCCCAAAATTTTATAATTATAAAACTTTTATAGGTGTTCAGTATTTGTTACGAATACCTCACATTTATGCAAGATTTCATCAACGTAGCACCTCTAGAAGTGCATTTATATGAATTTCATTGTTTAAATTTTAATAATTTTTAACAGCCACAACAATAAATATTTCTAAAATTTTCAATGTTATTTACCGCCAGAACATTATTTCCTTACTCTGTTAAAATTTGCAGCACCCTTGATCTTAAGAAAGTACATGAACATTAGTCAATTTGTTAAACATTTGAGAATTTATTATGGCCGAACGAATAAAAATTTTCAAATTTCTATATTCCCGTTTTCATTATTTGGCTAATTCTACATGTAGAAAAAATTTCAGCTTCATAGCGCATTTAGAAGTACCTACACCATGATATGTTAGTAAAATTGTTTTTAAAATTTTTTACGGCCAAGAAAATAAACATTGTTGCAATTATGCATTTATTCCTAAGATAATTTTTTGTGACTTATCTGTGTATTAAATTTCAGCTCTCCAGCTATAGTAGTTTGGGCCAGACATTAGTATCCTCCTATATCCTATATCCTCCTCTGTAAGAAGAGTGCTTATAGAATGATATACACGAGGATACTAATGTCTGGCCCAAACTACAATAGTTGGAGAGCTGACATTTAATATATAGTTGACCGAAAAAAATAATCAGAGGAATAATTGGAAAATTGTAACAATGTTTATTTTCTTGGCCGGTAAATATTATAAACTATTTTTCTAACGTTGCACGGTTTAGGTACTTCTAAATGCTGAAATTCTTTCTAAGGATAGCATTTGCCAAATAATGATAACAGGATTATAGAAATTTGAAAACATTTATTCGTTCTGCCATAATAAATTCTCAAATGTTAAACAAAATGGCTAATGTTTATGTACTTTCTGAAGATCCAAGAACCTGAAAATTTTAGAAATAATTATTGTTGTGGCTGTTAAAAATTAATAAAACTTAAACAATGAAATTCATATAAATGCATTTCTAGAGGTGCTACATTCATGAAATTTTGCATAAATGTGAGGTATTCGTAACAAATGCTGAAAAACTATAAAAGTTTTATAATTATAAAATTTTGGGGTTGTTTATACCCCAATATTGACAATAAGGAAAAACACACAAACTGGCAAGAAGATGCAAACTGTTGCGTTTAAAAATTATTTGTCGGCTCATACTCTTTACTTTAGGGTGAGAGAAAATGCTTGCAGAATGCAAGCACACCTTCACTAGTATCCTATATATATATCCTATAAATCATTCTATAAGCACTCTTCTTTCAGAGGAGGATATAGGATATACGAGGATACTAATGTCTGGCCCAAACTACAATTGGAGAGCTGAAATTTAATACATAGGTGAATCGAAAAAAATTATCACAGGAATAAATGCAAAATTACAACAATGTTTATTTTCTTGGCCGGTAAAAATTATAAACTATTTTACTAACATTTCATGATTTAGCTACTTCTAAATAAACTATGAAGGTGAAATTTTTTCTAGTGGTAGAATTTGCCAAATAATGAAAACGGGATTCAAAATTTTTATTAGTTTGTACGTAATGAATTCTCAAATGTTTAACAAATTGACTAAAGCTTATGTACTTTCTGAAGGTGCAGGAAGCTGAAACTTTTAAACAAAGTAGTTAATGATGCTCCAGTAGTAACTAACATCGAAAATTTTAGAAATATCTATTACTGTGGCTTTTAAAAATTCATAAAGTTTAAACAATTGAATTTACATAAATGCACTTCTAGAGGTGCTACATCGATAAAATTTTGCACAAATGTGAGGTATTCGAAAAGAATGATGAAAACCTATAAAATTTTTATAATAATACATTTTAGGGGTTGTTTTTACCCCATAATTTTCCAAAAATAGAAACACGTAATTCGGCGCAGATGTGCAAAATTTCGGGTTTAACTATTATTTGCATTTTTTTATTCTTTACATTTATTTGTGAAAAAATGCTTGCAGAATGCAAGCACACATTCACTAGTACAAATATATTAACAATAATAACTGCCTTAATGTCTATCAGTCAGGCTTTCGTGTTGGTCACAGCACTGCCACCGCCCAGCTTAAAGTCACTGATGATATTCTGTTACATCTCGACCAAAAAAAGCCACAATTCTGATGGTTCTAGACTTCTCTAACACTTTTGATAGTATCGATAGTGATATTTTAATTGCTAAACTTACCAAAATGAATTTTTCACAGAGTTCCCTAAAATGGATAAGGTCCTACTTCCATGAACAATATCAAATGGTTGCTATCTCAAACAGGAAATCCTCCTGGAAGCATCTCTCTCATGGCTGTCCACAAGGATCTATTCTTGGACCATTATTCTTTGCGCTCTACATAAATGATATATCAGATTCCATAAAAAATTGTCATTATCATCTTTTTGCCGATGATCTCCAAATCTACATTCATTCCAACATTGAACAACTGAACACCAAAATAGGCGATACGAATGATGAAATAAACGCTATCACTACATGGAGTGTTAAAAATGGATTAATACTAAATTCTGCCAAGTCCCAATTGATCATCGTGGGCTATCCTAAATTACTGGGTAAAATCGAAAGAGCATCGCCCTGCCCTATCAAAATTAACTCCGCCCAGAAATTGCAGGGCCCAATTAGAAAACTTTTGGCGGGGCCCCTACATCTAAAAGGCATAGTTTCAAAAAAAAAGATTTGGGAGGGGTGCAGCAAGCGAGGTCCAAAGGACTGAAGCAACGAGGTCAAAAAGGCCAAGCCAGGTGGTGGGGATCTGTGGTGGATCCCAGGCTGCCAACGCATTTCCTGCATTCTGAGAGCATCAGATGGCCTCTCATGAGACCACTTGGGTATGGATGGGACTATGGATAAATCTAAAAAGAATCATCACCAATAGATAGTTTGGAGCCCCTACACCATTGTGGGTCCCCCTTAGCCGCGGGGCCCGATTGGGTCCAATAGGTACAATTGGCCTAAGGCCGGTCCTGACTCCACCCCTATAATTTTCTCCAAAACAGTTAGGAATCTTGGAGTCACGCTAAATGACACACTTACCTGGTCGACACATGTAAATACCTTATGTCGCAAAGTACATCTCTCGCTCCATTCACTCAAACTGCTAAAAAATGTTCTCCCCAAAAAATTACAAATACTTCTAATCAAGACGTTAATTCTTCCTCATTTTGACTACTGTGACACCATCTATCTTGATGCTAATCAAAAATTATCCAAGAAACTTCAAAGAGCTCATAACTCCTGCGTTAGGTACATTTTTAATATGAAAAAAAGTGATCACATAAGTGCCGCCTTCAATCGATTAGGATGGCAAACGTTGGAAGACAGGAGGAAAATCCACATCCTAATGACTTTAAAACGCATTCTCACCTCTTCATCTCCACAGTACCTTCTCACCAGTTTTAATTTCCTAAACTCTAATCGTCCAAATTACTCATTCCAATGCATCGTAGCAGCATTTACAGTAAGTCTTTCACTGTCTCTGCCTGCAAACTTTGGAATTCCCTTCCTAATAATACCTTCTCCACCAATAATTTAAACAATTTCAAAAATAATTGCACAAATTTCATCGTCAATAACAAACACACATAGCTCGCTTCTCTAAATCTATCTCCTCATTTCTATCTCCACATTCTCTACTTTTGCTAACACTAATCCCAATTTCCTATGAATTTCGACACATTCTATCTGTCACACCAGTGTGGAAACGGTATTATGTTAGAAGCAAAGCAAAATTTGTAAATTACCTTAATAATTAAAACAACTATTCTCGTAAACTGTATAGGGTTAGGTGGAAGAAGGGGCTGTGTAGCCTCAGCCTCACCATTAAAAGTTTAAATAAATAAAAATAAAATAAACACACTCACTCACACAGGATCAAACTTGTCATACATGCACTCAAGAAAAAAAAACGGGAATCTCTAAATATTCAAGGAACACTGGATGCGCATTTCGAGAGCTAAGCCCCCATCATCAGCAATTGATGTAAATGAAGGCGTGGCGTGTGGTTAAGGATATTTAAATGGTGGCATGTTTGTGTGAAAGTGAAAGGAAGGGGAGGGATGACCTTTAAAGAGTAGAGAGGGGAATGGGGAAGAGTGCCAGGGTCATTATTCATTACATTGTGTTTATGTTTTTTAATGAGCATGCTTTCATAGGCGTCTAGTTTGTTGTCGTTATGTACCGCTTTTAAAAGTGTTAAATGTTCAATGGTGATAGGATGGTTGTGTTCTTGTATGTGTGTTGCTACACATGACTTATTGAGTCTATTTTGTTTCAAATGTGCAATGTGTTCTTTGAATCGTGTTTCCAATTTATGTTTAGTCTGTCCTATGTATACCTGGTCACATGTTCTGCAAGATATTTTATATATGCCTGATTTCTGTAGAAAAGGTATTGTGTCTTTTGAATTGTGGAGGAGGTTTGTGAGTTTATTGTTGACTTGTATAATTTTCAAATCGTGTTTGCAGAAAATCTTGTGAAGTTTGTTTTTGTTCTAGGGGCGAAAGGAATTTTAATTTTTTTAGGTTTAGCAGACGAAGTGTTTGTGAGGGTTGTGAGTGTTTCGAGATAGTTTGTGCAAGTGTTTTCGTAGCATGTTTTGAATTATGTTGGTGTTGTAGCCATTTAGTGTAGCAACATTTTTATGTAAGTTCCTTTTGAAAATCTGTTTTTGAAAGTGGTATATGTAGGACTCTGTATATCATGGAATGGAAAGCTGTTAACTTATGTGAGATGTAGTGGTGGGAATCATAAGGCATTTGTCTGTATGTGTAGGTTTTTGGTATATGTTGAATTTTAGTTTGTTGTCTTGTCTTTTAACTAATAGATCAAGGAAGGGAAGGCTGTAGTCTTTTTCTTCCTCATATGTAAATTTTATGGTTTCGTATTGTTTGTTTAAACTTTCTAAGAAATCGGTGATGTTGTTTTTTGACATGTCGAAGATGGTAAAAATGACATAAACGTATCTGAACCACGTTTTTGGGAAATAGGTAAAGGTGTCTTTACATTGTTGTTCAAAAATTATCATGAATAGATTAGACAGTAAAGGAGAAAGGGGGTTTCCCATAGTTGTGCCAAAGGTTTGTTGGTATATGTTATTGTTTACTTTGAAGAAGTTCTGTTCTGCTCGCCAACCCCACCCCCCTTTTTGCTCGCTGCTTCTTCGTTCCTACCATGTACCTATTGGATTTAGATTAGTTTAATGGGAATATGTTTTGAATGAGTTTAATAAATATATTTTATAAGGGATGTGTGTTTGGTTTTTAATAACAAATTAAGAAAATTGAGTAACTCGATAAAAAATAAACTTAGAGAGCTGAAATTCCCAGAGAGTAAAAATGGCTGAGGTATAGAGCGTTAAAGAGAGAGAGAGAGAGACAACCAGAAATAGGATTTTAGTAATATAGATAAAAAATATAAATAACATGAATACTGCGTTCGATTTATTTGCATTAAATTCATATCATCGGTCATTTCGAGAGAGTTTTAATCTTATTTTTGATATTTAAGGCTTTATTTAAGTGCATATGAACGGAAATTACCGTGGACAACAATACCGGTAACCATGGAACCTTATTATTGAAACATTCACAAATTTACCAAAACTTGAGTATAAATGCAAAATATGAGCAAATTTTAATGAGATTGAGTATTCGACGGTAAGAATAACAATCCTCATTCATTTTGGCATGTTTTAGCGCAAATGTCATGTCGATAACTTAATTTTAAGATATTTTAAAGAGTAAAGGAATGAAAGCCTTCAAACCAAAAAGGTGATTTTTACGTGTAATGTTATGGAAAACAACATTCATCCTCTAGAGTCGAACCCGTGACCTTTTTTGAAATTTTTTAGTCATAACGTAAAGGTTCATCAACACTGAAATCCTGAGAAATTTCAGGCTTCTAAGTTTATTTCTAATCGAGTTAATCACAAAATTAGAGAATTACGCATCATTATGACTATTATGACTTTATAATATAGAGAGATATATATTTACAATCTTAAAAAATGATGTGATAAAGTGAGATTGGCTGTGAAGGGCAGTGCATAGGGTGTGACGGTGACTGCGCGATATGGTGACGAGATGTCCCGGTTTTCCGGGATTTGTCTCGGTTTTCAGTTTTGTCCCAGTGTCCCAAAACTTTTTTAGCTCAATAGCCCTTCTAATATTTGAAACCTTTCAGAGGAAGCAAGATATTCTGCGTGACACTATTCACAAAACTATCGTGGATTTATTCGCGTGAAAATTTGATTTAAACATTAAAAAACACGAAATGTTTGGGTTTTTAACAATGAAAAATTTCAACTACCATAGAAATGAGTAATAGGCGAAACTACGGGATGTGCTTGGGCACACCCTAAAGGTTCAGACACCAACACAAAAACAAACAAAAATTGAAGGAAAGTTTGAAGGTAAAAGGGAAATAGGAAGGAAGAGGTTTCAGCTGTTAGATGACTTGAAAGGTAAGGAAGGCTATCAGGATATGAAGGAGGTTGTGCAAGCTAGACCAACATGGAGAACCAAGTTTAACATATGATCACGGACCTATCCTTGGAAACTTTACTGATGATGACAGGGACACAGCCAACATCTCAGTTGCCCCGGTCTATATGATTGGCTCAAAACTGTCAGTGATACTATTCCTGTCCATGCACTTTGGGATTTAAGGGAAATACCTTGGTTCTGCTGAACTTATCAGTGATGTAGACGGCAGGTACTCAGTTAAGAACTTTGAGTGAGAGTTGGAAGCTGATTTTCAGCAGTATCAGAGAGCAGCAGTAGCAAGTAGTAGTAAAGTAAGTAATTGCAAATAAATTTCATAACGGTGCATTCTTGTCACTGAATGCTACTGTTGCTGTTTGTTTTCCCAAACTAATAATACAATATCATCATGCATTATTTGCATACTTTTAATATTATTTTTTAGTATGCATAGTTGGAAGTTGGAACGTGATTTTCTGTAGTATTAGACAGCAACAGTTAATAATGTAAGTAACTGCAAATAAATTTCGAAACAATGCATTCTTTTCACTTTTAATAATATTATTGTTTGGTATTAATAGTCCACATGAAGTATACTGTCGTCCGATTTGGCCCACGATGTTTTATGAGTATGAAATCCCTGTACTATAATTAACACACGTGGATGTAAAATGTGGAAGGTATGGGGATTTATTAAGTTTGAGTTAGAGAATGTAATTCCTTTAATTTTGGAAATACTAGTGCCTGCCTGCCTTTATTCTCAGTGAGTTTGAGTCAGCCTTGTGAGGAAAGCTGTAAACCATTCTAAACTTTGCAGTGGTTCGATTAGCAATTTACGATAATGGTTCTGTTTATATTTAGTTAACTTTTTGGCAGTGGTTCGGTTCACGGTTTGGATCAAGCAAAATTGAGAATTTATCATTTTATTTCATCATGTGCATTGTACAGCAATACTGTAATGAAAAAAATAACAAAATGTTTTTTTTTTTCGTTTGCAGTGCACTGGTTTTATCATGAATATTGAAAGTTAAAGATTTGCATAAGTAGTGCTTTTCGCTGTAAGTTTCAGTGAAGTAAATGGAATTCTTTGTATTTAATTTCAGGGTTCACTTTTTTCAGCATTTAACTTGCAGGCAGCAGCTCACCCTACTTAAAGGTATAATTGTGATAACAGTTGCACATTATCCTCTTATCTTTGAATAATCATTGATTTTGTTGGTATTTTGGATAATAAACCTCTTATTCGTAATCAATGAATAAGAAGTTAGTCAAAACTTATAAATTACATCTTTATGAATCAGCAGATGAAGGTACCAGTTTATCAGCCAAACAACTATATAAAATTGAGATAAAAAAAGCACTTGATGTAATTATTTTTGAACTAAATTGGAGACACGAAAAACTCGACAAAGTCTCTACAGATTTTGCCTTTCTTTCGAGAAGTAAACTAATGGCCATGAACCTTATGGAACTACAAAATGCAGCAGTGGATTTGGCGTTAAAATATGGAAAATATTTAAATGCTGCAGAAATTTTATCTAAAACTGAAAGCTTCAAACATATGGCGTTGTCAGTTCTTCCGATTACTGAGTCAACAACAAGGTTAGACCTCCTTCGACAAATTCATGAGTTTTCACTAACAAAATCATACCCAAACCTGGAAACGGCATTACGTATGTTTTTAAATATACCTGTTATGGTAGCATCTTGCAAAAGAAGCTTCAGCAAGTTGAAACTAATAAAATCCTATTTAAGGTCTTCCCTTGGACAGGAGAGATTATCAAATATGGCGATCCTCTCGACTGAAAACGAAATCACAAGAGAAATAAATTTTGACCAAATCATCGACGAATTTGCAGCTATGAAAGTTCGGACAGTTGAACTTTAAAATATAATGTTCAAAAGATAAATTGAAGTATAATATTTAAAAGAAAATGATCTGATGATCTTTTTAAAAGATAAGTTAAAAATTAATGTTCTGATGTACTTTTTAAAATATAAGTTATAAGTTAATGTTTACATGTTCTTTCTAAAATATAAGTTAAAATTTAATGTTCTAATGTTCTGAAAATTTACAATTTTTTCTTGTTTTATTTATATTTATGCATTTAACTGATATTTTTCTATCAATATTAATGTTGTTAAATGTACATCATATTTCATCATTTTTATTTAGCATATTTTCATTTTATTGTATACTGTATATTACAGAAACCAAAATAAATATTTAAATTATATACACTTGTTTATCATTTAATTATAATTATTTTTTACTTTCTCATATATGAAGTACAGCCATCCCTCACTTAACGAAGAGGTTACGTTCCTAAAAAGCCTTCATTATGTGAAAATTGATTAAGCAAGGGCTAATTTTCTATTGCTTTATATGGGAAATATTTAGTTTTGTTCCTAATACACTTCATCTGATAACCTAATAATAATAGAATGGCTAAAGTTCACCAAAATTATTCATTTGATAGTGTAATTGGTTGCATTTATACTTAAAAAGCAAAAGTTGAAAAAGAATGATATGTCTGCCTTTTTCTATGATGAGACAGAGACTGACGAATCTTCACACTTCACCATCTTATACTGTTCAGTTTTCAATGTGTAATATTGCACAGAAAGATTTGCATGAAATAAAAGTTGTTTTATTTTTGCCAGTGTTTTAATTGTTATAATATGATGCATTCAGTTACATTAAGGCTAAAGGTTCTAATTTAATGCTTCGAGCAACAGCAGTGATTAACGATTTCGTCTGCCCTCCACCTACTCATAGCCTACGTTCGTAGCTTAAAAAGTTTGATAGCAAAAGATTATTATAAAAGGGTTCAAGTTAACCGGGGAGGGTTGCGAGCGCCATCTGCGATAGGAAATGGAACTATGGCTTTGGATTGGACCAGGGAAATTTAAACATGAGGAATGATGGAACTTCAGTGGAACAGGTTTGGACCAGGGGAATTGGACTACTACTGAAGTGGAACAAGGTTGGACCAGGGAATTTAGGATATACAGTGGAACCCCCATTTAACGTTTGTGTCGGAGACAAGTTTTTTGTACCTTAAATCGAGTAATACATTAAATGGGGTTATCTAAAATTGAAAGACTAAATGGCAGTTCACTAATGTCAAATATGTTTTATTAGTTAAAACACAAATATTAAGTGTATAGATTAATTACGATGAATTTTTTCATTCGTAAAATTTCACAGAACGAAGATGGTTGAGAATAATATCAACTGTAAGTCCTCCGGTGAAGGTGATTCTTCTAGCTTATGGTTTTTTTGCAAAATTAGTGGTCATTTTGTGGCTGTGACCCTCATTGCACCTCCTAGCAGTCAATTTGCGATCTTTAATTTTTCCGAGACAAACTTTCTTAAAACTTTTAAGCAAATAAACACAATTGAAGCGCTCCTATATAGGAGGAATCAACCAAGCATGCAGATCCTTTCAGTTTTTTAAGTTCGCATGCTACAATGAATACATGATATAATTGGGCTTGCATGGGTTATATAAGATAATACAGTAAAACTCCATTATAACGCGGGTTTGGGAGACAGAATGTACACCCGCGTTATCGGCAACCTGTGGTATATTGGGAAATAATTTTTTAAAATGTGGAAGTATATGCGTTATAACAAATTTAATTGCAAAATACTATAAAAACTTATGTCGTATTTTGATTTTAATGCATACCTTACTTTAATCGGTGTTTTTAAAATAGTCCGATATTTTCTTTTGGCGCGACAGCTGATGGCGTTTCTTCGTCACATCTTAATGTTTTGCAAATGTAAAAGATGAAGATGATCACAATCACTCTGTCTCTCCATCCAATTCATCACTTCACTGATGTTATCCAATACTTTGCTTATTTAAGGGGTCTCAACCTCACACATCTCTTCATTCTCGCTGTCATCTTCCGATAATTTTACTGCTCTTCTGCGGTTCTGGACTTCAGCTACAGTTTCTTATCATTCTTATAGACAGCGACGGGAGTTTAGCAACACGGTAAAATTTGAACCAAGTTGTTTACGAAGAAAATGAATCGCGGTAAAATCTGAAACAAGGTGTTTACAAAGAAAATCAATCCCGGTAAAATTTGAACCAAGTTGTTTAAGAAGAAAATAAATCGCGGTAAAATTAGAACCAAGTTGTTTACAAAGAAAATAAATCGCGGTAAAATATGAAACAAGGATGTTTACGAAGAAAATAAATCCCGGTATAATTTGAAACAAGGATGTTTACGAAGGAAATAAATGGAATCACTTTGGGGGACATGACTAGACCCGCGGTATAACCGAATCTGCGGTATAGTGAGGCGCGTTATAACGGAGTTTTACTGTATTTACGAGTTTCGAATAATTATCCCTCAGCGAAGCAGTTTTTAGTCTCATTTGTTACATTTCGGCCCTTTACGCGAAGTGGGCTCGCAAATTTGATTGCGTGTCTTGTGCGGTGTAGCGAAATGCTACAGTGACTGACAAGTAAGAACAACCAAAGTTTTAATAACATCGCCGCCTCGATGTAATAATAACATTGTTGTGAATAAGGCTTCCCCTTTTTTTGGGGGATTGTCTTCCTTTCGGGTTAACAAGGTAAATATGGCTGTGGTCAACGCGGGTGGCCCAACTACGCGTCAAGTGAGCGAGCGCCTGCGAACTGAAACGTAAAAAAATCGGTACAGCATACATTGTACAAACTTTCTCATATATAGGTACTAATGCGTCGTTTAGTTATCTTTAGAAAATGAAAATCGTATTAGCCTGTTTTTAGAAAATCCAATTTTTGTTCAAGTTGCCCAAGAATAAACTAGCCTTATATTCATTCACTGAGAAAAATGAAATACGTAGTATTATTGTAAATTCAACTGTATGAAATTTGATCAAAATCGTTAAGAGCCGTTTTTGAGAAAATCGAATTATTGTTAAAGTTGCCTAGAATAAACTAGCTTTATATTCATTTTTTGAGAAATATGAACTATACAGTATTATTGAAGAGTAAACTCAAGTAACTGTACGAAATTTGATCAAAATCGTTAGAGCCGTTTTCGAGAAAATCGAATTGTTGTTAAAAATGCGTAGAATAAACTACTCTTAATTATTGAGCAATATCAACCATTTCTTCATATACTCTGCTTAGTATGATAAAATGCCTAAGTACGAGATTTCATTCTTCCGTCTAGGCTCCAGAGCCAGTAACAGACATTGCAAAAACTACTTTTTCGGATTCAGCGACACCTAAAACGTGTATTTCCGTAAAAATCTCGAGGTCGAATTTTTTCGCGAAAACAATACTTTCTCGATTCTTCGTATGAGAAAGTAAAAATCCGTGTTCACGTGATGACGTCATCGCAACTTTCGTGAAGCACGTAACAGATTAGGGCATTTAAGGTGGACTGACAAAACAGTACGACTAAATATTAATTCTTTTGAGTTTATTTAATGTAGTAACAACACCAGTATGTGTTGTGTCATTGATGGTTAGATTGAATTAATATATTACATCTCCAACAAATGAAATATTCTCGAGTCACAGTGTAAACGTACCTGAAATCGAGGCGATACCCTGCAAGGGACCAGAATTTTGTCCCTTAATTGCGGGCAATTCACTAAATCGAGGAACACTAAATCGGGTCATACAATACATTATTTACATGGAGCTTTGGTCGGGGCCGCAAAAAAACCGCCTTAAATGGGAGAACCTTAAATCGAGATTACACTGTATATATTTAATGGAAGAACTTCATTAATGTGCCGTATGTATATTTATTACAGAATAGCATAGAATATGTTTACATCAAAAGGAATCAATAACTGGAGGACAGAAGCCGGCTACAATTCTGTTCACTGGCAATTACTCCACGTTCTTGAAGAAACTGAACGCTAGCGTGTTTGCTGACAGGCAAATGGTGATAATTGATAGACATTGTAATGTGAAGTAATGTTGAAGAAGAACGCTTACCCAACACAATCCAAGGGGGAAAACACAGTGAGTGTCGGAAGATACCAATAGCATTAAAGCAAACTTACCCAACCTATGGGGCTGAGTAATATGTTCCATCATTTCTCATTTAAATTTCCCGGGTCCAAACCTGTTCCACTGAAGTTCCGTCATTCCTCATGTTTAAATTTCCCTCGTCCAATCCGAAGCCATAGCTCCATTTCCTATAACAAATAGCACTAGCAACCCTTCCCGGTTAACTAAAGAACCAAAAAAGTTTTTCCTTATGCTTTATATAATATGTTTAATTACCAATTTGCCACACTCACCATTTAAAGGCCAACATTTCTGCACAAGAAAGCGACATCACTGGAACTTTTTTTTTCTTACATCGAGGTGATGGGGGAAGGGGAGTGAGAGGAGGAAGGGAAGGCCATGCCGGGGGAATCAGCTGACGAGTCAGCCACCTCTTGCGAGGTTTTCTTGGTAGTGGTGGGTTTCTCGGCTGACGTAGAGGTGGTAGGCAAATTGGAGGCAGATTGTTTACAGAAACAATCAAGAGAAGGTTGCTTTAAATTTTGCCGTTTCTCATCATATATCTCCCAGTAACAGCGAATGTTTGGCAGCTGCAATATTGTTAATCACATCTTTTATATCATATTTCTTCCAAACTTCAATGAGTGACTTGCTCTATCTTTCTCACTTTCAACAAGAACAAAATGCACTACATGACGTAAATATTTAGCCTTAAAAGTATCTATTACCCCTTGATCCATAGGTTGTATTAAACTAGTACAGTAAAACCTGGTTAATTCGAACCTCTATATTTCGAAATTCGACGTAATTCGAAATTTTTTTAACACTTGAAAGACCGAAGAAGCCAATTTCATACAAATGTATTTCAGTAATTCGAAAATCTCTATAATTCGTAATTCGAAAAAAATTTTTGCCCCGTTCTCGGAATACCAACGCATTTTTGTCGACATAATTCGAAATAAAACTTACCAAAAAGAAACTAAATGAAATTTACTAAAATATTTCTGGCACTATGTCGGCTGATTTACAAACATTGTGCGATCGTGATAATACCGACTGGGCGTTGGGTATTGTCACAAGATTCGGTCCATCCCCTCAATTTATCTACTGTTTTGCGAGTTTTGTGTGAAAAATGCGTTCCAATATTCCTTTGGTTCGTTGTTTGTTTCGTATTAGATTGTATTTTTCATCATTGTTAGTTACTTGTTTAAATAATATTCTTAGTTTAATAACTGCAAGAGAGACTATATTTAAATTTATTGCTATAAAATATTTTTTTTAAAGATACCCTCCAATGGCTGCGGTTCGTGGTGCATATAAGACTCTTACTCTTGATGAAAAAATGTCTTTGCTGCAAGACATTGACAAGAAGTTAGAATGGAAAGGAAACCTGGCCTCAAAGTATGGGATTCCGAACTCGTCTTTATCTACAATTTTAAGGAATCGGATGAAGATTGAAGAAAGTTTTTATAAATTTAAAGGGAGCGCTACACGTCAGCGTCCACGGCCTGCGAAAAACGAAGACCTCGAAGAAGAACTGTACGATTTTTTTTCACAAGTACGAGCGGCGAATTTACCTGTGACAAGCCCGATGCTCATTGAAAAATCAAGAAGTCTTGGGAGCACTTTGAACATTGAAGATTTTAAAGCGTCCAGTGGGTGGTTGGATGGTTTTAAAGACGCCACAATATTGTTTGTCTCGCAGTATATGTGGTGATGCCCAAAAAATTAACGAAGAGGAAGTGACTGCAAAGTAATAAACATGTTTTGGAGAAGTACGCGCTCAAGGACATTTTTAATATTGATGAAACGCATTTTTTTCAACATGTTGCCCGATCGTACTTTGGTTCTCCGAGGCGAAAAATGTCACGGCGGCAAACGTAGTAAGGAGCGTCTCACCGCCGCCCCGTGCTCTGCACAAATATGGATGGGTCGAATAAAGAAAAACTTGTAATCATCGGAAAATATGGCAACCCACGCTGTTTCAAAGGTATTAATCGTGATTATTTGCCGATAATTTACGAGCATAACAAAAAGGTGTGGATGACAACAGACATATTCAAAAGTTTTTTAATAAGAATGCAAAAACGTGTGGCGGTGCAAAATCGTAAAATTTTGTTGACACTAGACAACTGTTCTGCTCACCATGTGGCTCAGATAAATACGCCCAATGTTGAGTTGCTGTATTTTCCGCCGAACACAACCAGTGTTCTGCGGCCACTCGACCAGGGCATCATTCAAAATTTAAAGAGTCATTACAGAAAAAAAACTATTGCCGTCATACTTGGGGCAAATTACAAATGGATGTTCGCAGGATGATTTACGAAAATGGACGATTTTAGACGCGTGCCGGGCCTTGTCATCGGCGTGGCAATTGGTGACTCCTCAAACCATCGCCAACTGTTTTAAGAAAAGCGGGCTATCTTCGCAGCCGGCAGAAGTGTTCCAAGGTACAGAAGTGGAGGAAGTAATCGACAGTAATGTATTGGGGCCTGTCAGTTTCGGAGACTTTGTTTCCTTTGATAATGACTTGGCTACGTCGGTTGTGTATGACCCCACGATCGAGGAATCGAAAACCGTTGCGAGTGATAGCGACGAAGAAGTTGTGGATAACGTCGATGCTAGGTTGGATGTGCCATTGCCATCTAAGGAGGATGTTTTAAAAGCTTAAGATACCCTTCAAAGGTACGTGTCCGGGATGCCAGACGTGCCGATGAATATGTGTGAAAAAGTTGATGCCATTATGCAACACATTGCGCTAGGGAGTGCCCTGAAATTGAAACGGGAAAATAACCAACTTTTTAAAATAAATTTAAATTAATATTTTATTACACACTTTTGTTTATTTACTTTTAAGTTGAAATAAGTGAAAGACATTATTAACATTTTAGTGGTTTAATTATATGTTCATATATGTTTCAATGTTTAAATGAGTAATCCTAAATTTGACTGTTATTCATCGACATCATATTTTGAGGTATGCATGTGTATTACATCCTTTTTTTCTGTATTTTATTATGGTGTCATATTCTTTTGTTTTTCTGTAATTTATATTTGCATTTTTTAAATTTGGTAAATCACGCTTTTTTGTAAATTTCGAATTATAGAGGTTCTTCGTAATTCGAAATGCTTTTTCTTTGGTCCCGTGAATTTCGAATTAACCAGGTTTTACTGTAATGTTTGGAGGCAAAAAAATTACTTTCATGTTGCTACAGACATCATCGATTGATTCTGGATGGCCAGGGACATTATCCAATATGAGCAAAGCCTTGTTATCATAGTTCCTTTTCATATTGTAATCCTCAATTGCACTTCCAATATAACCCTTCATGTAATCATAGCATATGCTACCTGTCATCCACGCTTAACACAAGTGTTAACCTCTCATTAGAGACTTTGAATCCTGGTGACTGCTTTTCATTACGAGAAATGTACGTGTGGTCGGGTAGTTTTTCCAATTGAGACCTGTCTCATCAAAATTATAAACCTCTTGATGCCGATACCCCCCTCCTCTAGAATTTTCTTTAGTTCCACTAAAAATCATTCAGCAGCTTCCTTATCAGCGCTTGCTGCTTCTCCGGTTTTCTTGATTGAATGCAAATTGTAGCGGTTTCAAAATTTATCAAACCACCCACTGTTTGCAACAAACATTTCTTCTGGCTGCTCCTATTTAGTCGATGTCGAAGGCTCATCCTCTTGCTGCTTTTTAAGATCACTCCAAATTAGTCTTGCCTGCTCTTGAATGACAGAACCAGAGAGAGGGCAATTGTGGGAATTTTGATCTTCAATCCAAATGTTTAAAATCTTCTCCATCTATTCCATCATGGCATTTCGTATTCTTGTAATAAAGCGATGAGCACCGACACTCACTGACCTTTGGGCACTCTTTTTAATAGCTTCTTTATTCTTCACAATAGTAGCAATCGTCGATTCAGCCATTCCAAATGCAAAGGCAATTACAGATGTCTTCTCTCCTCTTTCCTTTCTCTTGACAATTTCTAGCTACATTTCTATCGTTATCACCTTTCTCTTCTTCGTAGGATTAGGTAATGATGTTGAACTTGGTCGTTTTGATGCCATGATATATATTGGGGCTAGGAAAATAGTAATAATAATAACACTTTATTCACATGCAAGATGAACACAACATGTGAGAACAAATGAACATTATGAAAGAAAGTGTGTTGCGGGGTAGGTAGTGTGCCGCGTGCGAAATTCAAAGATCTTCGCCTTCGTATTAACAAGATTGACTTCATTATATTCTAAAGTAGTATCAAATAAAAACCTTTGTTATAGCAAAACTTCGTTAACAGAATGTTCGTTAAGCGAGGGATGGCTGTAAATTGAGAAAGTACAGTTATCACAAAAAAAATTCGACCTCAAGATTTTGATGGAAATATACATTTTAGGTGTAGCTGAGTCCGAAAAAGTGGTTTTTGCAATGCCGTCTGTGTGTCGGTTCAAGGCTCTAGAGCAGTGGTCTTCAAGGTGGGCGATAGCGCCCACCAGTGGGCATTTTTGGATTTTTGGTAGGCGTTAAAGAACTCACCAAATGCTATTCTAATTTTTACACTGAAAAATAAAATTCTATAAAAAAGCGCACATATTCTGTTTGTCGTTAACTATAGTATCATATCATACTATACTAGCGACAATGTATCCATGCTGCGGTAAAATCGAAAGGCCCATGAGGGTGGTCGGAGTCTCTCGCAGAAGCAGCGAAGTGTTTAAGTTTAATTTTATCAAATATATAAAATCAGAAATTTTTAAACACTGTTATTATCACTGAGACCGTATTCGGTAATCTCACCTAACGACAATCCCACTAGTATTAGGGTTACCTTACCTCCGTAAATCGCTTTGCTACTGGGGGCGCAAAATTATTCTTTGCCCCAGGTGCCAGAAACCCTCACTACGCCACTGGGTGGGCGGTGAACTTATTTCAAAGGACAACATATGGTAAAAGTGGGCGGTGACTCAAAAAAGGTTGAAGACCACTGCTCTAGAGCCTAAATGGTAGGGCAAAAATAAATGAAATCTCGTACTAAGGCATTTATCACAAAGAGTAGAAGCTACAAAGAAATGGTTGACATTGCTCAATAATTAAGGGAAGTTTATTCTACGCATTTTTGTGTAGTTATTTAAGTTGACGTTTATAACGATTCTACATAGTTCATATTTTTCAAAAGATAAATAAACGATACATTAGTATATGAGAAAGTTTGTACAATGTATGTTGTACCAATTTCTTTACGTTACATAATAGTGTTTGAGCTAGGGGCACAATTCATGTTCTTTACCCCGGGCACTATGATACCTAGTCCTGGCTCTGCTATAGAGGTTTTACTGTACGTATAAACCCATACATATAGAGTGACATTAAAAAAACTGGTAGAATATACATTACATAAAATTTCTCATATATGTATGCATCTGGTCTCACTACACTTTTTCCTGACTGGAATTAACTCCTACTGCTATAAAAACAACAAAACCACAGAAAATGTCCTCCTCACTTTAATGGTGTTGATATATTGTTTACCTCATATATGTGAAAATAAAACAATAAATATTTAATACCTTATATTAATATTAAGTGCTACATGGATTGGCACACCCTCGTAGGTGCTGAAACATTATTGCTGGATGAAGATTGTTGGGAGAGCTGGATAGTAGCCAGGCATTATTTTTTGAGAAATGTGACATATAATGTTATGACTCCATGCTGTATAACTGAATAAATTTTAATGAAAATCATCAGGGAGATTGTTGAGCCCTAAAAAGGTTTAAAGAAGTAATGAATAACAACTATGATTAAATTGATATCGAAGAATACAAATGTATTTATTTAACAACTAGTAGACATTCTGCAAGCATTCCAAACTACCTTTAATTATACAGGTGACGCCCGAGATTCGACAGTTCAACATTCGACTAACTCAAGAATTCGACCATTATACATTATAAACCAACTCAAATTTCAACTGGTTGAAGCTCGCCTATTCAACCGAGATCAGTCAAATTTGGAACTACATATAATTACATAAGTTTCTGCGATTACGTTCGAAGAATCAATCGAATTTTCCATGAAAAATAAGGAATATTTTTACATTGTACTTATAAAGGCATCTACCCATGAATTTTCAGTGAGGCTACTTCTAATGTTTGGGTTAAATCCACCAGCTAACTCCCACATCTTTACCTGCTAGGAGACCAATAATTTATCTCTAGTCTCTGATTGGATTTCTTTTGCAGTCAGAGCATCTTTCATGTTTACAAACAGAAGAACTAATGAAATCTTTGGGGAGTACCCTTTGCATTCAGTTCGGGTTTTGGAGTCACATACTCTCTCTAAGCCGATTTTTCCAAGAACTTTTGTGTGTTCTTTTTCAAATAAATTGAAAGAAAACTTATGGAAAGAAAGACTTGTTGCAAAAAAGAAATTCATGGTAGTTCATGAATTCAGTGACAGTGAAAGGACGATGCTGGAACTATCGTTTGTGCTCATGTCAACCAGTGCAGCAAGCGTCACTGCGGCTCAAGATGTCTGTTTTCCCCTTATTACTTTTTCTAAGAAAAATATATTACTGGAGCTGAAAGGATGAAACTATTTCATCCATTTCCCTACCCTACCTCTTCTTCCAACAAAAATTTTACAACTTCTCAACTAATAAACTAAGTCCCGTAAGCACAGTTAAAAAGGTTTTCAAGTATGAAAATATTTTTATTTAAATTCTTAAGTCTTAAATTATTTTATGCTTTTCAATTATTTAATATTGTTTTCTTATCACTTTAGTAATGTTATTTTTACTTTATGGAACAATAATTTTCTCCTGAGATGTTGTAACGCATCCCCCAATAATAACATATACATGGCAAAACAGCATTCGACTGTTCGAGATTCAACCTCGTTTTCAGGAACGCATCCTTGTCGAATCTCGAGTGTCGCCTGTAATAAAAAAAACTACACCTAAAAAATTGAATTTTAACGGTCAGATTTTTTCCAATTGTTAGGACCGACATCCTATAATCGTGCCAAATTTGAAGACTCTAGCTCATCTGCAAGTGCCTTATAATTTTTATCCTCGTATTGTGCAATAATGAGGCAAAATAGCCCCTAACAAATGAAATTTTTTCCTTTGGTTGTGACCGTAAATCTGTAATCGTGCCTAATTTCATGTCTCTAGCTCATCTGCAAGTGAATTATAATTTTTATCATCATATGGAGCCAAAATAACCCCTGAAAATTGGAATTTGAACAATTTTGGTTTTCTTTGGTTGTGACAAAAAAAATATAATCATGGAAAATTTAAACTTTCTAGTGAAAGTGCATCATAATTTGTATCCTTCTCCTATATCCTACATCAGAAGCATCAATATATATGACAGATATAAAACAATAATGAACATTTGAAAATTATATTTAGTGAATAATTACAATATTAAATGTATATAACTGTTAAAAAAGAATTTTATAAATGATCTATGGAGAAGAAAGATAAGTTAAGGACTTCATTTTAAAAAATGCGCAATCAGACAAGCAAATTTTTAAGTGTGAAAATAAGTTTTATAGCAAACTCAAAGAATTCATTGGAGTATGCCCATTTTGATGATTATCCATGAAATTTTCTGCTTCTGTAAGCATAATCAATTAGCAGCATGTCTTCATAGGAGTAAAGAAAACACAAAACAAACCTGAATTTCAATTCTAATAACACAAGATTAAATATTACTGAAAATTTTCAAATTAACAGTGTATACACATTAACTTACCTGAGTGCATTTTCAGGTGGTAAGCCAAATGACCACTCTGTCTGAATTTTTTATCACATATTTGGCATTGGAAAAGTTTAATCAATTTGCCGCTTGCTTTAAAATATAAAAACACATTAGTTATCAATTTCATGAATTGTCATAATGGCTTAAATTCAGTCAAAAATAAATTCTAAAGAAATGTGCAATATGAAAAATACAGTAATACATAACAACAGCAAAACACTAATGAGTAAGCTCTTATCAATAAACAATTACAAATGAGACCAATACTTGAGTAAAAAAATACATTAAGCATTTAAAGTACAGCAGTCAATTAAAGGAAGTGCTCTACTTTTTCAAATAAGAAAGATTCTTTTGGACTTACATAACAGAGCTGAATCTTTCCCTTGGATTTCCATCTCGTCATAAAGATGCACTCTTATATGGTTTAAGAGCGATGAATGGGTTCGAAACAACTTTCCACATAAATGGCAACAGTAGTTGCATGCCTCAGAATGAGTTTCCAAATGATGACGAAGGTTAAAGCTAGTTGAAAGTTTACGAGGGCAATGCGGGCACTGCAAGTGTTTATTATGTGCCCTGAATGGGTGAGAGAAGGATTTTAAGATAAAAGTTGTTACACATTTTGGATGTAGGAAGATAAATCCTTATGGTACTAATTATGTTGAGTTAAAGAATTTAAGTTGAAAGAACAACAGCATCCAGTTTCCAAAGAGATATTCCATATTATAAAATGTTTTATGGATTTCAGGTAACTAATGACAGTTGAAATGACTGTATTTATATTAAAAAACCGAATTTCTCCTAAGATTTAAGCTATTACCAACCTTTTTGTTCGTTGCTTAAATTCATTCGACTCAGATAAATGTTCCTTAAAATGAGTTTTCAGTTTTCTTAAAGAGTGGAATTTCCCGTTACATATGCTACAGCTGTATTCTTCCGGAGATTTGTTTCTTTTTTTCGGTTTTGATTCGCTGCGCTGTTTCTTCGGTAAAAATGAGTCTTTTAATTTGCATTCAACAATACTATTATCCACGTTATTATTAATTTCCTCTAATTTTTGTTTCAATTTTTCTTCAGAACTGAGATTTTTGGATATTGTGTCGTTCAAGTCGTTAATTTCTTGATCGGTAATTTCCAAAATTCCGGCTTTACTATTTTGGAATTCACAGACTTCGTGTGATATGTTAACGATCTTTGATTTGGAAGTTATACCTTGACTCGTGATACTCCTAAACTTGCAAGCATCAGTTTGTTTGTGCTTTAAAATTTCAATCGGTGCCAGCAGTTTACAAAGTGAGAACTTTGCTTTTGAACCAGATTCATGACCAACTAGGTCATCCTTCTCAGCTTCATTTTCCATGTTGAGTCCCCTGAGTATCGCAGTATGTTCTGTCCTACTTTTTATAGGCTCTGAATAAGTCTTACCCTCGGTAGAGCCGAATTCATTTCTTTTGGAATGATTTGGAAATAAATTAACCAGCTTAGCACATGTATTGTCTCTCGCACAAAGTCCTGATATGCATTCTGAACCCTTACAAACTTTGTCGCATTTTTTGCTCTTAGGTGTATCAACCTTCTTAGGTAGAGAGTCTGCTATTAATTTAACTTGAATATTTTCACACGAGTTTTTAAACTTTTCCCACAATAATAGCTTTTTGTCACAATACTGACATAATTTTTTGGGTAAAGCATCGTCTTCCCTTATCTGTTAAGGAAAATATGTAATGATAAAAATCTTAAATGAAATATAATATTAAAATTACAGTACAAATGTGTTTCATTAACTTACATTTATATTGAGGCACTGATGAATTAGTTCTTGTAAATTTTTTTCATTCGGGGAAAAAATATCCACAGACTCTTTGAAACAGCGACCACAAAGTCGACACCGCTTCGAAAAATATTTCTGTCCTTTTTTCATGTCTATTTGCGAAGAAAATTCGAATACAAAAATTACATTTTGTCCTTCATAACATCAAGAACCTATAGTTATTTTAAATTTATAAACACCTCTACGCCATTTTATGAAACAAGTGATAATTCATTTACCTCCACACAGAAATATAAACATCTATATTTCTGTGCATCTCCACATTTAGCGTGCATTTAGCATCTCTTTTATTTTCACTTCCGAGTCCGATTCGCGGCGAGTCGTTCCGAATAATTCCGAATGTAGACGGCTAAAAATCTTATATACCCGATACTAGCGCCAAAAAAGGGATATGGTGGGACATGGAACTATACGAAAGGTGGAAATGAGTTGTAACACGGCCTCAGACCTTGGAAATATATGGGCGCGTATGTCATACTATCGGAAAAGTTTGCTTTACAATATAACCAGGCCTCTGAAACTCCCTTAGAAACGGCTGTTCCGAAGTTTAACGGAAGGGGATAACCAGATGGCAATAGCGTCGCTCTTAGCGTGACGTCATACAGCGGCTTTCTCAAATCTGTTTAAGCATAAGATTTGAACATCGAAGGTTCATTTTGTATCAAAATCACTATTACAGGAATTTCATGAATTTAAACTTATACGATATATGGGATGAAGCATTGAAACAGAATCTATATATATATATAACGCTTAGGTATGTATGCTTTGTTGATTACCGTTACCAAGTAACCATTTATCACCGCATAAGCATTGGAATCGGTGCAAGGCATTTTTAATTTCTTTTTAAAATTACTTAAAATTATTATACGAAGTCCGGACTTGAAGTATTAAACGGAAAAATGAGTGAAAATAATTATTTTTGAAAACAATATGAATTCATGCTGAATTTGCTTAAATATTTTAACTGCATAAGAACGAGAAGTTTTGAAATTTATAATGGGAAATTTTATTTTTTAGTTTTGTAATAATTCTCCAGAGACGATCATTAGAGTCAATGAAATATACACAAAAATAAATCCGAGGGAATTCATTATAAACAATGAGTATAATACAATGGAAATATGAATAAATTTATTTATTTAAAAATTTGGTGAAATCACATATACAAATATCTTGCACACGCTTTTAGGTTCACAGGAGGTAAAAATCATAACATTCACATAATGTGGAAATTTTATCAATACCAAGCAAAAATTTTATAACTTTTAATATACAATGCATTCAATGGAAATATGAATATATTTATTTAAACGTTCGATCAAATCACATATACAAATATCTTGCACACGCTTTTAGGTTCACAGAAGGTAAAACTCTTAACATTTACATAATCTAGAATTTTTATTAATACCAAGCAAAAATTTTATAACTTTTAATATACAATGCATTATTGGATTACATTCATTAGTTTTCAGAAACTTTAATAAAAATTTACTTTGCGAGCTTGAACACTTTCCAGTTTAAATTATAGAAACTTAGAATTTTTTTAATAAAGTGGTGATTTTGGCTGTAACACTGACGAAGGAAGGGATATTTACATCAAAAATATTTTTTATTTGCCTAACTTAAAAGAAAAATATGCAGGAACTATATATCCCAATAAACACACACACGCCTTTTTACAAAAGTAATATAATTGAAAAAACTTATTTCATTTAAAGTTTCCCTAAACTTGGAAACACACCTTATTTACATAGCTAAATATGGGTACAAACATGGTACCAGGAAGAGAGTTCCTCTTATTTTTTCACACAATGATACTAAAACTCTATCTCGCACATTTTACAAAAGTAATGAAATTGAAAAAGTAATTATTTTACCTAAAAGTTACCTTCATCTTTTCACAACATTTTTCAATAATATCTCCATTTTAATACTTAATTTTCTTTAAAAACTGAATCATATCACATTTTACGAAATTTACACTGGATTATATTTTATAAACAAACTAGCTGAAAGTATCCGGCGATGCACGGGTTATGCCAGACGTCTTTGGCGAATAAATTGTTTTATATGGTAATACAATCATTTCACCTTGTGCGCATTTTTTTCCAAAGGATGAAGGCATTATAAATTAGGAAAATATGTTTTTATATTTAATTCAAAGCTTGCTTGTAAACGTGTATTTCCGTTGAAATCTCGATTTCGAATTTTTTCATGAAAACAGTACTTTCTCTATACTATGTATATTGGAGGAAGTATAAACTAATACAATACTAAAAAAATAAGCGAATTTTAATAAGCAAAATAAAATAAGGTTGCCGGTGGAAATATCGATTATTCCATGTTGTCTTATGAGGAATGGAAATCATTCTCGCGAATTTGGAATTTTTTTTTCGTAAATGGCTTCTACTTTAAGAACCGAACATTCCTACCAAATGTCAATCTTCTAGCTACTCGGAAAGTTTGTTAAAAATAGCATTACTCTACATAAGGATTGATGGAAATCCGTTAGAGCAAGTTAGAGAATACAGATATCTTGGTAGCTTAATAACTAGAGATGCCAAATGCACAGATGAAATCCTTAGTAGAATAACGAAAGCAAAAGCCTCATTCGGAAAGAAGAAACAGTTGCTTTAACCACTTTCTCATTTGACAATGTGAAATTTTTGGATGGAATTAATTAATTAGAAACAGATTAATTTCATTCATTTTATTAACTTATTAATATATTTACATTACTGTGTTTACATATGTAAAATATATATTGTTTATACATAAATAAATGTAGGATAATATTTACAGAATTCACAGATTTAATATTTACAAAGGAGTGGAGGCTTAATATTTAGGCTTTAAATAGATAAGAAAATCATTTGCAATCATTTGATTCGGTCCTTTGCAAACACCCGGGGTAGTCCTCCCATCCAGTAACGCATCTCCTGTCTTCTGCTTCTTCAGATTTGTCTTCAGCTTTTCCCAGCATCTATTTCAATGCCCATGACAAATATTATTTAGTCATACAGAAACTCAAAATATCATCATATTTAAATTGTATAACTTGAAAAACATTCACTATGGAAATCCTATGCCATGCCCACAAACTTGTTTAAATTAATGAAAGCAATGCACAATAAAAAGAAGTCATACAAAACTTGTGCCTAACTATAACAATTTCATACGGGAATATATGATGGTACCCGATTTCTTCCTCTAACATAGCAAATTCTTGACAAATAATTTGTCCTCACAAATTCAAAGCAAATTTAATACAAAGCTATTTAATGAATTGTGGAGGCGAATAATGGAACTGAAATGGATTGTAAATTAAAATATTATGAATTTGCAATCATAAGGCACAGCAAGCCCAAAACAAAATAGCTTCAGTTAGGCAAACGTGAACAAATTAGAACGTCCTTAAATATCATACATACATGCAGACACATCACATGGTTTCTTTTGTGGTAGGCATAGAATAAAGCCAAATATCCCAACAAAAACTACCTCTATACATTTACATATTGACTCCCTTTAACTTATCTAATCTAGAATGTACTTTCCTTACACTGCTGTTACCACTGCTTCCAATATTTCCCAAGCATAATGTGCGCTTTCAATCTAGATAACCTAATCCCATCACTCATGGTGATATTAATTTAACTCCAGTATGCGCACATATTGCAACCCCAACTCGGTGGTATCTTGCAAGTTTTCACTTGATCATAAGAAGATAAAATAATAATTCTTCCAATACCACCTTTCATGCAAACCCACACTGATTCATACTGCACTAATAACTCACATTTCCTGACATGCATATTGGCCATTTCATATAAAATCAGACCTCTGATCAAAGAGTCAAACCACCATAATCATAACAATGAGAATATAATTACTGTTTAGAATTAAAGCACTCCACCCGCCAAAATAACAATTTGTTCATTAGCATTTACCTTGATGTTGTCAAGTCGTTCATACTGATATTGTGTTAAAATGGTATCAATATGGTTATTATGGTCGTTTCGGCCATCATAACCATATTGAGAGTTGCAGCACCCGTCAAAAGAACACAAATTCATTAACTTTCCGTTAATTAGTTCATAGCTTACCTCTTCAGCTGTTTGTCGTCCCTCCTTGCGACATCCCGATTGCTGTTAAACTCACTGCAAATGTTTCTCCAGGCTGATTTTTTGGCCTCGCATGAAGTTGGGTCCGTCCTTTTATTTTCTACGACGTTCTTATACCTTTCCACCAAGTCACAAATGATTTTCTTCTCCACCATCTAAAATGATACCTTCCTCGACGCCATATTAATAAGATACAGAATGCGCGTGAAAACGTCAAACAACTGAACGTCGAAAACGACATCGTCGATTTTTCATCACATGGTTACAATATCTCTTACCTGACAAGCCCCTACCTAGGGGTCCCCTGGGTGTCGACTATAAATACCGCTACATGGTGTTGGCGCTGTATACTGGTATTAAGCAGAGTCCTCTATATGACACACGGCCACTCACTAAGTCGAGTCATCGCATACGCTTCCACTATGGGATTTAAGGCGGCAGCCATTTTTAGTCTTTGTTATCGTTTCAGCTTTATGGAGGAAATGGGCGTAACTTCTATTTTTCTTAAAAATTAGAAGACGCAGACCATTCCCGTTGTTGACAACTGATTATTTGTAAATTCATGCCAAGTACGATGTATATACTTGTAACAAAATAATCTAAGCGATCGTAAGACGATGTAAATTATCGAAATATACAATTAGGAAACGGTTGAAGCTTATCTTTTGTGAAAATACATTACCCGTGTAGATGAATGGCAGCTAATTCGGTGGCTTTAACTTAACCATGCACTACATTTCCTAGGTGATAATTTCAAATGAAAATTAGTCCCAAATATGCAGTTTCATGTAATTACCTAAAGCTGCATAACCAAATTCTAACACTCATCTAACAATAAGCATGTAAATCTTCAACTTAACCGTCAAATTACATTTGAATTTAGATCTTAACTTTAAATCAATGTAAGGAAACATTCTGCTTTTATAATAATATACTTTATTACGGGCACAAACTCGGCCCTAGTACAAGTTAAATATACATTATAATAATATCCTTAATTGTTCCATCATAAGTATGAAAAACATCATATCACATCACAATGCAGATAATATGGCCATTGAGAATTTTGTATTCTATAGAAATAAAAACTCAAAATAGAGTATATGAGATATAAATATCACAGTATCTACCTACATAAAAAAAGCTTCAGTGTTGAGAGTTCTAAAATACCAATATAGATACCAAAATAGATGTAGTGAAATCACAGCATATGCAATTGTCTAATCTCAATTTCTAATACTGGTATGTATTATAACGATTATAACTAACTAAATCTAAAAAGACCAGCACAATATCACGTGATTAATATTGCCACTAATAATTCCATATCATAAAAATCACAGCATATACAATTTTCTAATCACAGCTTCTAGTATCAGTATGTATTATTACTAGTCAAGTCAATAAAGACCAGAGCAACATCACAATGCAAGTAATACGGCCACACGAATTTCATATTCTATAAAGATATGAACACAAATAAAATATATAAAAAATGGAAATATCTACATCAAAACATATTATGACTAATTAAACCTATAAAGACCAGAACAACATTAAAATGTCAATACAATTGCCACTAAGAATTTCACATTCTACAAAAAGTAAAAATACAATAATCATATCACACATCTATAATATAATTATAATGAAATAGGCTTAGTGGCCTATTTAAAGCTTCTCATGAGTTTGAGAATACCATTCAATTCTTTGAGCAAATTTCTCACAGCATATAAATCACAAACATTACAAAGAAACAGCCCATGGGCATACTGGATTGTAACACACTACTTCTTGAAATGGAAGGTTATATTAAAACATGGATAAATTAAGAAAAGGAAAATTTTCAATGTGGTAACTACATTATAATACCTTTTACAATAACTTCCTTCTACTGTTGCAGCATTCCAAGATTGGAGTAGGATAAAAAAGTACTCATGGGATGAACAGTGAGCTACAGCAATATTTTATAACACACCAAATACATGTTGAAATGAGTATACCATACAAATATTAACAATACTGTACAATACAATGCAAGCAGATAAAAAAATATTAATTTAATGCACCAAAACTACCGAAAACAATAACATACAACTCACACATTACATAAAATGGACCTTTAAATAAATACATAAATAAAAACTATGTTGTGACTACACAATCCTGGAGACTGCAGAAAAATATGAACTTTTTGATGAATACTTAGCCCTTCTTTTTTGTGCAATCTCTCTCTTTTTTTCCTTGGCGTGGATACGCAGCCTTCTAACTATGTACCTCTCCAGCACATGATCTCCTGTCTTACATTCACAGGTATTCATTATGGAGAAGTCAACCTTATGTTTTATAACATATATTAAATGAGGCAGAAGCCTCTTATGTCTAGCACATCTCTTCAGATGCTTTTCTAAGACCCTTTCACCACTGACAATCAATTTCTGTAAGAGATGAGATGGTATCTTTAAGGATTCTGTTTTCCCCAATTCCCTAGCACGAATCAAAATGTTCTCCTCGTTTGTAGAGTCATCAGTCACTATTAATGATGTACACTGTTTACATACTGCCTTTTCCTTAATGACATCATTGATTGAGCAACCCAACAGGTACTGGATTGTGTTGCAGCTAACCACATCATAAGCAGCCTGACCTTCATCACTACTCTCTGACAGGACAGCATTAGACACAGCACAACACTGGTCCTCAGAGTAGGGTTGCTGCTTCTTTGTCGACTTACGACTAAAAAAGTTGATAAGATGGTCATCTTCATCACAATTATAATTTTCGGAACCTGTTGCATCAGACATAAACTGTGTTACTACAACAAGTTTCAAAACCCTTTGAGCCTGCACAGCTGATGGGTTAATGTTCCCATGTCTCCTAATTGTGGAAAAAAGACTTTCTAGAGCATCTTGATTAAACCTTGCTGTTAATACAGCCTTATAACCTCTATTGAAAAGGTATTCAATCACCTCTATAATGTTCAGAATGCTCATGACCATTCCTGTCTGAACAGGCTTCCAGTTCCCTGCCCCTATTTTAATGCCTTCCATAAGGGCTTTAAATTTCAATAGTTCCTGTACCTTTAGTGCCCTATTTTTCTGGGTAATGGCTCCATGGCGTCTCCTCAGATTCATTATGCTGAACCAGTTTCTTACCTGAGTGAGGAACCATGCTGTGGTCAGAGCACTTGATGGAAGCTGATCCAGTTTCACCAGTGTTTCCAGAGCTGTCACTGTCTGATGGCTGAAAATGTTGTATGCCAACTTCACCTTCATTTTATCAAATTGACCAGGATTTAATGTCCTCTCATTGATTTCTGGTGCTAATTTTAAATCTTTCATTTTCTGAATGTTATTTAGTGAATGGAGGTATTTTGCAGATACAGTTGTTGTTGGCAAGCTATTGTCTTTGGCAACTGATTCTGGTGTCTCAAATTTTTGAGCAAGTAAGGCAGACCTCAAATTTTTTAGTAGGTGAGGGACATCTGGAAAAAAATGAAGTCTTTCACCATTCCTTGAGGGATGTGGTACAGAGAAAACTTCTGAGTACCTCCCCACCTTCACACCATAGCTTCTCCAGATGCCCTGGTTTTTTGGCCCCATGTCACTGACAAGACCAATTACATGGAAACCAATGGTTTCCACTGCCCTGATACAGTCATCAATGAATTGATGAAGACAATCAGAGGGAGTGGCCTTGCCTGTGATGTGGTATCCAATCACTTGTTTCCAATTGGAATTCACACCACGGATCATGACCACACACAGCTGACTTCCTATAATATTTTGTGACCTATCATTCAGGGTCACATGTCCTAAGAAAGATGACGACGCTTTATCAAAACAGATACCATTGTCTATTTCCATTTCATCCACCAACATGACACAATCCTTTTGTAGGGATGTAGTGTAAGTCTTACCTCGACTCTCTAATAATGGCAAGACATCTGTTAAGATGCCTGGAGCACAGCTAATCCTTTGCAGCTTTCGGCAAATGGTGCTGTAAGATGGGAGAGGATAGCCCTTCTTTACTAAGACCTTATAACCCTTCCATCCCACAGCAAACCTTACTTGCAAAGCTTCTTTTATCATTTCTGGGATCCAAGTTATTTTTTTCCTTCCATTCATGAGAATGTCCAGTTGTGCTGGCTTCATGAAAGGGAGTGCAGAAATATTATTTCTAAGCTGCCTTAGTTGACTTCTAGTCTTTTGAAGATCTTTTTGTGTTGCCCACAGCCGTCTTTCTAACATTTTTACCTTATGGCTCAACTCTTCTTCCTGCAAAATAATCATAATTAACATAAAATATTAAATAATTATAGTTATAATTAATTTACAAATAAGTTGATAACAGTGCACTGAGGGCTTCAAACATTCAAAAATTCTAGGAGGAGAAAGGAAAGAGTTGTAAATGCTTAGATTTATTGTGATACTTATTAAACCAAAATGTGTACATGAAAAAGGTTAATATAACATCAGAAAAGTTTCCTATAGTTAGCATATTTGGTTATTTTTATTGAAATAATGACCTCCACATTAATCTTAAAAAAATTCAAAATTAATCAAAACTCTGGACTTCTTTATTTGAATCCAAAGGAATTAACGACAGACAAAAAAGAATATCTACCTGTTCTGTATCAGCAGCTTGAGAATTAGGATAACAGTCAGAGTTTAAGTCCATAGCACAGGAATCCTGATTAAAGAGATCAAAATAAGTGACTTAAATCCATGAGCCCAGTAATTTATTAAGTGTCTCTACCTTTTGTACTTTTCCAATTGAAGAGGAACTTCATACAAAAGTAAACCAAACATTTAATGGTAACCAACCTCTGCAGACTTGGATCTTTGTAGAATCCTCCGTTTTGGTGTGAGCTGTTTTGGGCAGTTGGGTACATTAAAAATGGTAGGAACTGCATTTGGCTTCAATTTTTTCCATCCATCTGCTCGAGAAGTTTCAAATTGTGAATCCTCAAAGTGCACCTTAAAAATACAAAAACAATTTCTATAATACCATCCCTACTTCCAAATCGACGATTAAGAATTTTTAGAAATTTATTTATAATTCATTTATTTGAATTATTATTTACTAAGTTAAGTGTTAGACGAAGAATAGAAAACTATACACATTATACCTCAAACTCGTGAATGGGTTACCTACATGAGACAGAATGATCTACATACATTTACACTATTATGAAAAAATCTTTTCATTAAACTTATTACGCAATGAAAAACCAATACATCCACTAAAGATTCAAAACGTCAACTATGGCTATCTGTAAACTTACCTCACAGAAGGATGAGTATAACGTAGGTTGCCACTTATCCCTTCGACACATCTGCAACCATTTCGCTCTTCTCTCGGGAAAACAAATAACCGAAATCCTTTCTTCGTACTATTAGTACAGTTGGGTGCACAGCAGCCTCCCATATTATTTGTCCACTCACAAAAAATATTAAAAGATCGTGAGATATCTCCAAAAAAGCAACGTTCGCAACAGCCTTCCCACACACTTCACAACCGCTAAAAATGGCGTCTGAAAGACTAAAAATGGTGGAATGCGATGACTCGACTTAGTGAGTGGCCGTGTTTCATATAGAGGATTCTGGTATTAAGATAAAGCGAAATATCTCCGCAATGGATGGTTCTACGAAAATTTGTTTCAAACAAGACTTGGAAGAAATATTATTCTCTACAAATTTGGACCGCAAGAAGATTACCAATAACGATGTTTTTAAGAAGATATTTGAGGGAAACCGAAAAAACTGATTATTTATAAATAATTCCTAAACAACTGCTATCGAAAATTGTTTCAAATGAAAGTTGTAGGAAATTACATTCTATATAACCTTTGTATAGAATTGTAAATACAATAATGATAGTTTAACGAAGAAATATCGCAAAAACCGAATCGGGTTTCGAATAAACCTCGACTTCCGGTAACCCGTTATTGTCGAAAAACTAATCAGTTCTTTAAGCTCATGTAAAAGTGTTATATGTGAACTTTGGTAACGATATGACACGTACTTTTTGAGTTAGAGCGCCCACACTAACATACACATACACACACACACAGACATCATTCCGAAAATAGTCTAAACGTGTTCTAGGGACCTCAAAACATGTATTTCCGTTGAAATCTCGAAGTCGATTTTTTTCATGATTTACAATACTTTCCCATTACTACGTATGGAGAAAGTAAAAACACCGTTGAAAATTCACCGGGGAGTTTTTAATGACATCTACATCTACATGATACCCTGCAAATCACCAGACTGGTGGGTGGCAGGGGGTGCAGCACACCAAAACCTACCTAATAACGTCCCTCGTGGGAATCACTCTCCTGTTATGATCCCGTATGGTCCTTGGGAAAAAAGAGCTCTGATATCGCTATGTCCTACAGTCGATCTCTCGTATTTTATTCTCGTGATCGTGCTTGCCCATGTACGTAGGTGCCTCTAATATTCCTGAGACCTCCTCTGAGAGAATTTCCGACCTAAATTTCTCCAGAAGCCTTAACCTACCGCTAATTCTGCGATCCTCTAGCGTTATCCAATTCAACTCCTTCAAGAGTGATGTGACGCTTAATTTTTACTCATATTTTTGCTTAACGAATGTGGCTGCTCTGCGTTGGATTCTTTCTAACTCAAGTATCTGTCCCTTTTCGTACGGATCCCATATGCTGGAAGCGTATTCGACCTGAGATCTGACCAATGATAAATAACACGTTTCTCGTACCTGTTCTGTGATACTTATTAATATTCTGCCTACGAAGCCCAATTTCTTATTAGCTGCGCCTACGATCCTTCGAATATGCATATTCCACGATAGATCACGACAAATGGTGACTCCTAAATATTTAACGTACTCCGCAGATTGGATATTCAATCTATCAATTCTGTACTCGGAGTCTAATTCATTGTTCTTCCTCTTCCAGAAACTCAATAGGGAACATTTGCTGTGATTAACTTCGATTTTCCAATCTTGACAACATGCAGAAAGGGCGTTTAAATCTTCCTGGAGCGATTTTTGGTCATCCTGACTCGTTATCTCCTTATATAAAACGGTGTCATCTGCGAAAAGTCTTATTTTGCAGCGAACTACAGAGCAGATATCGTTTATATATATCAGGAATAGTAGTGGGCCTATGACACTTCCCTGTGGAACACCTGATGCGACTTTTACCGGGTATGAAGATTTCCCATCAATAACTACTATCTGTTTTCTGTCTGAGAGGAAGTCTTTTACCCAACTCACGACGTTAGGGTTTATGCCGTACTTTCCTAGTTTTCCTATTAATTTATTATGGGGTACTTTGTCAAACGCTTTTTTAAAATCAATGAAAATGGCATCAACCTGAGTGTTTTTCTCTCCGCATTGTAACAAATCGTTTACGAACAGGGCGAGTTGCGTTTCGCATGACCTACCTTTCCTAAACCCGTGTTGGTTTTTGCTTAGCGAAGAACGACCATCTAAATAACGCAGAACAGAGCTAACGATTATATGTTCTAGAATCTTACACGATAATGACGTCAAGGAAATCGGTCTATAATTTTCGGGATTCTCTTTATCACCGCCTTTGTGGATGGGCGTTAGGTATGCTAGCTTCCAGTCTTTTGGAACGGTACCATGTACAACGGATTTTTCGAATATTATTTTCAAGTAGGGTGCGATTACCGAGGCTAGCTCTTTCAACACACGCGCGGGTATGCCCTCCGGCCCGGGAGACTTATTTTGCTTAATCGACTGTAGCTGGTGCGCGATACTTGTTTCAGAGAATATCAAATCTTCCATCGAATTTCCCTCATCATTCAAAGCTGGTTCCTCAAATTCGTTGCTCACTGAAGTAAACGCTTTCTGAAAGTGTTCATTTAACAAGTTCGCTTTCTCCGCGCTATCGTGTACTACATCACCTGCCTCCGTTCGCAATGACGCTATGGTGGGGCCTCTACCATGAACCTCTCTAACGTACGACCAAAATGCTTTCGGATTTTCTTTCAAATTACTATGCAGAACTTTCTTTTTGTAATCATTAAATGCTTCTCGCATTGTTACTCTAGCTCGTGACTGCGCCTCTCTGTATTGATGCCGTATCATTGTCCTCTGTTCCTCTGTGAATTTTGAAGAATTACTATTTAAGCGAGCGTGAAGTTTTCTTTGCCGTCTAAGAGCGCATCTAACTTTCTGGTTGTACCATCTTGGTTCCGCACCATCACGTTTAAGTTTATGTGGAATGAAATTATCCGTACCCTCTCGCATCATATCCCAGAACACGCACCATAATTCCTCTGTACTAGCGTCGATAGATGCCTCGCAGAAATTAGGGAATTGTGTCTGTAAAAAAGACCTAAATTTGGAGAAATCGGCTTTGGCGTACATATATACGCGTCTTCTAGCCTTAACCTGTTTCTCCACTTTTAGCTTAAATTCTACGTACACAGCATTATGATCGCTTATTCCTTCCTCTATGGAAAGCTTGTCCATACGCTCGGGGTAGTTCGTTACGAGTAAATCTAATATATTTTTCGATCTCGTGGGACATGTTACTAGCTGACACAACGAGTGTTTAACGAAGGTTTCTATAAGTGCTTCGCATGATTCACGCTCTCTACCACCGGGATCGAAGCAATTATGATTCCAGTCTATTGAAGGAAAATCCATCTTCGCAGCTGAATATTTCGACAAAAGGCATAGCTTGGGGGTGAAAGCGAACTTTCGTGGCATACTTTCATTATATCGAATGAAAGTCTGTTACGTGTGATTCTTTCGCATTGAAAGAGAATTCATTTAAGATATTATATATTAGATATAAAATTAGTTATTATGTACGGTGGTCGATACTAGTATGACAAATTATTTCGAGCTTTAATAGATTGAAATGTAAGCCTTTTACTCGAAGGTTTAAAATAATGTGTGCGGATTATTAGAAGAGTGTCACTATATATATGAAGTAAGTAAGTCCGATAAAGTTTAACAATGAGCTGGGTGGACGAGATCTAATTTATTGTGTCCGAATCGGGGAAAATCGAAGAAATGAAATATGTATTTCTTTAACCTTATCGGTACTACTTTAGAGAAGAAACAAATTGAACACAGAGCACTGTGTAGTGAAACCATGGTCGTATCTGTATACGAAAATTAAGAAAGTGGAAAAAGTTCAAGTGTTCAATTTGTTTATTCTGCAAAAAACGCGTATCGCTTTGTCCGATGAGTCTTGCTATCGCTCGTGTCATATGTCCACCGAATGACCCTCTCGTGATCAACGTCAAATTCCCCTAATTTTTATCGTATTCCAATTCGACCGGGAGGTGGATCTCCGGAAGGCGCCCGACACATCGGCACGTGTAACCTGGCCTTAACCTTGCTTAACCGTATCCGAAGCCCAATTAAGTAATATCTTGCAGCCCTTATCTTTTTCCTCCGAAATTCCTTCTTATTGTCCCGCAAACCCACTCCCTTAACAAATTCTTGTTTCTTCTATCCGTCGCTAGTGGGAAAATGCTCACGCTAAGGAATGGAATGTAGATTCCTTACTCCTTGTTAGTGGTGCGAGTGATAAAGCTGGGTAGAAATTGTTTGAAGAAATCGAACTAAGTCCACGTTTTCTGGCGGGTATTGACTAAACATCCTTTGCCTGCGTTTTATGGCTGCGGATTATCCACCGTATTTTTTCATTTCACCGGTCTTCGTGGTATTTTAAAACTTTAGTTTTAATTGAAACGCTTGCGATTTCGTTAACAATCTTAATTGTTTAGTTGAACGGAACATTCTATTTCGCCACTCTCCAAAGTTTAATAGTATCGCTAGGTAACGAATCGGGAAATTATCTAGCGTAGTTCCCTTAGTTTTTATACGCCCCGCAAACTGATTACGCGAAAGCGACCCTTTAATTCTAATCAATGAATTTACATGACATTTAATTAAAATTGTTACATTGAGAAGTTTTAAAGTCAAATACATTTTCAAATAGCTTTTCCCCTCGACTAAAATACATAATGTCTTAAAAAAACTTCTGATTTAGATAGCTATTTCGGCCCGTCATAGCAACCGCACCTACTAATGCTTTCCACTATTTAAAAAAATCTGATGTGGCCAACACATGACTTTCTCCATATTGGGTGTATAGATTTTTAAATTATTATGAATAATATTAAGAGGCAAAATTATTATTTCCTATCGTAAAAGAAGACACGTCCTTGTTGCCGTAAATTACGTATATTTTGAATGTTTACAGAATTCACCGCTACATGGGGTTAGCGCTGTATACTGGTATTAAGATAATGCGAAATTTATCCGAAATGGATGGTTCTACGAAAATTAGTTTCAAACAAAATTTGGAAAAAATATTATTCTCTACAAATTTGGACCACAAGAAGATTACCAATAACGATGTTTTTAAGGAGATATTTAACGGAAACCGAAAAACCGGTTATTTATAAATAACTCCTAAAGAATAACTCCTCTAGAAAATTGTTTCAAATGAAAACTCTAGGAAATTACATTCTCTATAACATTTGTATAGAATTGTATATACAATAATGATGTTTTAACGAAGAAATATCGCAAAAACCGAATCGGGTTTCGAATAAACCTCGACTTCCGGTTATCCATTATTGTCCAAAAACTAATCAGTTCTTTATGCTAATATTAAAGTGTTATATATGAAGTTTGGTAACGATATGGCACGTACTTTTTGAGTTAGAGCGCCCAAACTAACATACACACACACACACACAGACATCATTCCGAAAATAGTCTAAACGTGTTCTAGGGACCTCAAAACATGTATTTACGTTGAAATCTCGAAGTCGATTTTTTTCATGAAGACATTACTTTCCCATTACTACGTATGAGGAAAGTAAAAAGGAAAAAGCAAAATATCTCTGAAATGGATGGTTTTACGAAAATTTGTTTCAAACAAAACTTGGAATAAATATTATTCTCTACAACTTTGGTCCTCACGAAGATTACCAATAACGATGTTTTTTAAGGAGAAAACCGAAAAACCGTTTATTTATAAATAACTCCTAAGCGATAACTACAATAGAAAATTGTTTCAAATGAAAGTTGTAGGAAATTACATTCTGTATAACCTTTGTATAGAATTGTAAATACAATAATGATATTTTAACGAAGAAATATCGCAAAAACCGAATCGGGTCTCGAATAAACCTCGACTTCCGATTACCCGTTATTGTCGAAAAACTAATCAGTTCTTTATGCTAATATTAAAGTGTTATATATGAAGTTTGGTAACGATATGGCACGTATTTTTTTAGTTAGAGCGCCCACACTAACATACACACACACACATACACACACAGACATCATTCCGAAAATAGTCTAAACGTGTTCTAGGGACCTCAAAACATGTATTTCCGTTGAAATCTCGAAGTCGATTTTTTTCTTGAATACAATACTTTCCCATTACTACGTACGGAGAAAGTAATAAGTTGGAAATATATGTCGCGTGGGCCATTGTAAATTTGCAAATTACATGAGCTGATAATATCATGCGACCGCAAGCAACATCTCCACGATTTCTCTTATTTTCTATTTGAAGTGCATTCGTCGAAGTAATGAATGCCCATTATATTTCTCACGTTCAAAAAAATAATTTTCTTCTCTTCCACCGAGATTTAAACCACGATGGGCAAGAATTGATCTTTGAATTTTGTATTCGATCCACTTTGCGGTAATCGTTAATGGTTTTATCAGCGTAAGTGGCCTTCGTTAATAACATGACTTGCAGTATTTTATATAATAATAGCCGTCGTTCGTTGGTTGGTTGGTCACGTTTTTCACATCTTCCTTGATGCACTTCCTTATAGTTTTGTTTATTTCTGCAAAATGGATCATTTCTTTAGGATCATTAGTAATTAACATTTTCCTTCTTTTTTCCATCAGCAGTCTTGTTTTTTCAGTCAACTTTTTCTCTGGCTTTGTTTTAACTGTTCCGCCTATTTCTTCAGCAGTTTCCTTGAGTATCTCTATAAATTGGGATTCAACTTCTTGGTCTTCCAGTGCACTGAATCGATTTTTCAGTTGGAGCTTAAATTCTTCTTTTCGTTCTTTTAGCACCTGCGTGTTGATAATAGACTTAGGCTTCTTCTTTATAAGCTTCTGTCTTTCTAACTTTGAGTTGAATTTTATTCTGCATCTTACCAAGCGATGGTCGCTTCCAGTTTTAAACTGGTTGAGGACGGAACAGTCTTCAGCCAATTGCTTCTTATTTACTAGTATGTAGTCAATTTCGTTTTTGGTACCATTGGGTCCTTTCCAGGTCCATTTTCTATTGGGATTCTTTTTGAAGAAAGTGTTCATTATATATAGACTAGTACATTCAGCAAAGTCTACAAGGCGGTCCCCTCGTTCATCTCTGTCTCCATAGCCCCATTTTCCAACTGCGCTGTCGTCTTCCTTTTGTTCTCCTACCTTGGCATTGAAATCACCCATGACCACTTTTAGATGGCAGCTTCCTTTGTCGTGCAGTTCTCCAACTTCTTGGTAAAAATCTTCCACTTCCTCATCCGAGTATGATGACGTTGGCGCATAAACTTGGACTATTTGAAGTTGATATCTTTTATTTATTTGAAGCACTAGTCTAGCTGCCTTCTCGGATGAACTTTCCATTTCCACGATATTATTCTTCAATTTTTTGTTGATGATGAATCCAACACCTCCTGTTCTTCCTGTGTCAGTTCCCCTGTAATAAAAAATATCTCCACTCTTCAACTCCAATAGGCCTTCACCTTTTCTTCTCACCTCACGAAGTCCTAAAATGTCCCACTTGATCTTCTCCAGTTGTTCTTGGAGCTCTTGAAGTGTATCTTCACTGGACAAAGTCCGGCAGTTAAAGGTAGTTAGGTTGAGGTTAAAGGAATTGGGTAAGGATGAGAAAGAGTGGCAGTGGGCGTTTAACCTCCGGGGATTCTTAGCACCCTCTGCCTTCCTGCCTTGTTCCTGACCACTGCCACGGTCAGAGGCAATCCAGCCTCCGGAGAATGAGGGCCGTTTTTTATGGGTGTACATGTCATGGGGGGATTGTGGGCCTTAAAACACCACGCTGGCCCAGAGCGGGTTGGTGAGTACCTCTTTCACTTTGGCCGGAGATATTGCAGAAAGACTTCACAGCATGGTTGAACCTACCAGTGTCCGAGGACACCACTGTTCTTCGCCCTTTAGCCTCCGTTTACACCCTTCCGCCGACTTTGAGGCAGTGAACTGAGGCAGTTGGAAGGGATATATATATATATATATATATATATATATATATATATATGTATATATTAAGAGCTTGGAATTTTATGAAAGTCACTTTCCATCATCAGCGTATTCGGTCGGCGGTACGTCCAAAGTTATATAGGTGCGCACGATTGTTAAATGTTATAATTTTCCTCCTACCTTCAGCTCACAAGGATGATTTCAGAATCGAATGTGTTGAAGTTAAGACTACGAATAGCCAAATAAATGGAAGGCACGATTCTCCTGAAGAGAAGGGATACTGATATAAAATAACTAGCGTAATTGCCCGTCAATATGACGGGATATCTTTAGTTAACCTTAAAATAGCTGCCTCCCTCCCCCCCCCTCTCTCTCTCCTCCTCCTCCCTTCCCTTCCACCCAATCCTTCCCTTCTCACTCACTTCCTCTCTCTCCATCCCTCTCTCTCTCTTAAATGTAAGAGGAGACTGTTAGTCTCATTTTCGCCCTCAATAAAGTCGTTTGTCTCTCTGTCTCCCTCCCTCCATCTCTCTCCCTCTCTTTCCCTCCCTCCATCTCCTCCTCCCTCCCTCCTTCTCCCTCCCTTCCCCTCACTCCCTACCTCTCCTCCCTCCCTCCGTCTCCCTCCCTTCCCCTCACTCCCTCCCCCTCACACTCTCCCCCTCTCTCTCTCCCTCCCTCTCCCTCCCTATCTCGTATCAAAAGCATTCAATGCACGCTTACACCCATAAGGATTGATATAACTATAGGATTTTGAGGTCTAACAGTGTAATTGGTAGCCAAGGCAACATCCCGTTAAAAAGGCAATATTTCCACAAAATATGTTAATTAAACGTATAACATGAGCGATATCGAATTGTATGCGAAAAAAGAAGAAACAGAATAAGATACTTTGTAATCTTTTCTTCAAATGGTTCACATCCGAAGATCGTAGGTTAAATCCTAGTTTTAATTTCCAAAACAATAAAAGCCTGCACGCCAAAAAATGGGTTTTTACGTGTTACCATACGGAAAATGGGAAATTTCTTCCTAGGAGTCGAACCCAGGACTTTTTTGGAGATTAATTTTCGTCATTACCTTAAAATATGTTAATCAAGCATCCTTGCCTAATTTGAATTTTCAACCTATTCCGGAAGTTTGTTAAAACGCTCTATATCGACCATCATGAAAGCGTGACCAACCAACCAACAATCCTGGGCTATTATAGTATAAAATTACAGCATTTTCTCCTGTGTGTTGGAAGCAGCCTAATTAACGATAATTGGCTAAATTATGGAAAGGCATTTTGGCAAATATAATAAAAATAAATGTAATAAGAATAAATGTATGACAGTCCTATGGCTAGTTTACATCTATGTACAATACTTATCTATTTAAATAGAAAATCTCTTAATTTCTTCGTCACTTTATAACATACCGAACCATTTTAAAACTGCTCAAAAGGGAAATTGGTAAAATAATATATATAATATAATACTCTTTTGAATCTTCAGAATCGAATGTGTTGACGTTAAGACTATGAATAACCAAATAAATGGCAAGCACGATTCTCCTGACGAGAAGGGATACTGATATAAAATAATTACAGCATTTTCTCCTGTGTGTTGGAAGCAGCCTAATTAACGATAATTGGCTAAATTATGGAAAGGCATTTTGGCAAATATAATTTAAAAAATGTATGACAATCATATGACTAGTTTACATCTATGTACAATACTTATCTATTTAAATAGAAAATCTCTTAATTTCTTCGTCACTTTACAACATACCGAACCATTTTAAAATTGCTCAAAAGGGAAATTGGTAAAATAATAAATATAATATAATAAATACTCTTTTGAGCTTCAAAAATGTTCGCCTTATAACATTTTCATAGTCGTGATAGACCAAGCAATGAATATCAAAAGTATATCGACAGTTTCAACGACACAACGATAGATGTCGCCATATTGCTTGTCGGGACGTGCCTGTTGCCTGGGAGTAGGTTCAGTGTTAAGCGGTCGGTCGGCCAGTTCATATCGTACTCCGTCCTAAAGGACAGAGTGCGAATGTGGATTACGGATTGGTAACGAGTAATTACGGTTTGCATTTTTAATTTTATATTGTGTCTACACTTCGTTTCTATATTATACATATTACATTATATATTATATTAATAGTATTTTAAGGTTGTATATACATAATTGTTATCTACGTCTGTCTTTCCACCCCATCTAACGCACGACATGGCAGTTGGGTCGACCCCTTGCCACCCTCCCTCCCTCCCTCCCGGGGCCCCGGCCTTGGCCAAGGTTCACACCCTGTGTGCACACAAAATCCCAAACCACGATACGATTTCCACACGATCGATGTTTTACGCAATTGACACATGTACTATTATCCTATGTCACATTATTGTTTATTTTCCACGATAAATGCTAAATCGAATTTCGAAACGTATGTAGCGCTAATATCTTTTCCCCTGAACGAAAACAGGTGATGCTGGAGACGTGCATTTCTTTTCCGAATGCACGAAGAGTGAAGAACGAAGACGCCCAGACACCATTCATCATGCAGGAGTAAGTATGTTTAGATGTAATTGTACTGTTTTTATTAATTTCTCCTTTTTAATAGTGATTTGTTTTTACAGAGCTCCTCTCCAACACAGGGTGTATCATCGCAGTGTGGCGCGGTTATCTCCTAGTGGAGGTAATTAATGGTTTCACTGGAGGGATGACACAGTGGTATGGTAGTCTTATTTTGATCTCAGGCATATAAAATGCCTCAGAAGAATAATCATAATTAATTAGCAATTTTTCTAAATTCTATAATTTCTCTGACGTCGTTAACGGCGACTGTAGTTTTGCTGTCGTATATTGGATTTAGCCAATATGAGTTTATATGTCTATGGTTTATTCGTCTGCCTTATCATCAGTTGAAGCAGAAGAAATTGTTGTGTTATTGCCAGAATTAAAGTGAAAATTAAGTATTATCAATTCTTTACACAGTATATCCTGATCTATTACATTTATTTGCTTTTTGAATATAGTGATTAAGTTTTAATGTCCATGCATAAGAAACAAATAATTAGTAGACATATTGAACCAAATTTTGTGTTGCATTGAGTTGCAAAATGCAACGGTAATGTTTATTTATAATCAATTCTTAATTTAATATTTTTTTAAGTATATCGGTCATTTTACTTGAGCAATTCAGTGTTTTATTACTTAACGTTGAATTGGTAATTAAAAATTATTTGTAATAGTTTTGTATGAGGCCTTAGTTCTCCTCATAAAGACAAACGCTTACGGATAAAATACCTATAATCGTGCGTTAGAATAATAGACCGTTTTAGGAAATGTCTAAAATATTTTTGCTAATATAGTGATTGCTCTTAATTGCAGATAACCATCAACGCCACACTGGACAGACACGGACGCTCGCGGTAAGCTCAATTTCCCTTATTTATAATGCACACGTCATTTCGTGTAAGATATCACGAACATCATTCGAGAAATACGTTCGAACCGAATTGAATTAAGTCAGTATCATTTTCAGATGTAGTGTTTATTGTTGTTGGTAGGCTTGCCACCTCTAGGACTTTGAACGGGAATATTTGTGTTTTTCCATAAATTTTCAGACTCTTGATTAATTTTACTGAATTTTCTCAAATTAACCGATTATAAATACGAGGATGTTTTTTGGCGAAACGAACTTCACGACGTTTTCACGTACTAAAATATCGAATGATCAATAGCTCTTTAATATATATGAATTTCAAGTTGGAAGTATTTTTTTCATTAATCTTGAATGAAATTCAATTTCGGTTCTGCTAATGTCTGGACGTATGCAGGTACTCAAATATCTCTTAAATATAACGACATATAATATATTTCTTCCGAATGTGGCAACTTCATCAGTTTACATGTTGAAAAAATTTTCGTAACTGTTGGATATTGTTTATTATTAATATATATTTAGAATTCTTTGCCTGTTATATCAACCCGTTCATTTTCAAATAAATGCATCACCTGTACTTATTCTGCAGTCAGTAAGTTGAATAGAATATATCGCACTGTGTTTGTGATAATTAGCTGTTGTTCAATTTCAGCATGATCACACCATTGGGATATTTCAGATTAAGTATATATTTGCACTAAGGAATAGTACTGCAGTCAGGTTCTTCTGTAGCGTGTGAGGAAAATTCGGCTTGCTTTAACGTCACGAACAGAGACTTGGTGATGCGTTTATTCGGAAATGAAATATAAAAATATTTCTTCAGAAGATGATTTTTTAATTGTATTTAATTTAAAGAGTTCAAAGATGAAAATTGTTGGTAATGTTTCTGTTTTCAATTTTGCTTCGGGATTTAAAACCTCAAAAGATGTAAATCAACTAGGCTTCACAATTTTCTCATACATATAAAACCTGTAGCAATGTTAATTTTAAATTTGGTATAGGTAAAACTGGCACTATATGCAATACCTGAAGTGCATGTGGCCATGTGGTAATTTCTTTTTGTAAGCATTTACTCGGTTCTGTTATTTTAGAATTACGTATCATAAAGCTCACGGATACATAATTTTAGAATATAGTATAAATGAGCATGTGCTAAATATTCTTGAAACTACCATGCTGATTTTTTTTCAGGGAAGCGAGGACTACGCAAGTGGGTGGGAGCTGTGGCCTTAGGAGCGTAGGTGCTTATTACTTAGTAGAGTGGGGGCTGCAAACTCGGCTTAGTAGGTTCGTCAACCTTAGTTTAGTAGGTGCGACAAACTTAGATTAGCAGGTGCGACAAAGTTAGAATTGTAGGTGCGACATACTTAGATTAGCAGGTGCGACAAATTTAGATTTGTAGGTAGAAGTAGTATTTAGGTGTGTGAATATGTGTATGATGGTAGTGCATGGTAGTGCATGGATGTGCGCGCGCACATCTTTGGGTAGTGGTGGTGGTGTGTGTGTGTGATGGGTGATGGTTGTATGTATGAATCATTTTGTCATCGATTACATTGTTTAGCTAGACAGATGAGAGTACTTAAGTTTAGCAAGCGTTAGCATGGTGTAGGGCTGGGCGTAACCCAGCGAGCTCGCCATGTTAAATAATGAGCAACGATGGCCTAAGCATTACCTCCTGGGTGCCAATGGAAATATGCTTAACTTGAAGGGTATAGAAATCATTCCATTCATATTTTTAAAAAACCTCCAGTTATCAGATGCAAAACAAGTTCTAAAGGTTTCCCAGTTTAGGATTTATTACGTTATGACTGAGTCTTCATTAATTATGTTGAATTCTACTGTTGAAATGTTATTTACAGTTGTTTATCCTAAACTGTGATTTCTATTTCATAAAGAAATCTTGTATTGTTAGTTTCTACATCACTGTTTAATATCTGAAGATAATACTTTAGGCTAATAAATGTATGATGCAACTCTCTCTAAATAAAATGTTTTAATTTTACCATGAGTATTTATTTAAATTATAAATTAAGTAAACGTTCGATGACTTTAAATGATTTTCTATATCAATTAATTTAATTTATACATCAAACTGTAGTGAGCTTAAATCTGACATAAGTTTTACAATTCGTTTATAAGATATTTCTATTGCCAGGAGTGTAATTATCGAATAGCATAATTGGCCATCAAAAAACAAATGAAGTTGCAATAGTGTCCCAGATAAGGAAATGTAAACTTCTTCCATCAAGTCTTTGAGGTAAAATGTCCTCTGTCCTACTCTAATGATAATTAGGATGCAAAATGTCCTACTTTGTGATACATTTCTGTTTGGGAGAAGATCTACCAGCAGCAATGCCCCTAATCAATCGCATGGCTACTGGGACCTAATGGGTGAGTTTTGCATTGCTGTTTATAACCTCTTCCCCCTACGTCTCCTCCACTCATACTTCACATTTAAGAGATCGCAATAATATAGGATAGCAAGAATAGCAGCTTGTCACTGTTAGTTCTGCTTCATCTATCATCAAAGATTGGTCATGTTCAGTGAAGTGAGACTGCATCACATTTTAGTTCCGTTATATGTATTAATTAAATATAACAAATTTTCTGTCTTTTCTCAACAAGTTATATCAACATTTCTTGTAAATTTTGTTTTTCTAATAAGGAAAGCAGGCTTTACTTCCTGAAACTTGGGGAGATATCAAATCTGCATTTACAATCGAAAGAGCATAGTTTGAATTGTTCTTCGGTATTTTCATTCATATTCATAGAATTATGTAACATATTAAATTTTTAAGTTTTATTCAAATCATATTGCTGCCATGAGAGTGATTTTTGAAGGTTATTTTCAAATCTTGGCTTTATGGGTCCTTTTACAGCCTAACTATATTTTCCGTTTAAATTGGCTTCGATCAGGAGGAGATCCTGTGGAGAATTAGAGTGTCTTTGATGCCAAATTAGCCTTGAATTCTGAGTTATTATGACTTGAAAACTGACACGCTGCTGAGTCTACATTGTAAGTACTTTTATGACCAGCCATCATGGATAATGGATTTATCACCTCTAAGAGCAATCAATATTATTTTGTGGAATTACATTATAACTAAATATCAGCTGTGGGTTCATCCTACAAATGTAAAACTAGCTAATATCAGAACATTTGGAGTAACAATAGCCCAAGAGGCCAAGTCACCAGAAAACACACATGTAATCAGAACATTTACTCATTAGTATGTACCATGAAATAGCAGATTATGAAAATTTCCAATTTTTTTCCTTGTATGAGTACATAGTCATTTAAAAAGTTAGTATCAACAATTTAAAGAGGTATTATTGAATTCATCATTGGCCTAGAAGAATATTAGCTATCCACACAGGGTAGAACAAATAATTAATATTTTAAATTAATATCCTTTTCCACACAATAATCACAATTTTTAGCTCATTTTCTTAAAAGCCAGAACTTTGTCCATCTGTCATTGGACAATCAACATTTTTTAAAGAGGTATTTAAAAAATTCTTTTTGAATTAGATAGCGCTTATCCATCCTTGAAGTTCACTGCAATTGTACTTTTCATGTAATTCATAGTTTTCCCTCTAGGTGACTTTTGAAATGGTATTTACCCAAACTACTGAAGCTAGAGGAGCGAAGTTTTCATGAATGGGAAGGTCTACGTTCCAACATTGCGGGTTTCCCCCTCTGCAACTAGGGAGGCAAAACAGAATTTTGAAAATTTTTAATAAAATGTGCTTCCACCTGTTGCTTTAGTAAGTGTATCTTACTCGTTTGAATTTAAAAATTTGTGAATTCCTTTTGGAGTAGACAAGCGTCTAAACTTAGGACACCGAACTTGTCATGGTTTGTGGCAATGTGATATACTGTTAGACAAAAATAAGGAAATTAAATATTATTATATCATGATAGCTGGTAAAGTTTACTAATAAGTTTTAATTCTTTGTTTATGTTAGCCATATAACCAAGATTAGTTAATGTATTATAGTATGAAAGTAGAGGATAGCTAGACAATTTGGCTCAACCAAGGGAAACTTAAGGAAATTTCCAAATTGTAAAAGATGTTATGTTGTCATCAGCATTCACAGAAACATATTGTGGGAGCAAGGGGAATAAAAACCAGGGTCAGCTTGAAGCTATTCCAATGATAAGACTGCATTCAGCCCCCGAGTTCCTATGTAAACTGTTCAACTTCAATAATATTTATTTTATTTTATAAAATATATTCTGAAAGATCTTTTATTTTTCAACCAGTAATTCTAGAGGGAGGGGCAAATGTGCACGGTCATGTATATAGTATTAACCCCTTAAGCCGATAGCCCAATTACATACTCTCCAAATGCAGATATTGCTTAAATTGCGATTCTATCAGCATAAAGTAGCCTTTCATGGGACTATATGTGTCACAGCAGACCATCGATATGTGATCTTTCAATGGATCACCAATTTCCTGTCAGTTTGTTAGTTTTTATACTTCGGTAGAGGAAATACATAGCGTAAGCTACGCTATTTAGTAATTTAAATACATGCTTGAGGGGTTAAGGCAATATTGAAGATGTGATAACAAAAATTTATTGATAGACTCGTAGATATAGAATTTATTTCATTTTTAATTTATATATTTTGTTGTAAAGAGGATTTTTATTTACATAGAAGAAATAAATATTATAGCGCTAATACCATTATTAGTCCACACCTTACTAGTAAAATCCAAGTGTCTGTTTGTTAAAATATATATATATGTGTGTGTGTGTATATATGAACAAATTTTGAACTCTTTATTTCAATTTCAATAAAACCTTTAGTTTTTAATTGACTTTCCCTAAAATTTTAAATAACACAGAGAATGATAACAACTGTGTTCTTAAAGTACTATTGAGTGTGGTGAAGTAAGAAATATGTAACAGAAATTAATAATGAAGAAATGATAAAGTTTCAATAACACACACAATGTGATTTACTGTCAAAATTGTTGATTCTATGCTATTCTAGGACAGTATTCAAACTATTTGTCAGGTTCTAATACTCTAATTCTCATATCAGAACATAAAAATAATTAACTTCAAGTTGCTGCAATTTTAGAGTTAAAGAACTGAAGTGTGTTTAAGATTATGAAATGAAATATAAATCTAAAAAGATTTAAGGAGTGTTTTTATTTCGCTTAAACAATGATTTAGTTCTGACAGAAAGTTTAAATTATGGATTGCCGGAGGTCCTTCTCAATTTTTATGAGATGTCGAGGACTGAAATTAGGGTTAGCAGATATCCCGTTTCTTTTATAAATATCTCAGGTTTTTAAAGCTTTTCTTTCAGTATTCGAATGAAATGGAAATTTTGAACTCATTCTTCGTGAAGAGAACTGCCACTTACAATGCGATATAATCAATCAGGTAATTGCATGTCATTAAGCCTTGGATGAGTAATTTTATAAGTATTTGCATGAGTTTATATAAACATAGCCCCTTGATCACAACATAGTTTTTCCTAATAAGAATCAATTTAGCTCGTATAAATATTATAAAAAGGAATATAAACGCCTTTCAGGAAAAGAAAATATCAAGAATACAAGTATTAGATGTACAGACGTAAACGAACCCGATACTCTTGTTTAAGATACTTTCATTTTAAATAATGTGTAGAAATTCCACAAGATGTCGTTGGTGAGTTGTTACGGCGGTAGTGCTTCGCTTATGTTCGAAACCCATGGTGTTGAAGTGAGACTATGGGGTTTAGTGTGATTTGGAAAATGTCGATATAACCCAACAACCATAAACTTAACGATCAGTGATTTGAGTGACACATTCATCGCGGGAAACGAAGAGAAAGGGAAACATCAACTAATGGAGCTTATAAACGAGGTAAGAATTACTTTAGTTTTCTTTTTACCATAGAGCTTCTCAGTTTTGCTGTACTATCTTTGTTAAATGGATAATATTGGGAAAAGTAAATAATTTATTGGGTAAATATAATTGATAATCTTTTAAAACATTCATTATAGATAATTTGTTCATAACAACATGAATCTCTGTTGCTCTGTATTGTTTACATGGTGCAAGTTTTATTTAGCTATAATAGATGTGATAGCTACCACCTACTACAATCTTTGAAACTTTCAGTGGTACTATATTGTTCCGTTGATTTCTACGTGTTTGTTTGTTGGCATCCGCAAACTTGTCGGAATGAATGAGCATCATTTGTTGAAGCCGGTAATTCTTTCTTCTGCACATTTCTCTTCAGTGTGGATGCGCAAATGCAAAAGGAATTATTAGTAATAAATTTGGCACCATTAAAATTGTAATAGATAATGTTTTCTTTGGAAATTCTCAAGGCCACCGCCAATTGTGAAATACTTTTCCGAAGTTGTAAGGAAGGTAGGTAGTTCACCTATATTTCCCGTATTGTGTTTGGAATAATAATACGCGAAGGGTTACTCTTTCTTTAATGTGGAGATTCTCGGCTTGGATATTTGATAATTCGCAAGAAGGCTTATTAATTTTTTTACTCTTCTGGGTTTAAGATGAAATGTTTACCAGTTGTTGTCAGGATTGTGATGAAACGTGCAAATTGAATTTTACAGAAATATAGCGGTGTGATATTTAGTGCGTTTACTTCTATTTAATCTACGGAGGATTCTGCTCGGAAAAAGAAATATTTATTTCAGTAGTCGTGTTCTTCTCGCATATTATTTCGATTTTTGAGATTGAATTCTAAGCGCTTAACCTTCGAGGCATATTCCCCACCACTTCCTGCTTTCGGTAACGAAGCAGTGCTAACCTGAGGCCATAGGATGGCGCAGGGAAAATTAGGCGAGGAAAGAGGTCTCGTATGGACACCAACCCAACCCCCCCCCCCCCCCCCCTTCCCGGACTGTCTTCGACGCTGGCTACCGCCGGTCGGACCAGACTACGGATCGCACCGCGAGTTGTCTACCAGTTGAACTCCGATGGCCTAAGGTCACGCTACAGTGTGATCTTAGCCAAAGAGTCTAATAATGTGCGGGCGAGTCGCTGGGTCGGACACGCTCCGCTAAACCCACATGCACGATGAAAGTGTAGGCCACCCTCGAGTGAGGGTCGGGTGAGTTCTCCTTGCGGAGACGGCTCCAGCCACCCCTCTGAAACTTCGGTCAAAAATTGTGACGGAAAAGTTCGGTAGTCTAATCCTAAGCCTACTGGCGCTAGTGTCGAGTAAAAAGGCGAAAGGAAAGGAACGGAACTCTGTATACTCCGTGTCATCTTTTTCACCTTTTAAAGCGGACATCTTGTGAGAATTGGTTCTGTTTTAGCTGTGGTTTAAATTTTTACAGAAAAATGCCGATTATTATAAGGTGTTCAGTCGTTGGTTGCGGGAATACACGGGAAAGTCCTGGCATCAAGTTTTTTACTTTCCCGATTGACAGGAAGTTGTAAGTAATTTCTATTTTTCGATTTTGACGATTACGATAAACCTCGTAGTCAAACTCCCTTCTTTGGTATCTAAAATATTTCAATTTGCTATTTTTATGAAGATAGGTAGTAATTACACGTTATGTATGTGATTTATAGGCCATCGTCATAGAAGCTTCTAACAAATTTGGCTCATCTACGAAAAAATTGTTGCATTAAAATTTTTCAAGGGGTCAGAAAATGGTCTGAAATGCTTTAACCAGCCTAGACATACTCCAATGCATAGATGTCTTACCTGCAATTATCATTTCCTTTGTTGGTAACTTGGTGTGCAGAATTATTTCTATAGGGCAGCGTTTCCCAATTTAATTTTGCTACGGAACCCTTGCAACTCGAAAGAGTAGTTGCGGAACCACAAACAGTTATTTTGTTTATAAGGTGAAAATCAAAGCACAAGTAAGTACAGATAATAATAAAGATAGGTCATGTGATCAACATTTCGTCTATTTTCATATATTTAAAGATAAAAATCGTTTATATGAACAGCATCTAGTCGATTTCTGTATTTTGTTTTTGGTTTGTATTTCGAGAACCCAGTTTCGCATAAGTACGTGCTCGCGAATGGTAATAACTCTAAAATTGCCCGTCTTGATAAGTCTGAATATTCATGATATAAGCTGCCCCAAAATGTAATCAGAGAAACTTCTTTAAATGTTTGTATTAAATGGACATCTGAAGTGATTTCGATTAAATTTTCATAATCTAGTGCAGATAATCCTTCTGGTTTCTCGGTTATACAGAATGGATTTCGAATCCAGTTATTGTTGTCATTGATGTTTGGAAAATACTTCCTGATGTTGGTGTATAAATTGCGAATATGATCTACAATGTTGCTCTGAATTTCTTCAAGTTTGCATTTGTTTTCTTCAAGGAAATCATTGAATGTTACGATGCTTTATTTGATGAGTAAGGTAAGCAAAATTTATATTTTTCTTGTGTAACTTTACATTTCTAATGTGTTATCTTTGTCCCCACCCATGATTTCTTAAATTTCATGGAAAGTAAACTGCATTTTGTAAATGTAAAATTTTTTCTGTTTTTGCATGTTTTGTATTGTGCACTGCATGCACAAAATGTGCTGCTGTATCTTCGTGCATAAATTAAGAGGACTCTTCCTGGTACCATGTTTGTTAAAATATTTTGCTATGTAAATGTGTAATTTAGATGTGTGTTTCAAGTTTAGGTAACTTTTAGATAAAATAATTACTTTTTCAATTTCATTACTTTTGTAAAATATGTGCGGGATAGAGTTTTAGTATCATTGTGTGAAAAAATAAGAGGAACTCTCTTCCTGGTACCATGTTTGTACCCATATTTAGCTATGTAAATAAGGTGTGTTTCCAAGTTTAGGGAAACTAGATGAAATAAGTTTTTTCAATTATATTACTTTTGTAAAAAGGCGTGTGTGTGTTTATTGGGATATATAGTTCCTGCATATTTTTCTTTTAAGTTAGGCAAATAAAAAATATTTTTGATGTAAATATCCCTTCCTTCGTCAGTGTTACAGCCAAAATCACCACTTTATTAAAAAATTCTAAGTTTCTATAATTTAAACTGGAAAGTGTTCAAGCTCGCAAAGTAAATTTTTATTAAAGTTTCTGAAAACTAATGAATGTAATCCAATAATGCATTGTATATTAAAAGTTATAAAATTTTTGCTTGGTATTAATAAAAATTCTAGATTATGTAAATGTTAAGAGTTTTACCTTCTGTGAACCTAAAAGCGTGTGCAAGATATTTGTATATGTGATTTGATCGAACGTTTAAATAAATATATTCATATTTCCATTGAATGCATTGTATATTAAAAGTTATAAAATTTTTGCTTGGTATTGATAAAATTTCTACATTATGTGAATGTTATGATTTTTACCTCCTGTGAACCTAAAAGCGTGTGCAAGATATTTGTATATGTGATTTCACCAAATTTTTAAATAAATAAATTTATTCATATTTCCATTGTATTATACTCATTGTTTATAATGAATTCCCTCGGATTTATTTTTGTGTATATTTCATTGACTCTAATGATCGTCTCTGGAGAATTATTACAAAACTAAAAAATAAAATTTCCCATTATAAATTTCAAAACTTCTCGTTCTTATGCAGTTAAAATATTTAAGCAAATTCAGCATGAATTCATATTGTTTTCAAAAATAATTATTTTCACTCATTTTTCCGTTTAATACTTCAAGTCCGGACTTCGTATAATAATTTTAAGTAATTTTAAAAAGAAATTAAAAATGCCTTGCACCGATTCCAATGCTTATGCGGTGATAAATGGTTACTTGGTAACGGTAATCAACAAAGCATACATACCTAAGCGTTATATATATATATATAGATTCTGTTTCAATGCTTCATCCCATATATCGTATAAGTTTAAATTCATGAAATTCCTGTAATAGTGATTTTGATACAAAATGAACCTTCAATGTTCAAATCTGATGCTTAAACAGATTTGAGAAAACCGCTGTATGACGTCACGTTATGAGCGACGCTATTGCCATCTGGTTACACACTACCGCTAAACTTCGGAACAGTCTTTTCTAAGGGAGTTTCAGAGGCCTGAATATAACTCACCTACAAGACTAGTCTGAGAAATGCTGACCTATAAGCACCACTCTTCAAGCACGCCAGTTCAAGCCTAGGAGGTTATAGGTAGATACCTATAACCTCCTTGGTTCAAGCAGTATGTAGTAGTTGATTCTTTTACCACATCCCTTTTTTGGCGCTAGTATCGGGTATATACGATTTAAAAACGTCTATATCGTCTATATTCTCTAAAGTCACCCCCATGCAACTTGGCTCAGAAATCGGACGGAGTTTTGCGTGGGCCTCAAGCTAGTGGGCGCTGATGTCGAGTAAAAGAAAAAAGGTGAAAGGAATAGAACGGAACTTTGTAAACGTTCTCGACGCGATCTTATTCACCTTTTAAAGCGTACTAATCTTGAGAGAGTTTGAGTATAGATGCTAACTTCAACCTTTGAAACGTAATCATCTTGTGATAATTTAAGGACTGACACTGTTTGTAACTGAGATTTAAACTTCAAATTTTTTAAACGTATCTACTCATCTTGTGATAATTTGAGGACTGACGCTGTTTTTAGCTGTGTGAGATTTCAACTTCAGTTTTTTTTAAACGTATCTACTCATCTTGTGATAATATGAGGACTGACGCTGTTTTTAAGTGATATTTAAACTTGCACGGAAAAATGCCGACGATTATAAGGTGTGCAGTTGGTTGCGGGAATACACAGGAAATTCCTGGCATAAAGTTTTTTTTTGTTTCCCGAATGACAAGGAGTTGTCATTTTCTATTTTTTCGAGTAATTGGTGCCTGCCGGGAGAAATTCTTGCAAAATACAGACACATATTACTCGTATATAATACTAGTTAATTGTGCTTTCATTCTGAAAGCATTTTCTCTTACAATCAGCTTAACATAAATAGTATGAGCCGACAAATAACTTTTAAACGCAAACTTTACACCTCTGCACTGTTTTACGTGTTTCTCTCTTTGGAGATTTTGGGGTAAAAACAAACCCAAAAATTTATAATTATAAAAGTTATACAGTTAATCATTATTTATTATGAATACCTTACATTTATGCAAAATTTCATCGATGTAGCACCTCTATAAGTGCAACTATGTATATTTAATTGTTTAAACTTTATGAATTTCGCACAGCCACAATAATAAACTTTAATGTAGTTTTTTGTTAAATCGTATTAAAACACTATTCTCTAACTTTCTTTAAATTTTCAGCTTCCTAGCTCGAGGGAGTTGCTTGTATTACATGTTGGTTTTCTACACGAATGTGCGTGTGTGCAAGATACTTGTATATGTGATTTAACCAAAAGTTTAAATAATTAAGTTTATTTATATTTATTGTTGATGATGAATTCCCTCTGATTCATTTTTTGTGTATAGTTCACTGACTAATGATCTTCTCTGGATAATTACCATGTATTACAAAATTTCGTTTCAATCCCATATCTATGTATTATATATTGACTGTCCTTACTTAGGATATAAGGATATGATTATATATAGAAACTTCTTACAGAGGAGGATATAAGAGTATACTAATGTCTAGCCCAAACTACAATAGATGGATAACAAATTTAATACAAAGGTAAATAAATATAATAATGGGCAAAATAAATCGAAAATTTTAACAATGTGTATTTCCTGGGCCGTTAAAAATTATAAATGAAATTTCTGCAAGTGATTTTTACACTAAATGTACCTTCAATATTCAAATCTGATTCTTATGCAGATTTGAAAATCCCCCCGCTATATGACGTCATGTTAAGAGCGACGCTATATCCCTCTCGTGCGAGGCCCTCGCAAGATTCCGTAAACGACTTTTTCAAGAGAGTAGCCACCCCCTGATTATAGTACTATACGTTTCGCATTCTCGCCAAACGGAAAAGTGTCTCGCCAAGAAAATATTCCAATTTCATGAATCGACGAATAACTGAACTATTCATTTCGACACAGGTGAATCGATTCAGTGTACTGAACGATTCATTCATGTACTACCCACGTATACTTGAAGACTTGCAGACACGTTAGAATGGCAAAGCCGAAACTGATTGCTTTCGATCTTGGTAACTGCCGTATTTTTATGTTAGTAGCAGAAATTTATATTTTGAGATAGTTAAATGTTTTTATAATTTTTCTACAGACTATACATTATGGCCCTTTTGGGTGGACACCCATGTTGATCCTCCGTTTCATAAAAAACCGTAAGATTCAGCACAAGTCACGGCGGGTATATTTTAAAACTAATGAAATAACTGCTAAAATTTATTGTCTTTTGTCCATTTAGGAATGGAGTGGTTTTAGATAGGCGAGGGAAAAAAGTTGAATATTATCCTGATGTACCAGAAGTACTGACTAATCTATCGAAAGGTTATGACTTGGCTGTAGTTTCTAGAACAGGAGAAGTAGAGGGTGCCAATCAGTTACTTGACTTGTTTGGATGGAATTCTTTTTTCAAATTCAAAGAAATATACGCTGGAGCAAAAACAAAGCACTTCGAACGGTAAGTTTATAATAAACAATATTTTATGAAATATTTTCATTTCATGAATCTCAACACTTTCAGAAAAACTAGATCCACTATATCGGCTTCCTTCATATTAATCAACTAGACTAGGTATATAAGGCATTAAACAAAAAAGATTTTACCCTTGGTATTTATTATGATATGAGGCATTTGTAGTGTTAACTGTGAAATACTTTACACAAAACTTCGCAATATGTAATTACATGAAAATGCCTAAAATTGAATAATTATTAACAATTTTACAGACAGGAAACTTAAATAGTCATTTCTTTATATTATATTCATGAATGACCTTCCCCATTATAATAATAATAATATTTTATTGAATGCAGACAGGTACATACGCCAATTAGATGCATTATAATAAAATACCTAACACATAGAATCAACACAGATACATAAAATAACATGATTAAGACAGAATTGCACATCACACTTACTTTAACGAGTAAGACTTATATATTTTATTTTTAAAACAAATACACGAATCAATAAAATATCAATACTGTCATTAATTGACAAGATTTCATTCGTGGACCTTACAATCCGTATTATTGGAGAGTGCTTGCATACATCAACTCTCGCAGATGCTTCCCTAAGAAGTGGAATATGTCTTGATCTTCGCATTGGGGTATTAAAATCAATAGCACTTAGCAGATCACTGCATTCAATAAAACCTGTTAAAATGTTTCTACAAAAAATAATGTCTGTAACTTTGTGTCTAATTTGTAAAGGAGTCAATTTATACATGCGGCAAAGGTTGGTGTAATCACACCTATGTGATAAGGAAAACCCTCTTTCATGCACAACCATTTTACAAAGCGCGTCTGTACTTTCTACGCACTATCTTGCACTTAGATAAATTGGGAAATAATTTCCACGTACTGCACCAGTTTTCCAGACTTGAAGGTCTTTCTGTAATTGGGTGTAGTCGGCCAAAGTAACAATCTTCCTTGAAACCTTAAAATCATCAGCATAGAGTAAACAAGAATTATTTATACACATAGGAAGATCATTTATAAACACATTAAAGAGAAAAGGGCCAAGGAAAGATCCTTGTGGGACACAGGATGTAACCTCCACTACCGGGGAAACAGAACCATTGATAACCACTTTTTGATCCCTGCCCTTTAAGTATGAACTAATAAGTGCAAGTAGGTTACCCGTAATACCAAAGTGCCGAAGCTTAAACAAAACGAATTCGTGGTCAATTTTGTCAAATGCCTCGTCAAAATCGACATATTTAGTATCTAATTGGTTGGCGTTATGAATGGCAGAAGAAATATCATGAACATGTAAAACCAAATTAGTAACAGTGGTAAGGTGCGGGAGAAAACCGTGCTGCTTATCCGAGAATCTCCCTTTACAGTAAGCTAGAAGTTTACAATGTATTAGTTTCTCAAAAACCTTTGAGAACACGGGTAGCATTGACACTGGCTGATAGTTTTTAACGTCACCTTTGTTACCACTTTTAAAAATGGGACAAACCAATGCCTGTTTCCACAATGCAGGGAAACATTGAATGTACAGAATCATGTTCAATAAACGAAGTAGAGGATTACACATCTCCATAGCACAGGTTTTAATAATGGATATTGGTATATTATCGCTACCTGAGGATACATTGCTCTTTAAACCCTTGATGGCATCCAAGACATCCTCTCTCGTGAACTGAACTGAGTGCAAAACATCAAAAGTTTCATCAGTAGGCAAAAGTGCTTTAATTAAGTGTGCGTCTTTCACTGGAACACTAAAAACAGTTGAGAAATACTCTGCAACCAAATTACAGGCACCTTGGGTGTCACAAGCAACTTGGTTTTCATAAAACTGAAGTAGAAATACGTCTACAACCCCTTTTTTCTTTTCAAAAACTTCCAGAAAAGTTTAGGATTCTCGTTCAAAGAAGAATCAATTTTAGTCAGATAAGAATTATACTTCAAAATGTGTAAGTCTTTAAACTGTGAACGTCGAAGTGAAAAACTCCACGTAATCACATTGTAATTTTGAACGTTTCCATCGTCGGAATGCTCTCGCTTTCGATTTCAAAGCAGTAATTAATTCCTCGTTGTACCATATGGGGTATTTAAATGGATTAACCTTCAATGTTGGAACACAATCCACTATACATAATTAAGTAAAGAGTAAAAATAATCACAACTCGTCTACAGATTGAGCGCTATCAAGAAGTGCTCATGGACAATAAGTTAGAATTTCTTTAAAAGCCTTAATATCACAACGTTTCCAATTATGTCTAATCTTAGGCCCTTTTTTTGCTCGACTAACTAATTCAAATTTTAATTCACACAACACCGGGACATGATCGGACAACACATCAGCACAATCAAGAATTCTCTGAACATTATGAGCGAGGATCATTGTTTTCCCACTTCTACAAAAAATAAGGTCAAGGTAATTGTTGTTACATGTTGGAAAAGTAACAATCTGCATTTAAATTCATTTATCCACTCGAGTACAGTGTTCGTCTGAAAACCAGTTTTTCCACGGGGCGAAGCAAAAGATCTATCTTTGTCCATAACCCAGTTGACGTCTCGGAGATTGAAGTCGTTCAGTAAAATGAAGGAGTCTCTGTCTGTCATCTCCCTTTGAATTAACTCGAGGGAACTATGGAGCGCTTCAAGGTCGTTGACGAAAACTGAGGGAGGGAGGTATACACAGGCTATGAGTAACCTTGAACTCAACACCTGGTTTAAGCGTAGCTCAATAACAACTACTTCACAAACGGTTTCAAGGTCACTTCTTCGTCGCACGGCTATCTCTACCGACACTGCCCCACCCGTTTTATTTTCACGGATGGGCACAGCATTTCTATCCCTCCTAAATACATTATAATTATCACAAAGAAGCTCACCATCCAACACTTGAGAATTTAACCATGTCTCCGTTACACAGATGATATCGGGGCTGCAAGGCATCGATGTTGAAAATGCCAGGTTGAAGTCAACGAGCTTCCTCCCAATAATGGATCTCACATTCTGATAATAAATACTCCGATTTTGAGGACCTGGATTCAGCTCCAAGTCACCACAAACACACAAGCAGGACAAGATTATTAAAAAAGCATTGGCAGGAACATGTATAGTATGACATAAAATGCACTTATTCTGCTTAGAGTTGTTGAGCCACTTAAAATGATACAAAGTACTGTCACAACTCAACACCAGCGAATATGAAATTCGACATCTACACGTCACCATGCAGTTTTCCCTGAGCAGCGACGTAGAATACTGTTGCGGAACACTTAATTGGCATTTTTTCAATTGTGTCAAATCACAAATAAAAGTATTTACCGTCAAAAAAAGTAAAAGCATGCGGAGCAGGCAAACACTGTTCACTTCACCTGATGCCATCTTATCCGAGTCCGAAGAAGAATTCTATTAGCGTGTGTGTTCCAGCAGGTTGTTGTAATCCAGTCGACACCGCTAAGCTATTAGTACACATTTATTATATGCTGATGGAACATTGTGTGTTGCACTCTCTTAAATAGCCTGATTTAATTAATACTTAAAATGTTTATTAACAGTATGTTACAGTGGTGTCATTCTGATGATCTTAAAGTGAATAGAAATAAAATTATACCTTCAATTTCACACTAAACGGTCAACTTGTTTCTATAGTCTACTGCTAAAAATGGATGATTAAAACAATGTACATTCTACTTCTAGAGAGTGTCGTAACTAGGGTATGGTGAAGGTGGCATTTGACATAGGCACTGCTTACAAAAGGTGCCAAACGTTCCCAAAAAAGTGCCAAAAGTTCATTTTACAATAAATATTATTTTAATACTCAAAAGGTAATTTATATGTAATAAAAATGCTACTATTCTATATTAAAATGCAGGAAAAATTATATCCTAAATAACTAAGGTGTTGCCTAAAATTTTGCCATAGACTATATTGCTAAGGCAGTGCCGTAACTAGGGTATGGCGAAGGTGGCATTTGCCATAGGCGCCGTTTGCAAAAGGCGCCAAATGTTCCCAAAAAAAAGTGTCAAAAGTTCATTTTCCCATAAATAAGTATTATTTCGATACTAAAATGTTAATTTATATGTAATAAAAACGCTATTATTCTGTAGTAAAACGCAGAAAAAATTATATCATACAAAACCAAGGTGTTTCCTAAAATTTTGCCATAGGTGCCATATCCCTTAGGTACATCTCTGTGCTAAGGTACCTCTGCATCTAGGTGTGTATACATATTGGTGAAGACTTACATTGGTAAATCCATATCAGTGTTGTTATTTACTATACTTTAATTTTTACATGTCAGGACCAATAAAATTAATTATTATTATTAAAAACATGGAAAATATGCAATGTTTAACTTTAATAACTTTGAATGCATATATGATGGAAACAATCTATAAATGGAATAATGAAGCAGCTTCAGTGAATTTTGTAACAATAACAGATTGTTAGGTTACATTTGACATAACAATAATAATGTTTAAGTCAGATCCCTTACTGATTAAAATGACGACAGTAAAGGCCACTTCGTTCACCTGACCTGTCACCACTGGACTTCTTTTTATGGGGGCATGTTATAAATGTAGTTTACTCAACAAAACCACATTCTTTGGAGGAATTAAGCACCAGGATTGTGAATGCAATTAGTGAAGTCACCCAACAGTAATTGAGTAACATTTTTAATGAGTTGGAAAATCAGATTGAACGTTGTGTCATGAAAAACAACAGTTATGTTGAACTATAAGAAATTAATATAGAAAACTGCTATGCTATGAAAATGGAATCTGCTGCAAAATCTGAAGCATCCATAGCTATTGAGAGAAGACATGCAGACACTGGTGAAGAAAGCAAGAATATGAAATTATTTTTATTAAAGTGCATTTTGATATTAAACAAACAGATATAGCTTGCAAAACACGTAGCTTCAAAAATAAATACATAGGTACTTCATTATCAAAAAATAATGCTTATCTCAGGTACAGTGTCAGAACTGAAAATTGGGAGCCTCTAAGCAAAATATTTTTGGGTCTCCCCTCAGTTTATCTAAAAGGGAAAGTCGTTAGCTCTTTGGGTGTGAAGAGTAACGCTAGGTATTACAATCATACTTTTGTTCCACAGGAGAGCTGTGAGAGAAGCACCTGTACTACTCACAGTATATTTCAATACTTTCAATTATTATTTTTTAAAGTTGTTTTAAAACCAATTAAGTGTTTTTTTACTACTGGCATTTGTATATCGTTAGGTTAACTATATGTTGTATTGAAATAACTGAAAGAAAAATAATATAATTTTGTACTATTTGGGACCTCGAAGCATTGCTTTGCCTGCTTATCCCGGAGCTGTTTAGGTATCTCCAATAGCCATAACAAGGTTATGAAAAAACAGATGAACATTTTGGCTGAAATGCAGTCAGTGGTGCACACACTGGGTGAGTTGGTGTCCACTGGGTCCAGACCCTCCCACCTGGAAAATAGTGATTTTTCTAAACTGTGGAAATGTACATACATCGTTACTTTAAATTTGGATTCATGGGTGCCATCAGAAAGGAATAGGAGATGGTTTGCACCCTTTCTTTTTAATGTAAATATAATTAATGATGAGTATGGGACATTGATATAACTTGCATACAACTTTTGTGTTTGTCAAATATCTATACTTTGGACCCCTTCCCTCCAGAGAGAATCCTGTGTGTGCTACTGAATGCAGTAGTAATTCACCAAAAGTAGATTTTTAAAAGAACCTCATTTAGGTTATCAGAGATACCTGAAATATGTACTTTTTCTATTTTTACACACTTTTACTTCACATCAACTTTATTTGTCACACATCAACAGTTCGACCGAAATTCACTTAGGAAAAAGTTTTGCCACTCATAAAGTTTGAACCATCTAACCAGTGTTTCTTTTGTAAAAACTAAAAGGTACCGTTACTCATATCTTGTTAAATTTTAATATGCCTCTCCCACCCACCCCCCTCCACCCTCTCCCCATCTCTATTGAATTTGTGATGAATTTTTAATAACAAAGAGGATTGATTAAATTAAAACATAAATACTCCTTAACCGTACACTTTGTACGGTTAAGGAGTATTTATGTTTTAATTTAATTAATTCATCTCACCGTAGTCTCTGACCTTTTTTAATTAACAAAGAGGATAATAAAAGTCAAAATGTTTAACATTTATGGAAGCCGTTTATTCCTTTAAATTTTAAAGAAAATAAAATGAAAATGTACAGAAATTAGAAGTGTCAACATCACTCTGAAAAAAATCTGATGTGGCCAACACATGACTTTCTCCATATTTGGGGTATAGATATTTAAATTATTATGAATAGCATTATAAGGCAAAATTATTATTTCCTATCGTAAAAGAATACAGTCATTCTTATTGCCGTAAATTATATTTTGAATATGTTTACAGAATTCACCGCTACATGGTGTTGGGGCTGTATACTGAAAATTATGAAAAAAGTTGAATATCTCCGAAGTGGATGGTTCTATGAAAATTTGTTTCAAACGAAAGTTGGAAGAAATATTATTCTCCACAACTTTGGTCCTCACGAAGATTACGAGTAAGGATGTTTTGAAGGAGATATTTGATGGAAACCGAAAAAACCGAATATTTATAAATAATTCCTAAACTATAACTGCTGTGGAAAATTGTTTCAAATGAAAGTTGTAGGAAACTACATTCTCTATAACATTACTATAGAATTGTATACATCATAATGATGTTTTAACGGAGAAATATCACAAAAACCAAATCGGGTTTCGAATAAACCTCGACTTCGGTTAACCGTTGTCCAAAAACTAATCAGTTCTTTGTGCTCATGCTAAAGTGTTATATATGAAATTTGGTAATGATATGGTACGTACTTTTCGAGTTACAGCGCCCACAATCACATATGCACACACACACACATCATTCCGAAAATAGTCTAAACGTGTTCTAGGGACCTCAAAACGTGTATTTCCGTTGAAATCTGGAAGTCGATTTTTTTCGTGATGACAATACTTTCCCATTACTTCGTATGGAGAAAGTAAAAAGTGTCGGTATGCCATACCAGCGCGTACCATCACAAAAGAAGCCATGCATCTAACTATGAGTTGTAAAAATAGATAAAAGTTTTCTTTATTCAATGTTACTAATTTCTACCAGAAATTTTAAATACTTTCACCACCACTTATCCCCCATAAAGAATGCATGGAAAGGATCTCATGGGACTTTCTCGATTTTTTATCTCTGAAACTGTTAGTCATTATGCGCTCTAATGGACTTTTTTGTGACAAATGTCTGCTATCGGAGTAAATTTTTAAAAATCACCTCACAGATCATATACATAAGGACAAGTGAGAGGAAAATATGGTATGCTTTGTAAAAGTGGGTGACTTCTTTTCTCTTATAATTCTTATATTTCATCTTCCTCGTAAATTAGTTCTTATTGTTGGCCATTAACTTAACATATATGTACTCATATTAATACCACCCACTTTTATGAAGCACTCAAATTTTTGAATAATACTTTTTGGTCAGAAAAAAATTATTTATATTGATGGGCTCATTTATTGTTTTCATCCCTAAGGTGAGCTCAATGACTCCCTAGTACAGGAGCATGCAACCTTTTTAGGCGCGTTTCGCTTACAGCGTGAGCGCCTTTATCGTCGGTCTGTCTGTCCGTCTGTCTGCATGTTCGTTCTCGGTTTTTACCAAACGGATTTTCATGAAATTTGATATTAGGGACTTTCAATAAAATATAATAAGAAAATCGCAAAAGTGAATCACGTATGCCAGTCAGGGGTACCACTTTACTAGGGACAAAAAATTAAATTTTCGTCATATCTCATAAAGTATTGCTCATATCAAAATATTTTTCAAATAAAAGTTGTAGAACTGGTAAATTAGAGTATTTCCTTTCCTATACATTTTTATCGTAGGAGTAGTCGTTATTGTGAAAATCAAACAAGAACGTCTTATATCGAGTTGAACTTAGAAAATGTCTTCCATGGTTACTTCTTCATTGTTGCTAACATAAACAATCTCCCAAACAAACGTTTAATTTCCTTACCTGTGCATGTAATATTATTAAATAGGAAGAAAATGGATTATTTATGATGAAGAAAAGAACTTTAAAACGCAATTTCCCTTACGTACAGGTATATAATTTCTTTCTAATACTCCATTGCATGAAATACGCCCATTTGTGATACGTTGTACACTTTCCTAACTTGTTCTTAGATGTGAGTGCTTTGGTATTAGAGGTCAGGAGTTCCTCAGCGGACCAGAGAGAGCTTACATGGGAACATAACTAAAGAGGTTATATGTGGTTTTTAAGATGAAAATTATGTCGATCATTATTTGGCATTAAAACTTCACCAGGCAGGGTTTTATCACAAGTGTAATTGAAATATGCAAAATTATCTTATCTGTGTTAAATACCACACGTCTTCATCAAAGCTTCATGGGTTGGATAAAATGCTCTCACAGGCCAGATGCAGCCCATAGCTTAAGTGAATGAATAATATTATGTCAATCAAGAGGTAAAAAATGACTTTTGGATTTTTGTCAGCATTAGACAAATGCAGGGCTGGCGTGATCGGGAGTGCAAAATGTGCACTTGCACAGGTCGGCAGCTTTTGGGGCTGGCAAAAATGAGTGTCAAACGCAATGCATAGAAAAATTTTTTGATAAGCATTACACTATGGAATTTGAATAAAACAAAACGACCCGTGGCTTTGTCGTTTGTATCTTTCTCTGCTCTTTTAAAACTCTCCAAATTAAAATTAGTATCAGCCAGAGGGGGTCATATATAACTTCTGTCAAACATCATTCGTTAAGTTTAGGACTTTCTCTTGACTATATACATATTGACGCCTCACATGATGCTATAATTTTGAGATTGTTATTGTCTGCTAAGGATAACGTCCTTTATCAACTGCTCTGTATAACTCACAAGCGACCTCAGCTCTTCAGTGTTTCATGAATGATTTCTTTCATTAATTTTTAATTAAAAGAAACAGCTTTAGAAATATGGCAGACGCATGCATTGTTTATGCTTTCTGTAAAAGTGCCAAGAAGAAAGGTTGGCCATCGTTTCACTTTAAGGGTAACACTAGTCCCTCACACTTCGCTTATATTTAAGATGTTACATCTGCAATGATTCCTGTTTCTTCATTGATAAAAGGTAAAATTTTAAATAAGACTTTATATCGAGTACTTCATTATTAATATAATTTAAATATGTAGTGCTATAAAAGAAAGGGGAGATTGGGGTGGAGGGCGGCAAAATCAGCATTTGCACAGGGTGGCAAAACTCCTAGCACCGGCCCTGGCCAAATGGATTTAGTTAATATTGATTCAAAGATTACATGTACATTAAAACAAGTTAGGGAAGTGTACAACGTATCACAAATGGGTGCGTTTCATGCAGTGGAGTATTAGAAAGCAATTATATACCTGTACATAAGGGAAATAGCGTTTTAAAGTTCTTTTCTTCATCATAAATAATCTATTTTCTTCTTATTTAATAATATTACATGCACACATAAGGAAATTAAACGTTTGTTTGGGAGATTGTTTATGTTAGCAACAATGAAGTAACCATGCAGGAAATTTTCTAAGTTCAAATCGATATGACTTTCTTGTTTGATTTTCTCAATAACGGCTACTCCTACAATAAAAATGTATAGGAAAGGAAATACTTTAATTTACCAGTTCTACAACTTTCATTTGAAAAATATTTCGATATGAGCAATACTTTACGAGATACGACGAATATTTAATTTTTTGTCACCAGTAAAGTGGTACCCCTGATTGTCGTACGTGATTAATTTTTGCGATTTTCTTATTATATTTTATTGAAAGTCCTTAATATCAAATTTCATGAGAATCCGTTTGGTAGAAGCCGAGAACGAACATGCGGACGGACGGACGGACCGACCGACCGACGATAATAGGCGCTCACGCTGTAAGCGAAATGCACCTAAAAATGACAACACTAGAACGGCCGGCAACTCATTTCCCCTTAGAATGGCCATAGCAGTCAAAATGACTGCTCACACAAACGGCAACAGTCTAGGTGCCTGGCCTCCGCCGCGAGCAGACGTCCTTTCTCTTTTGCTCCCGCAGCTGCGCTGTTACCTGCCGTATCCCGTAGTATAGCTGTCTTTGGCTTGCTGTAGCTATAGTTTAAGTACCTTTAGTTATATTATAATTTAGTTTTATTATTATTATTATTATTTTGCATGTCTTAGATTATTCGTCTTAATTGTAATCCTTATTCCGTGAATATCCGGAGTCCACGTCTTTATATGTAGTTTATTATTAGTGCTCCTACTTATAATATCTCACATTACCATATTTAAATAGATACTTTCATATTATTATCTAATATTTAACTAACCTGGTTAATTTAAGGCTAATTTAGTTTCAACTTTGTTGTTTATATATTATATGTAGTGCTGTTTATTCACTTTCGTGACCTTAGTTTTTGTTTCGTTAATTCAAGGCAAATTCAGTTTCACTTCGTTTTTTTTACTTATTATATGTAGTGCTGTTTATTCACTTTCGTGACTCAAGTTTCGTTTTTTACCTTCTGAATTTTATACACGATCTTTATTGTTTTATTAGCTCTACTATCCTAAAGTTCTGATACACCGTTTTTTTTTCTTTACCTTTTAAGTGTTTAGGTGTTAAGGGCTTAAGCTCTACTAACACCTACTTTAGGGATAAGTTATTTTATTTAACATTCACGAGTTTATTTTCGTTCTCGTAGATGTAATATTTAGTTTAACTAACATATTTTATTCCCGTGCATAAAATTTAGTAAAGCAAAAGTATTATATTATTACTTGTGTAGTTCAGCACCCTCCTTTCACTTCCTATTCTTGTAGTTGACCTTGACTCAAGGCTTTCAGGCAAGACCCATAGGTTGTTTGTTTTTCATCAAGTAAGACCCCTACCGCGCGGTTCACCTAGCTCAGTCCTCTTATCGCCAAACTCATCCCCCTTTTCTACCGGAGTTGACGTTTAACTCGTCTCATTGTCAGGCCAAGTAACTCTTTTCACCGTAGACAGTCCCAAGTCGCTTTCTCGCAACAAAAAGTAATCCTTTTCTAATCCTCGCGCTCCTATTTCCTATATAGCTCTCAAATACACATATAAATCAAATTCATTAATCTCACAATTAGTTAGGTATGGCTTCCCATAGGTCTTCTGTTGCTCTTTTCAAAAGCTCTGTTGAATGTGAGCTGCTCCAAGCGTGCATCACAGAACTTGAGAGGATGGTGGCGAAGCTCCTCTCTAAGGTTGCGGATTTGGATGCTGCTCGGAAGGGGAGTGAAGATGCGGGGACCTCTGAGACGCCTTGTCGTACCAAGGTGGTACCTCGGGCCAGCTCGAGAGCGAATGCTGGCTGGGTTGTCGAAGAGAGAGCCTTGGTCGACACTAACCCGGAAGGGATGGCTTCATGTCCGAAACCCGACGGTTGGAAGGTGGCTACCCGAGGTCGCGGGGGAGTAGGGCGGTCATGGCGGGGAGATGGGAAGGTGGAAGGTGACCCTATCTCCGTCAAAAACAGATTCGAAGTGCTCTCGGAGGATAGCACGACGAATTCTGTGGCCGTATCCGCTCCCTCCGCCTCGAGGGACGCTGCACCTAGGGGAAGTCGGGCTGGGAGGGAGGGAATCGTCCTAATAGGAAGTTCAAACGTCCGGCGTTTGGTGGCACCCGTGAGGGAAAGGGCTCGCCGGGAGGGTGATGAGCGGGTGTTCTCCTGGTGTATTCCAGGCGGAACAGTACCTCAGGTGACGAAGGCGGTTCGGGCGGCGGCAAGTGGCACGGGATGCTCCAAGCTGCGGATAGTGGCGCATGTGGGCACCAATGACGCGCAGGATCGGGGTTCTGAGGAGATATTGGATTCCTTCATGGATCTATGCTCCGAAGTACACCGACTTCGGCGGGTCATGGGGATCGACATGCGTCTGACCGTATGCAGCATGGTCCCGCGGACCGACCGGGGTTCGACGGTTTGGAGTCGAGTGATCGGCTTGAACCGGAGACTCTGGAAGTTCTGTGGGGGCATGGGAGTAGATTTCGTGGACCTCGGGCCGGTTCTCGAATCGTGCAAGGTACCCCTTAACCGCTCGGGAGTTCACTATACCGCCGAGGCAGCACAGAGGGTAGGTGGTAGGATATACGAGCATAGTAGAGTTTTTTTAGATTAGAGAGTAGGTTAGTGAGCAGGTCATATACGGGGAAATTAAAGACTTGCGCTAATTATCATAATAAATTTATTAACTCTGACCGTAGATCAATATGTAGGTCGGCTTTAGGGCACAATAAACCATGCGATAATAATACTATCAGTAATAAAGCCGCTATTGGAAATGAGGGATGCACCCTCCAAATCTCTGAAATAATTCCGAAGCGACACATAAGTGACACTCTAAAAATTTTAACTCTAAATTGCCGGAGTATCAGGAATAAGGCTGCGGAACTTCAGAATTTACTAGAACAAACAGAGGCAGATATAGTAATAGGCACAGAGAGTTGGCTAACCTCGGATATTCACGACCGTGAAATTTTCCCCTTACGATATACTATTCACAGACGAGATAGGACAAATAGGAGCGGTGGAGGGGTGTTTATAGCAGTGAATAATACAGTAATAAGTTCTCCGGTCAAGTTTGCTGTAAACAATATTGAAAGCACTTGGTGTACTATAAACAGTGAAGGTTTGGGAAACATTCATGTATGTGCATATTATAGGCCGCCAGCTTCAAACGCAGAAGAAATATACGATCTAGAGGCTCAAATAAATTCACTAATGAAGAAGAATAGTAAAAGCATTATCATAGTAGGAGGAGACTTCAATCTACCCTCGATAAATTGGCAGAGTTGTAGCTTCATACCATCCGGTAGGAATCGCGAGTCATGCGAAGCGCTAATAGACATATTCAATAAACATTCCCTCATCCAGGTAGTCAAAAAACCTACGAGAGCGAACAATATATTAGACTTACTAGCAGTTAACATCCCCGAGCGTGTTTCCGAAGTAACTGTTGAAGAAGGAATCAGTGATCACCAATCAGTTCGAGTACTTTTGGATATAACTGTCGCAAAATATCGCAAGCCTAAGCGGAAAGTGTACATGTATAAAAATGCCAACTTTGAGGATTTCAAAGAGAAACTCATCAAGGATTACGACGATTTCAGCAAATCGACAAGCACAAAAAACGTTGAGGAAACTTGGAAAGCATTTCTATCAGAAATTAGAATTGGTATTAATACGTATATACCAAGTAAATTTATTAGCGATAATGGGGAACCAAGGTGGTATAATCGGCAGGTTAGATGCGCCCTCAGACACCAAAGAAAGCTTCACTCGAAATTTAAACGCATCAATAACTGTAAGTCACCGGAGGAAGTAATTTCAATTTCACTTAAGTACAGAGATTGTCGGACTAAGACCAAAAAGGTTATGCGCAAAGCACTAACAGACTTCAAGAAAAAGACTCTTAGTGAACATCTAAGTGAAAATCCCAAATGCTTTTGGTCATATGTTAGAGAAGTTCAAGGTCGACGCCCAACCGTACCCCCGTTAATAAACGACCAAGGAGAGGTAGTTAGCGATAGCACAGATAAAGGAAATTTGTTAAACTTATTTTTTCAGAGCGTATTTACTACCGAAGACGTGAGAGCGAAGGTCGTGGCGCCCGAACCAGGCAAGGAAAAAATGAACGATATAGTCATATTAGCGAAAGGGATAGCTCAACAGCTTAAAAATATCAAGTCAAATAAATCTCCGGGTCCAGAAGAGATACCAGCTAGAGTATTCAAAGAGTTAGCACTGGAAATAGCACCTTATCTCGAAATAGTTTTCAATAAGTCACTTAGTCATGGCGTTGTACCTAAGGAATGGAAATTAGCCTTTATAACGCCGTTACACAAAGGTGGGAAAAAAGACGACAGAGAAAATTACAGGCCAATTTCGCTTACCTCCCTATCTTGCAAGGTTCTCGAGCACATTATCGCTAGCTCCGTGATGGACTTCTTAGATAGTCAGAACTTGCTAAGTAAATATCAGCATGGCTTCAGGAAGACGAGATCTTGTGAAACACAGCTTGCTCTGTTCGTTCACGATATACTAAGATCAGGAGACCGTAAGACTCAGTTAGATGCTGTTTTCCTCGACTTCAAGAAGGCTTTCGATAAAGTCCCGCACAGTAAGTTAGTGAAGAAATTAAATGACTGTGGAATAAATCGAAAGATAATCGAGTGGATCAGGGACTTTCTTAATGAGCGTGAACAAATAGTAGTTATAGATGGATTTAAATCAGATTCAGTCAGCGTAGCCTCAGGCGTTCCACAGGGAAGTGTAATCGGCCCCCTACTATTCCTTTTATACATAAACGACTTAGATAAGGTTATTAAAAGTAAAATCAAGTTATTCGCGGATGATACAGTAGTTTACAGAGAGATTAACAGTCCTAATGACCAATTATTACTTTCTGACGACTTAAATGCAATTCTCGAGTGGTGTAAAGAGTGGCAGTTAGAATTGAACTTAGGAAAGTGTTCCTTTATGAGATTCTGGGGAAACAAAAACATTGACACGACGAATTACACTGTTGAAGGCGTCCAGCTAAAACTAGCCGATTCCGTCAAATACTTAGGCGTTACTTTAACAAGCAACCTCTCGTGGGATATGCACATACGAAATATATGCGGGAAGGCTAAACAGAAACTAGGATTCATCAAACGCATAGTAGGTAAAAGTGAGGAAAAAGTCAAAGAGACATGTTACTTCTCGTTAGTAAGACCGCTATTAGAGTACGCGTCGAGCATATGGGATCCGTACGTGAAAGGATCAATCTCAGAGTTAGAAAGAGTGCAGCAAAAAGCCGCTAGATTCGTCAAAAATTGTTACGATAGAAACAATAGTGTTACAGCCTTGATACAGGACTTAGGATGGGAATCACTAGCTGAACGCCGATCACGCTCTAGGTTAAAACTTCTCGAAAGATTTAGAACGCATATATTCTCCAGCGATGTCGAAGAAATAATAAGAGCGCCAACTTATATTGGTAGAACGGACCATCCTCGTAAAATAAGAGAGATAGCCTGTAGGACTGAGAGGTATAAAGGCTCGTTTTTCCCTAGAACGATAGCTGAGCAGAACAGAAGTTACGAAAGGAAATCAGCCGACGTAGAATGATACTATACATTATTATGCGCTTTACCTTGGTGCTATTGCACCCCCTGCCACACACCATTGCGGTGGCTTGCAGGGTGAACTATAGATATAGATATAGATATAGAATATAAGCAACAGAATATTCCCAAATTAACATATTGCTTTTACTGAATTAAGAATTACATAAATACATAATACAAACCTAGTTCTGTCATTATTTATAACTTTCTAGGTTCCGAGCAATCCACACAAAAACATTGCGTTACAATTTTTCATATGCATTTTCAACAAACTACATTTTTACATAACATGCAAACATGCACCTATTTGTTTCCATTACACCTAGATATTCTTTTTCGTCTTTCACTATCACTTTGGCCTCTTAGAATTCCCATCATCTCTTACATCACCCTGAGGAGCTGCTACTGCTGAAAGGTTGGATCTCTTGGTGTGTTTCATATAAATCTCTCTTGGCTCTCTGACCACCTCAAGGGCAAAAATCCCTTCTTTTGACTCTTTTCCCTGTTATTTCTCTGAATAACATGCAGGCATTCATTGCTGCCTGATCTAATATATTATAGAAAGTATGCACTAGCCAACTTGGTGATGCTGCTTTCTCTGTGTAGAGATGCTAATTTGCGAATTTGGTCTAAAGCATGAAAACATTTCATAGAGTTATAAAACTACCATTTCTGAAAGTTTCTTTCTGTCCTGTCCAATGTCTAAAGATGGATACAGTGTGCTCACTCAACCCTGGTAAACAGTTAGCGTAAAGTCATCATTGCTCTTGGGGACACCTGTGCTGTAGAGCTTGGTATGTGCACTCTTTACTAATGCTGGAACTTCCCTTCTAGTTCTTTTTACTGCACCCCTATACTTGTACTACTTTCTCTAAGTATTTTGGACAACTTTAGAGAAGTGAAAAAATTATATGTTGTTACATTCCTAGCTTTATCCAAAAAGGGGTCAAGCAGGCCAAACACAACATTTTCTGAAAGTTTTTCATCACCCAGTCATGATGCATCTTTTCCGAGATATTGACATAAACTACAAGCGAGATTTTAAAACCAGATTTGTCTGTTTTTATATTACCGGTCAAAATGACTGCTCTGGCCGTTCTAGGTAAAATATGTTATATATCTGGTGCTAATGTTAAAAGTCCATAAAAGTTATTATGAAAAGATAAAGAACCTTTATTTATGAAAAGTTGTAAAATTTCAGATCATTTGGTGCACATCCGCGAACATGGTAACCCGAGAAATATCTCTAGTGGTCAAATTGACCGCTCTGGCTGTTCTAGTGTTAATGCATAGTAACACCAATAAAATAAATTTGAAGACCATGTTTTAAAAGCATTTAAATTTTTTGTTGCTTTTTTAAGCACTTTGATTCCTATTTTGGCCATGGTAGAATTTTATAAGGAGAATATAATGTAAATCAGGAGTGTGTGACCTTTTTACATGGTGGGCTGCATTCATACATTTGAGTGCTTTGACATTAGAAGCCATGAGTTCCTTGGCAGGCCAGATTAGAGTTTACATCAGAACTTACTCAAGGAATTATATCTGCTATTTTAAAACTGAAAATAATGTTTGTATAATTTTTAGCATAAAAACTTTGCCAGGCAATATGTTATGGTAACAATCGAACTTTAAAATGTACAAAGTTATCCGTAATAAATATCACAGACCATATCTTCACCAAAGCTTCTTGGGCCATAGGTTGCATGCTCCTGATGTAAATGACTCCTAAGAAGCAGTAAATGGAGGTATAAGTTTGCATCATTAAATACGGAGATGTGAACTTTGCCAAAAGAGTGGAATTAATTTTACTTATTGATATCCTATGTATGCATTTTGATCTAGCCCAGAAACACTTATAACCTGAAAGATTATGAACTGATAGAATCAGTGAGTTTTGATTGTCATGACAACTTCTTATATCATTTCAAATATGGCCATTTGTCTAAATTGTTTCTTTTAAACATTTCAGGTATAGTGTTTTTCTGTTATCTACAAATAGCGTAATACAAATACTTTGTTAGCTTAAAAGTTTAAAATGACTTCTGATGTGTTTATCAACTAGTTTTATCCAGTATGGCAGTTTTATAGCAACCATTTTTCTCCTGGTATTTATATTTGTTGTGTTGAAACAAATGTCATTTTAATTTAGAATGATATCTCTTACTATAAAAAAAATAATCTAAGTTTACAGACTATGAGAAACATGAAAATTCAGAAAACTGACACATCCATAAGTTAATAACCAACTTTAATTCATTAGTGCCAGTTATTGATATGATTAAATTAAGCTCTAATTCCAAATAATGTTGCAAAGAAGCTTTTCCTTGCAACATTATTATGTAGATCTAAATTAGGTGATGGATTAACCTTAATCCTACCGGACTCTTTCTCTGACGTTAACTACCGGGATGTGACTTAGGGACACACATGATTTATTTGGACACTATTACTAATGGTAACATATTATACATGGTTAAATAGATTGAGCTGACATGCCATCAAAACGCATGTGACGATGTAATGCTATAAATTTATTTTTAGACATACATGCACAAAAAATTTGACTACCAAACAATGGATCCCAAAATTCTTTATAGTCAATTATACCTTGTTTATATAATCCAGCATTAATTAGCAGTCCAATAAATGCCCTTATTTAACACAAGACGCATTCATGAAGAACATTTTCGTTACATTCGTTACAATGTGTCCCTGAGTCATTTTATGTTGGGGACCATATAAATGAAACACAAAGAGTTAAAAAAAGTTAATGGTGTTTATTTATGTAGAAATCTAAAATAATAGAATACACAAAGTCTCACTACCAAATAAATTTAATTGTGGAAGTAATCGTGAATAAAAATACAAATGTCTCTCTGACAGCCTGGTAGGAATAGGGTTAAGGTATAAGTGTGAGGTATTCCTGTTGATATCATGCTTGTAATGATTAAACTAATAATAATAATAATTTCTATTCATCCTGGAGATTTGTTCATACAAATATAGGACAAGTCATTAACATTAAAGAATACGAGGGTGAATCAAAAAGTTCCCGGAATGACATCGCTAGCATCATACCTGAGTTCAAACAATAACATACCATAGTTTTCTGAAATTAGCATGATCTTAGCTATAAACATACAATATTTGGTAAGAATTCATTCATTTGGTATAAAATAACCTCAATTTTTTTAACCCATTGATTTATGAGCATGGACAATTTGAAATTTGAGATTCGAGTGAACATTAAGTTTTTGACAAAACTTGGTTGAGAACCGACTGCCATCATTCGGGATTTGCAGTAAGTTTGGTGGAATGATGTACCAAAGGAAAAAACATTTTATGAATGGATGTAATGGTTTAAGGATGGACAAGAAAACATTGAAGGTGACCAGTGATGTGGGAGAACATCAATGTCAATGAATGAGGAAACTGTGGCCGCCGTCCAATAGATTGTGGAAGAAGATTGACGAGTGTTAGTGCAAATGACAGCCAAACATTTGGATATCTCATATGGCTTAGCTTAATCAATTCTAACAGATCGTTTAGGATTGAGCAACCTTTTTGATGGGTGTCAAAAGCATTGCATGCTGAACACAAGACTCAAAGGGTCATGCAGTTGAGTTTCTCAACCGAATTGATGCCAATCCTGAAGATTCCTTCTACAAATTAGTGAATGGTGATGAAACCTGGATTTATCAGTGTGATCCAGGAAGCAAGATCCAGTCCAAACAATGGTTACCAAGAGAATCAAGTGGACCAATCAAGGTCAAGGATGAACAGTCAGTCAAGAAGGTTATGGCAACAATTTTTTGGGATTATGAAGGCATGATATTTGCCGATTTTCTCGAAGGACAATGGACAATCACAGGAAGTTATTATGAACAGGTCTTATGGAAATTGAATGCTGCTTTTGTGAAAAAATGGCCTAAAAAACAGCATCGTCGGATTTTGTTTCACCACAACAATGTTCCAGCACATTCCTCCATGGTTTTAAGAGCTGTGCTTTGAAAATTGTGTTGGGAATTTCTTTCTCATCCACCCTATAGTCCGACTTGGATCCTTCGGACTTCTTCCTGTTACCAAAATTAAAAGATCACATCAAAGGAGTTTGCTTGGAATCGATATCTGAGGTTTAACAAGTAGTTTTGAACTGTCTTCAATCAAACAATCCAAATTTCTACAGAAATGGGCTAAAATGATGGTGAAAATGTATGGAGAAGTGTCTAGAGTTAGATGGTGGATATAATGAAAAATAAATGCTTGTTTTGGATTTATTCTATTTTTACGAGATCATTCCGGGAACTTTTTGCTTCACCCTCGTACATTACATATCACAACACTAGTAATCAGTGAACTCAGCAATGGAGTAAAAACATTTGTCTAAAAGAAAGTTCTTAAGCAATCTCTTGAACTTAGGTATGTTGGTCTCTCAGTTAATTGAAGGAGGGTGCTTGAGGAAATCATTGATGCTTACAACAAAATGCCGGTACTTCACATATTAGACTTAAGCAATATAAATATAATTTACTGAATATGCTGTATAACACGTGCTTGTCAGAACTGTCCACATATACATTATCCTTTGCATTTCCATAAATACGCCTAGAGCTGTAAAACATTAAATCATTCAATTCTGAAAGGAGGGTGCATGAGGGCTGTGGGCGTCCGAATTTGGCTACATCAGGATTTTTCAAACTATACTACCCATGGCCCAATAATAGAAAATGCGGTCCACCAAGATTATACCTTATAAAATATTGTTAAGTGCGAATTTCTAAGGTTATATTTGAAATAAACATTTAATAACCTTTAAATCAATTAATTGATTTTGATTACCTTGGCAACAATTAAGCCTAAATTTTGAGTTTAAATATCTTGGATCGACTCTTTATACTTTCTCCATATACGCAGTATACAGAAAGTATTGTTTTCATGAAAAAAAATCGACTTCGAGATTTCAACGGAAATACATGTTTTGAGGTCCCTAGAACACGTTTAGACTATTTTTGGAATGATGTTTGTGTATGTATGTGATTGTTGGCGCTCTAACTCGAAAAGTACTTGCCATATCGTTACCGAATTTAATATATAACACTTTGGTATGAGCACAAAGAACTGATTAATTTTTGGACAATAACGGTTAACCGGAAGTTGAGATTTATTCGAAACTCGATTCGGTTTTTGCGATATTTCTCCGTTAAAACATCATTATTGTATATACAATTCTATACAAAGGTTATAGAGAATGTAATTTCCTACAGTTTTCATTTGAAACAATTTTCTATAGGAGTTATTGTTTAGGAATTATTTAGAAATAATCGGTGTTTTCGGTTTCCGTCAAATATCTCCTTAAAAACGTCGTAATTGGTAATCTTCGTGAGGACCAGAGTTGTAGAGAATAATATTTCTTCCAAGTTTTGTTTGAAACAAATTTTCGTAGAACCATCCATTTCGGAGATATTTTGCTTAAATGCATTCATTTTCAAATAAATTTCATCGCGTCCAGCTCGCCGGCTGTAAGCTACTCCGACGTTTCAGAACCACAGTTCCTACATACTATTTTTTCGACGAAAGCACATGTTATAAATGAATTACAAGATTAGTTTCGATAGTGCAAAATGTATTCTCTCGTATTACTATGTTCGCCCAATATTTTATGTTACGGGTGAGACCTTACAATTCGACTCAATTTCGTTCGATAATTAGCGCTATTTATGTACCCTTTATGAAGCTGGATTCCATTCACGGGGTTTATTTCATCCCACACAAATAAAAATTAAATTTTCTGAGATAACGTACTGTCCTTGAAAAATATAAATCAAGTAAAATGTACGTGTCATTCTATTAAAATATATTCATTTACGGAACATTGCGTTCAATTTAAGGAAAAATCTCAAACTGCGCAGGTTAGAGTCGTAAATTGTGAGAAATCTGAAAGTATAAATGATCTTCAGATATTAATTCTTTGCGCTGAAAATATCATTTTCCTCACAAAGGTCCATTCTATCGATATGATTTCTCAGGTAAATTACAGATAACATAATTTTCTAAGCGGTATTTTCCCGTACTTCTTTCGATTTTTCATAGATGGTGTTAGCGGAGGTAATTTGGTTTTGTTTTCGGATTGGGTTTACGTGTAGGGGATTTCGTAAGGATCGTGCTTATCATTCGGCGTTCACTTGCAGTTATCTAGTTGTTGAGATTATTAGTAACATATATAAATATGTATGTAAAATCGACGTTTCTTTAATAGATATTTGTGTCTGCGGTGATTATTTCTATTAGACATTTTACTGTACCATCGAAAAAATTCTCTTGTGCCCTCCATGGAAATATTAATTTCCTGGCTTTTTGTATTTTGCATCCTCTCCCCACAGTGGCATACAACTAATGCCACCGATAAATTAAAACAACCATTTAAAGATAAGTCGAAGACTGAGCAGCTGAAGAGTGTTACTTTACCACCATGTCAGGCCTGCAGAGCTCTCGTTGATTCCTTCAAGAAAGGAATGAAAGCAACTGAGCGGGGCAAGTACGAGGGTGGAGATACAGCTTGGGAAGAAGAACGACTTGGTAGTTATTTGGATAGTGAAATTCGTTTGGTTGAAATTCAAGAAAAACTTTGCACTGGCTTAGTGAAAGGTGAAAATCAATGTCACTTATTGGCTGACATGCATGAAGATTTAATAGAAAAGTGGTGGTTTGATAAGAAGAAAGTCGAACCTGATATTTATAAATGGCTGTGCATAGAAACGTTGAAAGTTTGCTGTCCAGTAAATCACTACGGACCTGATTGCAAGCCGTGCCCTGGCTTCCCCAATCATGTTTGCAGTAAAAGTGGAAGTTGTAAAGGGAATGGTACCAGAAAGGGGGATGGGAAATGTGTCTGTTCTCCAGGATATAGCGGAGAGGTTTGTGATAAGTGTGCATCCAGTTATTATGAATCTTACAGAGACGATGAGAAACTTCTTTGCTCGCCCTGTCATTCTTCATGCCAAAGTGACTGTACGAAAGCAGGACCTAAAGGATGCATTTCCTGTAAAGAGGAAGGTTGGATAATGGATCCAGATCGTGGCTGTGTCGATATAAATGAATGTCTATTGAAAGAGCCAGTTTGCAAGAGGAGCGAATTTTGTGTTAACAGTGAAGGATCTTACTCTTGTCTCGAGTGTGATAAATCATGTGATGGTTGTGATGGTGATGGACCTGATATGTGCAGCAAGTGTGCAACAGGTTATACCAAAAACGGTAACATGTGTGTGGACAAAGTAGAATGGTATGCCAAGATTTATCCCAATTTAACTCGCTATCTTACATACCTAGGTCTGTGCATTACAACTTGCATTATTTTCCCGAAGAATATTGTTGTGGCAAGCTTGATTGGATTATCCGTAGCGGTGTATATTTCTTTATCAGAATACATGCTAGGTTCGAGTAATGACGATATTTTGAATGGACTTGATCTAAAAGGATTGTTTGGTTCATCATGAGGTATTCGTTGCTTTGTTTCTGTTATCCAATTTCCTGTATACATTGTTTTGCCCTTGTAGTTCATAGTTTTTTGATCTTGCCCATAAGATGCACAATTTAATGATTACTATAATAAAAAAGTGGTTACCCAAGTTCGCTTCTCCGTAATAAGGACTTATGTATTTCTTGTTTATAAATATGTCAGCATGGAGTATCTTTGAAAACTAATAAGAATGCTACCTTAGATATGAGTAAAATCGCTATCAATTAGGAGGGGGGAAATCATTCTGAATCACAGTTTTAATTTGGCCATCTAAAATTTCTGAGATCGTATATGTGAAGATTTCAACATAATTCGTTTTTGGCAAATTAATCTAATGCTGCCATTAATTTAAGCAAGTTATTGTGCGAATTATGGCTTTATTTTTGTGAATTTGCCTTTGAAATTGGTCTGGATCAAAGGGCAGACAATGCAGAAGGGCTGAAAGACACTTCATTGGCTAATATGGCCAGATGGAGAAGAAAGGATGGTCACTAGTTGTGATTAGAGGTAACTGCTGATGAGAGAATAAACTCAATCCAACCTGAAGAAACACTTGACCGAAATAAAAATGCAGTTCAATACTTGATTTCAAATTTGATTCTTCAGTTCTAATATTTATATCTCAAATGTCATGTGGGTTTCCTCTTGAATTACTTTAAACTATGAAAAACCAGGAAAGGGTGTTATATAATTATTAATTTAAGTATAAGTTGGTACTATTAGCCTTTTGGTTGCCAACTCTTCAGTTGTCAGACCTTCATCCAGTTCCCTTGAAAATAATAATTATACCCTCGTGATGTCACTCTTTTTAGTGTTATTTAAAAATAGAGAGTGAATTTACACACCTATTTGTATTTATTATTCTATATCCCAAACCAAATTTTTTGCGTATGTAACTCAACTAGTGAAGAATCTAAAGGTGAAAAAATATTACAATTTGCCTTATGGAATAATGTGTACTGTTTAATCTACCATCATGTCTATACGTTTCTCCTTATCTGTAATACTATTTACTTTACCAAAGAGATTAATTACATTTAAAAAACTTGGAAAAATAAATCTTTGAAGATAACCTCGTAGTATTTAGCTTGCATATCTGGCAATGACTATGATTGTAAATTTGTCTAACTTGATATTTGTTGTACATTTTTAACAGAATTTCCTCTAGTTCAGTGTTATTCAAAGTACTGATTCCAACATAGCACTGAGAGCATAATAAATGGGGTTGCCACTATCATCTGAACCAATAACTGAACATGCAAATGTAGTTAGATTATAAGGCAATCAGGACAACAAACTTGCACGAGTTAGTGCATTGCAACTAGCAAGCTGTCTAACAGTAGAAGTACAAAATTTTTGGGCACTAGCAAAATCGATTCTCAGGGAGAAGGGGTGAGATCTTGACTAGTAGAGTGGAAGAGAAGGAAATGTGCATTACCGTTGCATTGTATCTTCATGTATACATAGAGCTATGGTAGATCAATCACATTATAAAATTAGTCTCTTAAAAGCAAACTGAAGTGAATCCTCAGAAATATATGAAAGCACAAATGACATTAAGCTTGTTTAAAATTATAGAACATATTTTGCACAGATGATACCAAAAACTGAACTTATTTTCCATTAACCAGCCAGTCAGTTGTGTCATACAAGTGGCACCCTTATCTTTAAAGTGTGCAGCAATAGCTGGAGCATTTGTAGCATAAAAAGCCAAAGGACACTAAAAATTAAAAAAAATTATATCCGTTTTCCTTGTTATATTTTATTCCAAGTTTATGAAAGTTTTAGTCTTCTGATTCTCTTATTGAATAAAGCATAACGTGTATTGAGGTTATTCTTCCACTGTAACAAGTCTGAGTATAATTTCTTTCATCTTCACCGATGCTCTTCTAATGTAATGAGCAATATTAGTAAGATTATTGGTGGTATATTTTATTCTACTAGTCACAATTTAAAAGTATATTTTGAGTTTCAAGATGTATTTAAACTTGCTATTGTTTTTCAGTGACTGGTTTTAATGAAAGTACAGACGACTCCCGAGATTCGACCAACTAGAGAATTTGACTGGTTGAAGCCCGCTTATTCGACGCAGCTGATCGGTTGGTCGAATTAGGAACTAGTTTACGTGAAGTAATTTTTGGCCTGCCCAACCACGCGAGGTTTAATTTCAGTCTAGACATCGTTATTTCTGCTCTAATTGTTTGAATTTGTGCTGATTTCACTCGTTTTTAGGCACGTTCGACTGTTCGAGATTCAACCACGTTTTCAGGAACACATCCCAGTCGAATCTCGGGAGTCGCCTGTATTTGTTTTTTTCATGTTCAGTGACATGATAGTTGACATTTGGTTTGTTATACATGCTAGTGATACCAAGGGTGTTTGCATTTCTGTCTAAAAGTGTTGTGTGTGCATATACAGGTGTCCCCCGACTTATGCGATAGATGCGTTCCCACAAGTGGTCCCGTAACTTGAAATTGCATAACTCGAAATTAACATTTCTGTCTGAAATTTCTAATTTTGATTTATTGCAAAATAAAACAGAAAATAATGAATGTATTTCTGTAAATGATAAATAATGACACCAACCCATCCCACCCCCACATTTCTGTTAAATATTTTTAGCTTATTAAACCTCGAGTGATAAAAATGGCCCCAAAATGCAGTGCTAGTGACAGTGCTGCTAAAAGATACAGAAATGTGACGTCCCTTCTAATAAAACTGGAAGTGAATGAATGAAAATGATGGTCTAAAATTTCCAGTAAACTAAGGTCTAAATATTCAATTTTATAATATGATGTGGGTAAGGTCTTTTTGAACGAATTATTCACCTATGACATTATTTCTATGGGCAAATCGGTTTTGACTATCGTCGGGGTTTCCGGGAACAAATTAATAATGGTTATCAAGGACCTACTGTATATTTGCCTATCCTTGACCTTGCCAGTTTTTTGTTTTAGATGAATAATTATTTTACTAAATTTCAAAAAATTAATTTAAAATAGCATTTATGCGAAATTCGCATGTCGGGGTTACCTGTATTCATCCTCCATAGTGAAAATGTATTTACACATTGAAAGTTGATTATATCCTTCTAACCAGCTGATATTAATAACTGATGTCTGTGCCAAATCATTTTGTTTTAATATTGTTAGAATTGGGTAAATGGCATTGCATTTTATCAGAAAAGGAAGTAAAGATTCTACTGGTTCTTATGTTTCTGTAGTGATATTTTCACTGTTTTGTTGTATGAGATAAATGAATGCATCTAACTTTTTACTCTCAGGATTCATCGCAAGAGTGGGGTCAGCTATCATCACATGCTGTTTTTTGACGATGAAATGCGAAACATTCGAGATGTATCTCAAATGGGTGTTACCTGCATCTTAGTAGACAAGGGTGTTACTAAAAACGTTGTTGAAAAAGGTCTCGATGAATATCGTAAGAAAGTACAATCACCATAGGAAGAATTCTCTCTCTTTGTAACTATGAAAACTTGATCTCGTGACGTATAATAAGTGTAACTAAAAGATGTTAGCCAAGTTTTCGTTAGGATTTTAAGGAAAAAATAGTCGATTAATAAGATCAGTGTTATTTATTGAATGTGATAATAGGTCATTAACCACCATGTTGGTTTCTTATTACCATAGTCCCACAATTTTTGTTGGTTTTCTGTTCATAGTTTCACGTATTTGCAAAATTTTTTAAAGTTTTTAATGTCAGTAATGTTAAATTTCACTTGCTTGCCCTTACTAACCACAGCCCTCACTGCTTATTCTCTAAAGCACATAAAAAAGTACTTACTACAAAATTAGACACACTAGACTCTCCGTATACTTTTCGTCTCCTCTGATCACAAACGTAATTAACTGTAATTTTCAAAGTATTTATATATTTCGGTAGTATAACGTGAATAAAAATGGCTCCAAAATACAAAGGAAGTGAAATGATTTTGTAGAAAATTGTGAGGAGAACAGAGAAAGACCATTTACGTGGTCATTTTTCTCCAAGCTTTTATATTCACACCCTTTTCCAGGAACATAACCCATTAAAACATGGAGGGATTACACTTGTATAGAAAATAACTAACTTTTCAAAGTAGAGGCCACAGAATTTTATCTGGTGAGTGACCCAGTTTCAACATAGACATCATCAGGCTTGAAAAAAAAGAGCACAAAAGAAAACTTTTCAGTGCCAGGGAGAGGTTGGCTGTGGAAGAAAGTGTAACAGGAAGAGTCAGGAGAGAGAGTGATAAGGGTTTTCGTGGGCAGAAAGGGCAAGGCAGTTGCAGGAGAAAGAGGTTTGCTAGAAGAGCACGTGGCGGCCACAAAAAAGTTATTTTCTACACAAGCATTGATTTCGGATTGCCACAAATTTAGTACATTTTATGGACTTGCTGGTCAGAATAATTGTGCTTTCCATAACCAACTGTAATATAACTGTTTGTTACATTTTTTGTATTTTATCTGCATTACAATACAGTATTAAATATTTTATTGTTTCATTTTTTGTACAAATTCTGATACAGATCAGGTGTGACATACACCGTACAGCAATCTATACTTTTGGCATAATATCTTATGCACGTGGAATTCCAAAAATTGTTTTGTAGCAATCCCTGAATATTATATGCATTTTGCAAGTAAAAATTCTTCAAAATATATTAATTTCCTTTTATATTGTAGCTATGTAACATGCTACAAATTTCTTTGAAATGTAGAAATTTTCCAAAAAGCACATCAGTATATACATACATATATATATATATACAGTGGAACCTCCAATAACGGGCACTCTCACTAGCGGCCACCTCTTGATAAAGGGCAGATTCTTCAGGTCCCAGAATTCCCTAAATGGGGATGGTCCTCTCCCACTAACGGGCGCCTCCCAATAGTGGGTAGAAACTCAATTCCCTGCTGGTGCCCATTATTGGGAGGTTCGACTGTATGTATGTATGTATATATATATATATATATGTGTGTGTATATATATATCACAAATCCAGTGCATGTGTAAAAATATACAAACATGATTATGTAAGTAAAGCTTCAATTGAATCCCTTCATATAAGTGCATATTACTTAAAAGGGATTAATATTTTCAAGGCTTCTGTTCCATTAAGATTTCTTCAATGTTCCACATGATTCATCCTCTAGGTGAGATATCTATATGTAAATATTATAAAATTCTTTATCTAAGCTACTTTGGTCAATTCCTACTCGAATTTATATAAAACATGATGTTATGATCCACATCTTCAAGCTCTGGAATTAGCCGTGTAATGGATTCTGCTAATTTTATCAATGTAATTAGTTTTAATAAAATGAGGTGCATGATTAGCCTTTTTTAAGTCTTTCAAATTTTTAATTGATTGCACATGACTTACTTATAGACTTTTCAAAAGGTGGAAATATTCAAGTAAATAGGAACATTTTGAATTTAGGGGGAAACCATTATCCCCATGCAGAGGCAAAATATGGTGACAGATTGAAAATAAACATCATCGTTAGGCACCAAATTTTATAATCTCCTGATCTGTAGAGATCATTAAATAATTCTAATTATTTTTAAGATACCAAAATATGTTATAAACCATTAACATTGAATTTTAAAAGTGAAAAATAGGAATGACATTGGCAATTTCAATTTTTCTCCACAAACCATTACAAACTTTAATTTTATAAAATTATCCAAAAACATGGTACGTTTAAACATTTCTTACCAAACTTCTTCCACAAAAATATCCAAAAATGCGACCTCCAGTAAACACTTTTCTACATGTCAATTTGCTGATTTACTTTTGATGTATAAAAATCTCGAAAGTGATATTTGTAAATTCTAAGTATCACAAAAGTATTGGTAAATCACTATAATTGCTGACAAATGTCAAACCATGGAACGTAAAACCCTTTTACCTTTGGACCTTTGGAACCAAGCAATTTGGAAATTTTTTTAATTTTGTAAGATCGCTGCAATGTAATTTTTCAATTTCTACTCTTATTGTATTATAGATATTTTTTCTGTCTATGACTTGTACTTCAGATATGAAAACTCAACATTGTGATTCTCTCACTTAATGTAATAAAGTTAGGTACGTTTGAATGACTCTTCAAGTGATGAAACAACACTTCTCATCGGACTTCTTCTGCTCTTGCATTCAATGGAGTGCATACTAAGTCTTTAACATTTGCGTACTCAGCATCAGATGAGAATGCTTCGGAAAGGATAGAAAATGAAGGTCGATCATGGGAATCGTAAGCCCAACATTTGGTTATCAAATCCCAAACTGCTTCAGGACATCGAGCTGGCTTGGCTAATCTTTCTCCTTTCTCTATCAACTGGATGACCTATAAAAATACAAAATGCAATTATCTTCGCATTAGTATCTTGAATGTTGGCACTGTGTTAGTTTCCATAGGTGGTGTTGAAAGCAGTGTCCATTAAATTATGAGGTTTTACCATTTAATCTCAATTAAAATTTAATTAAATATAATAAAATTTAATTGCAATCAGCTGCTAGTTGTATAGTCTTTTATGCATTAAAATCAACCATTGCTACGAAAATTTGAGAGAAACAAAAGGAGAATTATTTAGATTTTATAAATTTACCTACATCATTGCTCATCAAAAGTAAATGCTGAAAGAATAAAGGTATGATAATTATGTTTCTAAAATTTTACTCCAGCTTTAGCAAATATAATCATGCAAGTGTCCTCCTTCCACAGAATCCATTCCCTTCATCTAATATTTTTTAATGAAGTTGAACTATACAAAATCACAGTTTTAAAGGAAATATCTTTCAAATGTATGACAGGGAAACAATCTCAGCTCAGATATGTTTAAATGGGAGATCCTTTCTTAGGATATGACTAAAATTCAAGGAGAGGGTTACATAATGGGGCATAGAAAGTTTGGTGGAATACAGCCTTTCTCATCATCTTATGTAATGTTTAATGCATTAAAGTGAAGCAATATAAACTGTTTTTGCTGATATACCATATCTACTTGCATGTAAATTATAAGGTGATCTCTAAGACAGGAGAACAAGGGAATCGACAAATATTGACTCCACTAATATATTTACACTTTTGCATTCTGATGACGCAATATGCATCATCGGAAAATGTTACACAGGCATTCTGATGATTCATATTGCATCATCCACTTAAATATTTAGAGGAAGATGCAAAATTGGAATTTTGTGTCCCAGGCATCGTGTGATACTTCAAGACATCCTGTGATCGTTCTATATATCACTTGAACATCGCAAACATCACATGGACATTACAGAGTTTCATTTAACGACTGAGTGAATCTTATGCTGAGTTCACAACTTTAGTAGTGACATATACAGGCAGACCTCGACATCCGTACATAATGCGTTCCTGAAAACGTGTACGAAAGTCGAATGTACAGATGTTGAACGTAGATTTACATGTTATATGGGAGGTTCCATTCCCAGAGAGCCAAAAAATGTTATAAAATCTCTAATTATGGTATAAATGTTTAGTTTTTTGAGCAGGGGCCTTTTAGACACAATCGTCGATTTTATAGTCTAGAGAGATATGGCAAAATGCAATAAAATATTTAAATAATTGCACAAATAAACACTACTGTACAGACAAAGATGGCGACGCAGCAGAAACTGCTGGCCTGGTGGCTGGCAACCAACAGCACTCGAAATATTCGTTCGTCATTTCGCTGACGCACTAATTCCGAATTAGGCATACAGAAGGTGGTTTAGGGGTGTCAACGTATAATGTATGAAAGTGCGAGTTTTTTTCCATTAAAGCATTTTGCTATTTTCATAGTTTTTTTGTAATATTGCCTAATCATGGCTCCAAAGAGAGTGATGATTGAAATGAAAGAAAAGTCGGTAAAAAGGGCGAAAACGTGATGAGTTTGGAGAAGAAAATTGAAGTTTTAGATAGGCTTGCGCATAATGAATCTGCTTCATCAGTTGGTAAATTACTTGGTGTGACCGAGTCCACAATAAAATCGATAAGGAAAGTGAAGAAGCGATTAGAGCTAGTGTTGCAAGTGGTACTTCAACGAGTTTTAGATAGGCTTGCGCATAATGAATCTGCTTCATCAGTTGGTAAATTACTTGGTGTGACCGAGTCCACAATAAAATCGATAGGGAAAGTGAAGAAGCGATTAGAGCTAGTGTTGCAAGTGGTACTTCAACGAGTACAAAAATGTCTTTTGTACCTAGGAATCCGTATGTAGAGAAGACACATAAGGCTTTAAACCTGTGAATCGAGACCCAAACTTACAAGAAAATCTCGCCGAGTTCACTTGCCATTCGCGAGAAAGCCAAGCAACTGCACAATCATTATGTCTCAAATTTTTCGTGGTCTACTAATGGGATATCGCCAACATCATAGAAGCGTGTGTAGATCGGTTCCTTGCTCTTTAAAAAAATTGGCGTTTATTCAGAACGCCACAGTACGTATTGTATTATTATATTTGTTCTTCTCCTTCACAATTGAACACACACTCAACCGGCTTACGTCCAATGAGTATCTGATTGAAGCTAAAGATTCACCGCTTTCGGCACGCCTAATTATTTCCATCTTTGTCCCAATCGTGTTCACTTTATGACCCCTACGTTTCTTTCCACTTGTATTAGAACTTTCAGTTTTCCGTTTATCACTCATGTTTATAAAATAATAAGTGTAAAATGCACAAACAAAGAAACACTGCTGTACGTACAAACAAAGATGGTAACATTGCCGAGACTGAATAATAATAATAATTTATTGATTATTAACCAACTTTACAGTGGTATTAATCTTGCCAAATTTCAGTACAATATTTAAAAACATTACACATAAATCTTACATTACATATAATACGTATATTATTACATAGCATACTTTAATTTGGTAATTTATTAAAAGTGTTGGTTTGGCTGACAGACAGCACCATTATGCGATAGCTCGAAATGTTTGTTCATCAGCTGATGTACGAAAGTCTGAATTCAGAGTATGAAAGGGGGTTTAGGGGCAAGAATTTTAATGTACGAAAGAGCCAATTGTCGAATGTTCGTATGTAGAGGACTGACTGTATTTGTAAAGATAATTTATTTGAAGGGCAATCAAAATTATGTAAAACACCAGGGCCATAAATAGTAATACACCCTTCCCTCGCCAACCGCGGGGATTTAGTTCCTGAAAAGTACCGCGGTTGGCAAAACCATGGTTGGTAAATACTTAAGTATATTGGAAATTGGGGGTTAGGTTCCACGGTTCGTATTACTATACCATATATTATTGATCACTTACATTACTCACTTATTTCTCACTTGAATACATTATATAAATATTACGAATACAATAACATGCTGTTCTTTCCTTACAAGCTCTCTGGTTTGGCATAGTCGAAACTCCTGTAGATGAAAAATGTGTGACAAAAAACAATCACCGCCATCTATGTGCTACTAAATGCGAGTAATAGCTTTCTGCTGTTCGGAACTACATATTCTACCCCAGAATGAATTCTTTTTTTAAGAATTTCTTCAAACGTATCACACTTTGCATAAGCCAAACTATTGAGTACAACAATTACCGACTGAAGGATTACAAACGCCCCGTAGGTAACGGAGAAATTACGTGCATACTACAACATACAATCACATCATTTTATACAATTTACTATGGTCTTCTAATCTTACCCGGCGTTTTTTTGCATTTAAACAAATATTATTACGCACAAATTCAGAAAAATATTAGTAAACGTTTAACTTATTTAGTATGCTGATATGAATAATACACAACTAAACACGTCGTGTGGACTTGCAGTGTATGAAAAGCATGCATATGCTGATGTGAATAATACACAACTGATCGCCTCGTGTGGAATGTAGAGACTTGTGGCAGGCGAAAAGCATAATCGTACATTACGGCAACAAAGTAATAGCAAGCAAGTTAGAACAACAACATAGCCTTAGTGAGTGAGTGCAGATGCCAACAAAGTCATACGATGCGTGGGATTATCGTGTTGAATGCAGTGACTTGTGGTGCGCGAAAAGGATATGTAATCGTGTCAGTACGGCAACAATGTAATAGCGAGCAAGTTAAAACGACAACAAAGTCTTTGTGAGTGAGTTAAGATGACAACAAAGTCATAATATGCGCGGTATTTAAAAGTTTTCTTGGTCTGAACCGTGGATACACAAGGGAAATGTCCGCAGTTGGGAAGGGTGGGACTCAATATGTAGACCGCGTATAGTCGAGGGCCGCGGTTGATAAACCCGCGGTTGGAGAGGGAAGGGTGTATTAAAGTCAAAATAAAATGCGAATAATGTCCGAACGAAGGAAAAAGACACTGATATTCGCAATGCTAACCATCACAGAAAAAAACGTCTGAACTCAAGAAATAAAAGCAAGAAACTAAGAATTTTTACTGGAAAAGGTTAAAACGTCACATTCCAGCTACTGAAAAGAAGGGTCATAAACAGTGGTGAGCTGCCAAAATTTTAACATCTGGTTCTCTCACAATATGAGAGCTATCAAAAATTTTAACAACTGGTTCTCTCATGTGTAATCTTTTTTCTTTTGTGTCTCTTCAGCACCTTCAGTGGCTCTCCAGGTTTGTTAAGTATCCACTGGGCTTCCTCCAACACCTTTTTGCCACCCACTTTTTATTTTTTCATACGAAGTATCGAGAAAGTATTGTTATCGCGAAAAAATTCGACCTCGAGAATTTTAAGGAAATATACATTTTAAGTGTCGCTGAATCCAAAAAAGTGGTTTTTGCAATGACGTCTGTCTGTTACTAGCTCTGGAGCCTAGACGGTAGAGCGAAAATGAATGAAATCTCGTACTTAGGCATTTTATCATACTGAGCAGAGTATACATAGAAATGGTTGACATTGCTCAATAATTAAAAGTAGTTTATTCTACGCATTTTTAACATCAATCTGATTTTCTCAAAAACGACTCTAACGATTTTGATCAAATTTCATACAGTTACTTGAGTTTACGTCTTCAATAATACTGTATAGTTCATATTTCTCAAAAAATTAATATAAGGCTAGTTTTTCTAGGCAACTTTAACAATAATTCCATTTTCTCAGAAACGGTTCCAACGATTTTGATCAAATTTCGTACAGTTACTTGAGTATACATCTACAATAATACTACGTATTTAATTTTTCTCAATGAATGAATATAAGGCTAGTTTACTATTGGGCAACTTTAACAAAAATTGGATTTTCTAAAAACAGGCTCATACGATTTTCATTTTCTAATGATAACTAAACGACGCATTAGTATATGAGAAAGTTTGTACAATGTATGTTGTACTGATTTTTTCTTTTTGATATACAAGAAGTCTATGCAAGGACTAATGAAGACTAGTTTCCATTACAAAATAAAGTTCAAGGAATTTAATAAAAAACTTAATTGAAAGAATCTTATTAGATGAGCGAAATACATAACATTAAATTAAAAATCTTAGTCCAATTGGAGATAAATGCTATTTATTCTGTATAGCTTTCTTTTCACTTCATTATTGCATGTCATAAAGTATTATGCATGTAATCGGAACAGAAATGAATTGCTTTAGTGCAGTCAAGTTAAAAAAGTCATATGTGCACTAGACTATTATTGAGCTGAGATCAGTAAGAATCGTTTGTATCCATGGCAACACTCCGATTGAATGTGATCCAGAAGTCAAAAATGCACAAATGATTTCGATTGATAATCATAATTTAGTGACATAAATAAGAATTTTCATTCTTTTCCCCTTATAACAGTGTAATTCCCAATTATAAGATATTTTAAAGTGAAAAAGAAAAAATCTCTGCCCGATGGATTTGAGACTTACTATGTCAACCAATTGGGGAAATAATGTTCCTGGAATTTAAGCCATTTTATCTTTCAACATTAAATTAATTTTATTCATATAAGAAGGTACTCTATTAAGACTCCGATGTTTTACATCTTTGTTGGAAAGGATAGATCAGTAAATGCCAATGCTCAATAAGGAAAGGATGTTAGCTACAGAAATAAAATGAATGTAGAAAAAAAAGTCAAAGAAAAAAGTCATGGAAAAAAATTCATAGGAAAAAGCCCTATAGTAAGATATCAATAAGGAAAAATCAGTACAACATGCATATTACGAACTTTCTCATATATTAATGCATCATTTAGTTATCTTTAGAAAATGAAAATTGTATCAGGTGGTTTTTAGAAAATCCAATTTTTCTTAAAGTTGCCCAAGAATAAACTAGCCTTATATTCATTCAATGAGAAAAATGAAATACGTAGTATTATTGTAGATGTATACTCAAGTAACTGTACGAAATTTGAACAAAATCGTTAGAGCCGTTTTTGAGAAAATCGAATTGTTGTTTAAAATGCGTAGAATAAACTACTCTTAATTATTGAGCAATATCAACCATTTCTTCATAGCTTCTACTCTGTATGATAAAATGCCTAAGTACAAGACTTAATTCATTTTCGCTGTACTGTTTAGGCTCCAGAGCCAGTAACAGACAGACAGCATTGCGAAAACCACTTTTTTTGATTCAGTGACACTTAAAACGTATATTTCCGTAAAAATCTTGAGGTCGAATTTTTTCGCGATAACAATACTTTCTCAATATAGTACTTCGTATATGAGAAAGTAAAAAAGCCTCCTTGACCATAACTACTCGTCAATGTTTTTTTTGTAAATGGTAAGAATTTCAGAAGCGTCGAGAAGTCTGGTATTTGTTATTTGTTTTTCGAGCTGTATATTGCTTATGGGGAAGGAGCGATGAAAATTGAGTATGTGGGTGGTGACATATGATTTTTCGAAATTGCTGTTTAAATGGAATTAAATTTTTTCCTATGACTTTATTCCTAGCAGAAATTGTGACTATTTTCCATGACTTTTTTCTGCCACCAATAAAATATCCTCTCTTGGTTTTTACGTTAAATCTGGTTGATTTCCGTGTGGAGAATCTTGTTTGTAGTTGCAGGGGGTTGAGTGGATTCTGTGGCTGGCTACCGATTCGGGGCGGACTGACAATGAGTGGTGAAGCAAATGTCACTTGATAGAGCTAAATTTCACTGTTGTTGATAGACAGGACTGCATAGTAGCGGTTCTATGAGGGTCTGTGGAAGGTGATAACGAAGAAACTAGGAAACATGCAATGACTACAAAGAGTGATGTTTAGGACTGCGGCCTGCGGCTTCGGGAATACGTCCTTATTCAGCCTGTGCAATGCTGAGAATTTGAGACCCCTGCTGTATACATAAATTTATTATTTATTCTAGTGACGTTATCACCATTTTTCACATTATGCCCTTCCATTGGTGATCCATTTGATTCAATTATATTGGCCCTCTCTGAACCAATAAAAGTGTCATTTGACTCTGAGGGCCTATTTTATTTTTAACAGTGGTTCCAGGAAAGGAAAACTGCCATAAAACATAGCATGGGGTGGCCACAGCATCCCGTGCGAGTACTGCCAGGTTAAAAATGCAGATTATCCATGTCGACTCAAGTCCTGATTGGCATGGATGATCTGGATTTAACTGTAATTTCAAACTTTGCATAGACATCCTTTGGGGCACACAAATCAAAAATGTTAAAGAAGAGAAACCACATAGAGTGAAAGTGGTCAAAGCTACTTCTGGGATGTTAAATTTATTCTGAAAAATAAGCACCTATGACTTTAGTGAAGATGAGTTAATTTTTAATATTATGAAACATAATTAATACATTCTAAATCTATTTTCCAATTCATTCATTTATAACTCAAATAGTCAACTATTCTCTATGTCAGAGTTTCCCAAACTGTGTTCCACAGAAGCTAAATGGGATTTGGTGGCAGACAGAGAAAGAGATCCGATGCGCTCTTCCTTCTCTTATTTACAGCAGGAAACGAACCTCACTTGTAAACTGTACTGTAAGATACATAAACCATGTAAATAAACTTTAAAATTATTTTAAAGTTAATTTTATTGTGATTTGGGTTATCACCTCTTAGTTAGGGTTCCGCAAGAAAAAATATTTGAATGAAGCGGTCCATGGCTTAATAAAGTTCAGAACCCCTGTCCTGCGTGTCATAACTTTTCTTTCTTTCGGATGATGAATTTTTGGCAATTATTTAATACTCACAAGACTTGAAAAGTAAATGTCACTGACTATATAATTTATAATTTTGAAATTTAAGAGTTATTCAAAATATGCAATACACAATTATATTGTATGGCAAAAATATTTTAAAATCAGATGAGTGAAAAGTAAGGAAATTTTACAATGAGTCTCTAAATTAAATAAACCCTAATTATTTTGAGTGGTGTTTAAAAACTGATACAAAATTTTGTTACCTTCACTCCTCTAAGCTCTCCATATGGCTGTTTTCCATAAGAAAACATTTCCCAAAGGGTAACTCCAAAACTCCATACGTCGCTTGCATGAGAAAATGTTCCAAAGTTGAATGATTCAGGAGCATACCTAAAAACAGTATCATACATTAGGACAAACCATTTTTAGGCACGTTTCACTTCCAGTGTGAGCACCTATTATCGTCGGTCTGTCCGTCCATCCACATGTTTGTTCTTGGCTTCTACCAAACAGATTTTCATGAAATTTGATATTAAGGACTTACAATCAAATATAATAAGAAAATCGCAAAAATGAATCACATATGCCAATCAGGAGTACCACTTTACTGGTGATAAAAAATCAACTTCCGTCATATCTTGTAAAGTATTGCTCATATCAAAATATTTTTCAAATAAAAGTTGTAGAACTGGTCAATTAAAGTATTTCCTTTCCTATACATTTTTATTGTAGGAGTAGTCGTTATTGTGAAAATCAAACAAGAAAGTCTTATATCGAGTTGAACTTAGAAAATGCCTTCCATGGTTACTTCTTCATTGTTGCTAACATAATCTCACAAACAAACGTTTAATTTACTTACATGTGCATGCAGTATTTTTAAATAGGAAGAAAATGAATTATTTATGATGAAGAAAAGAACTTTAAAACGCTATTTCCCTTACATACAGGTATATAATTTCTTTCAAATACTCCATTGCACGAAATGCGCCCATTTGTGATACGTTGTACACTTTCCTCACTTGTTTTCTAAAATGCTTGTCATTTTACAATTAGAATTACTGTTAATACTTGTGCATAGGCAGGAGTGTAGCAAGGGGAGGCGGGACGACCGCCCCAGGCGCCAAAGCCCAAGGGGCGCCAAACAGGCAAAATAAAGCAAGTCGATATTTTGAAAATATTAGTTAATAATACATCAACAAAATTGTTATGTATTAGTTATCCTGTAGTTTTATTTAATTGAAGTTTTAAAAGAAATTTCGTCCTCAGCTGACAGACAAGGGGTGCCCAAAGACCTCTCCTAAGCATGAATGATGTGGGAGACTGTTCAGAGCTAACCAAATTGGGGCGGTCTTTGTGGTCACAATGTATACCGGTTACCGATACGAGGGGGTGGCGTTTGGTCCTCCCATTTACAGTTCTTGTCTTTGCTTTTTCCAACTGTACCCACTCCTTTTCCATCTCCTCCTCTCTGCTTCATAGCTTCCCATGGAGTGACACAAGCCACACGTGGTGAAAAAAAGCACATTTTATGGCATCCTACTATACTGGTGGTGTAGTGGTTAGCATGCCGGTTCCCATTACAAAGTTCCAGGATCAATCCCCACAAATGGAGGTTTTTTCATAAAACAGAATAATAATAATAAATTACCGTATTTACTTGTGTAAGCCGCGCCCCCGTGTATCCTGCGTACTCCGGTTTTTGGGCCGGCTATAGGGGAAAAAATTTATTTGAGCCGATAAAGGGTTTTTTAAATCACCAATTCCTATTTCTAAAAAATGCTACGCTCAAGTTAAGCATCTTCACACTCCTACGTGATGAATTTATTGGGTTATCTCTTTATATCGGTAATAGCAGAAATCTCCTCGATAGTCCTCTTTTGTTAAACGCTTAACTGTTTTTGTCGTCATATTGGTCACATTCGGCAGAAATCGCTCTGGGAGCGATCACCGATCATTCTGCTGTACATACTTTTCCAGCCATATGGTCACTGATTGCTACCGTAGCGGTCGTCATTTCTTTGGCGAACTAAAATTATGATCGTTGATCATTCAATGATCACCACGGCGGCCATGACTTTCATAGACGTATCAGTGAATAAAGGAAGCATGCCGTATCTGAACATGGTAGGCATCGTCTGCCGTGAGCACAAAACCCCCACCAACCCAAACTGGTCACACATGCGCCATGGCCTCCGTGACGATTGCTGCAGAAGACTTTGTCGAGTTTGGGGAGCACCCGTTAATAAACTTAAAACTCATTTAAAATTTTTATACAATGAATGAAAATGACTAAATACACCAAAATTTGGAAATAGAATAATAGATGCGGCATGGGTGCTAGCTTAACATATATTTGTTTACCGACACGACATTTTAGGAAAAAAAGGTACGCGGCAAATAAAAGAATTTGTGTAAGATGCGCACTCCCTTTTTTTCACCGGCGTTTTGGGAAGAAAGGTGCATGGCTTACACGAGTAAATATGGTAATTAATTTACAAAAAACTATCGTCGGTGCCTGGCAGCAGGCAGCATTACTGTCAGTATGGTATAGAGCCGAAAACAAATTATGTTGGCTGGGTCTATATCCAATAGAGCTGAAGATGTGAATGGTTACAGTACTGCGATGTGGAAAGCATGAGGGAAACTGCCACATTAAAATTCCCTAGTAATGATTATATGGTTGGGCAATATGAGTTCTCTCGGGGTAAAATATTCTGGAGGTAAAATAGTCCCCCAATCGGATCTCCGAGCGGGGACTGCCTTGAGGAAAGCATTTGTCGAAGGTAACTTATGCATAGGTACTTGGAATGTAAAAACCATGATGAAGGCAGGAAAGCTAGAGAACCTGAAAGAAGAAATGAGAAGAAATAGGATTGATATCATAGGGCTGAGCGAAGCTAGATGAGAAGGAAAAGGACAGTTCGACTCGGAAGAATTCACGGTAGTTTACTCAGGAGGAAATAGTGGGGCAAGGGGAGTAGCTCTGGTACTTAGGAAAGATATGATGAAGAGCGTGACAAAAATAACAGCAACGAATGATAGGTTGATGGCAATAAAGCTAAAAGCAGTCCCAGTGGACATGCTGATAATCCAGGTATATATGCCAATGTCCACTCATAAAGAAGAAGAAATCAAGGAGATGTATGAACAAATTAACGAGATTTACGAAGAAGATGGAAGAGGAAAGGTAAACTGCATAATAAAGGGAGATTGGAACAGCATCGTTGTAGAAGAACAAGAAGAAAATTCTGTCAGTCACTATGGACTTGGGAAAAGAAACCGAGGAGGAGAAAAACTGGTAGAATTCTGTGCTAATAACGACCTAGTAGTGACTAATACATGGTTCAAAAACCATAAACGAAGTCTGTACACATGGAAAAGTCCAGGAAATAGATGAGATGCCAACAGATTACATCCTAGTAAAACACAGATTCAGGAACAGCATAAAAATGCTAAGACATTATCAGGAACAGACATTGATTCAGATCGCATCCTTCTAATAGTCGATATAACTACAAAGCTTAAACAAATATGGAAAACGAGAGGAGAAAGACAGACTTGGGACCTAGAAAAACTGAAAGAAAAGAAAGATGCATGAAGTTGGAAGATCGCCTTAGAAAATCGGAAAACAAACTCAGGACCATGGATACAGAATGGGAAGAAATTAAAAACAGTATCAAAGATATCTTAAATAAAGAGATTGGAAAACAAGAGAAGAAAATCAGAAAACCATGGATCACTACAGAAATGCTGGAGAAAATGGATGAGAGAAGAAAATGGAAAAACATTAACAGTGAAGAAGGAAGAGCCAATTATAGACGCATAAACAATGAGTTGAGAAGGGTAACAGATAAAGCTATGGAAAATTGGATAAAAGAAAAATATGAGGAAATACAACAGATGGAGAAGTTAGGATGGTACGATATGATGTACGCTAGGGCACTGGAGTTAGAAGATAAGAAGCCTAATGGGATTCGTGGTAAAGGAATTATGAATACAGATGGAAAAATAGTCGCAGAACCAAAGGATGCAGCACAGGTATGGGAAGAATACATTAAGGAACTATACAACAAGCAGGCAGGATCGGAAAAAATAGAACTGGAAGAAGAGGATAACATTGAAGAAGACAACTTGGGACCAAGTACAGTAAAACCTCACATAGCGCGAATTCACAAGACGCAATTTCGCTAAGACGCGGTTTACATTTCACTACCAAACCTCACAAGAAGAAGATGCGGTTTGAAAAGTGAAATTATTCAAATTTCCCGTAACCTACAAATGATAAACTTCAAATTAAAACATTTTAAAGAAAAAACACTGAAAAGTGATTCATGTAATCATTTTACAGAAATGTTACGTCGAGAGATTCGTATGCATGCTTCTCAATACCTTATGGCCGAATTTGTTACACTTTCACTTGAAGTTGCAGCAATGTTACTTCTTCCCCTGCCCTTTTGTCTACCAATGTTGTGTTACAATCTCGATATATCGCATGGCACTCGATAATTTCCAAGCTGAAAGAATTTTGGGGAGTAACCCGGTAGTAACCTCGTGTTCGTTCAATCAGCAGGCTCTGTGTGTCTTATCATAAGTGGTTGTCTTAACCTCGCATCCCCTGTGATTTCAAATATTATTCTCATCCTTAATATTTATCTTTCTTATTGAAAATGGAATGTAAACAAAAAATACTGACTTTTCAAGCGAGAAGAAAAAAGTTCAGCGCACAGCCAAAAACTTGAAATTTTAGATAAACTTAAATCAGGACACAGAAGCACAGTGCTAGGGTGGGATTATGGGGTGAATGAGTCGACTATTCGTACCATACGAAAAAATGAAGAAAAATGAAGAGCCAGTATAAGTGCAGCAATTTCTGCAGGTGAAAAATTAAAAGAATGTCAAAACAAAATGTGCACTTAAGCACTGGAAAAATTACTATGTGTGTGGATTGAAGAGGGCACCACTGAGTGACAAAGCACTGCGTCTTTATAAAACAGTAAGTGAACATAATGCTGAATCATCCACTAACGTTCCCTTTAGTGAAAGTGCAGGTTGGTTTGAGAAGTTTACAAAACGCTTCAACTACCACAACCTAAAATTAGTAGGCGAATCCGTCTCTGCTGATCACCAGGCAGCCGAAAATTTCATACCAGAATTTACTAGGTTAGGTAATCAAAGAAAGAGGTTATAAGCCGCAACAAATTTTTTACGAGGACAAAACCGTCCTATTTTGGAAGGGAATGCCAGAGAGAACGTACATTTCAAAGGAGGAGTGAACAGCACCCGGATTCAAGGCTTCTAAGGATTGTCTTACGCTACTGTTGTGTTCAAATATTTTTTTGAGCTGACAACATCTGATTGGATTATGGCCATAAGGTTTGACTTTATGGTTTATTTTTTCTTAATTCTACATCGAGAAATAAGGTTGCGTGAATTACGTACATATGTTTGATGATTTTATGTGTCAAATCCTTCAAAAAAATGGGACTTTTAAAAATTTTACGGGACTTTTTTAACCTTACGGTTCTATTTCCTCAGAAGATGTTAGCGCCCGACTGTTGGACTAACGAATGTAACTCGATTTCTCAGGAAACGATAATCTACAATGTTACATTTGCCTCAAATGTCATATAATATTTTCCTCAAAATAAGAGAAAGCATGAAGGAAACCGATTGGATCGCCGAAGGATGTAGTTTTTTTCAGGAAAACATTTTCACTTGTTGCTCTCCCTTTCTCTCAGAATGTTATAATGCTCATGCGACAATGTATGAATCTTCAATGACGTTACAACAATGTATTGCATATATGTTCTCGATGGCTTGTGAAATCTAACGTGGAATCCGAGGTGATCTTATTGTCTTCAAGGTATGTATGCATACAAAAATATTCATTGTTACGACTTACAAGAGGAACGAAATGTAGAAAAAATCGTAATGTGAGAACAAAATCAAAATTCTTTTTCACGTCACTTATTTGTTTTCTTCAATAGATATTGACTGAGTATCGATGGAATTTTCCACTGAACATATCAGAAGTCAATATATCTCTTATAATAAAAAAAATACGGCATAAAGTGCGTCCCGTATTGATTTCACACGGGATATGGGACATTGAGGAAAAATTGGCTGAAAAACAGGACATGTGGTCATCCTATAAGAACCTAACCCCTTATTTCCTATTAACTTAATGCTTCATATAACGTGATTTCACAGGACATGGTGATTTCAAGGAACGTAACTACCGCGTTATGTGAGGTTTTACTGTATTATGAAAAGCGAAGTAGAAAATGCGATACTGGAACTGAAGAAAGGAAAAGCTACAGGCAGTGATGGAATACCAGCAGAGATACTTAAGGTCATGGGATTTGAAGGACTAAAAGTGATTATGAAATTAATTAACAAGATTTATGACTTGGGAGAGTGGTCTCAGGATTTCTTACAAGGGGAGGACCTGGACGTGGGGTCATGGATTTTGCTGCAACTTCGTAGGTGCATAGCGCTAGACTCCAGGATCACAGCCAACCCCCATTTTGGGCATATATGCGCAATAGTTTTTCTGTAAATTGCGTTTAAAGTTCGCAATTCTGCAGTGTGCCCGATAATTACCCAAGCGACCGTGGATGTAGCCAACACAAGCCATAGCATAGTGCTAGGGAGCTGTAGGTCTGGAGTTTGTACCTGGTTTCGGTTGCTATTTTTTCCCTCGCTTTTTTTATTATTCCTGTTTTGCTTCTTCATGGTGAGCTTTTACTCGGTGTCTGCAATCACTTCTTATTTTCTTTTCATCTCTACATTTTCGTTCTCGGAATTTTTCATATCTTCTCTCATTCACCGAACAGCAGACATGCTAGAATTTACTGTCAGATCAGATCTCCTTTCATTGATCTCTGTATGAAACTATTATTGATATTCATAGACATGATAAAAATCCATAGAAGATTTTTGTGAACACTAATATATGCTTTATATGATCTGTAATTTGCGGAAAAAATATCGTCAATCTTTGAATAATATGAATTGGTGAAGCCAGTTCTAGATACATCCATTCTTATTCCTGATCTTTTGCTCATATTATTCGTCATGCTTCCATGATGATCTGCCTAGGATTCTTACGAGTGGACTGTGAAATCGGAGTTACGGAGCAGAAGCGAGGAATAAGGACCATGCACTCGTGCTGATTAATATTTACTAAAATATTTATTTTCCTTATGAATCCCTTAGAAACACGGTGAGTTGATTAATTGTAAGATAGATTCCTGTGAATTGACATACTAGGTGTTAATGTATCTTTAGTTATGAATTTCACACATCCATGGATGTTGGGAATCAAAGTAGCATTGAAAACAGTAAAAATTTTTACACCAAGGACATCTAGCAAAGTATTGTTCTCTGCAGCTGCAGGTGGAATTTAAAACCTCGTCGGGGAAAATGATGTTTCACATGACAAAATACCTCACGGGTACCAGAGAGTTTGGATGCAAACCACGCGTACCTATTCATCCCTTTAAATACTGGAGTCGATAGCTGATTCTGTATTAATGCGTTTCTAAAGGAAGAATTTTAAAACACCTACAGAGCCTGTTAATGTTTTAATAACGTATGGTTCACTAATCAATCATACCACGTGGGCATAAAAAGATGTTGAGCATGGAGAGTATTACACGGTCTTTAATATATAATAACAATATTTTTAATACGTATCAACTAGCATGAGTGTATGGTCCACCTGTTCCTTGCTTCTGCTCCGTAATAACAGTTACATAAGAGATCAATGAAAGAAGATCTGATCTAATAGTAAATTATAGCATGTCTGCCATTCGGTGAATGAGTGAAGATACGAAAAATTCTGAGAAGAAAAATGTAGAGATGAAAAAAAAATTAAAGTGATTGTGGGCACCAAATAAAACTTCACTGCAAAGAAACAAAACAGGAATAATAAAAAAGAAAGGGAAGAAAAAGCGACCAAAACCGGGCGCGAACTACAGACCTACAACTCCCTAGCACTGTGCTACAGCTGGTGTTGCTTACCTCTGCAGTCGTTCAGGTAATTATCGGGCACGCCTCAGAATTGTGAATTTTAAATGCAATTTACAGAAAAACTACTGCTCATATATGCCCAAAAGGGAGGTTGGCTGTGGTCCTGGAGTCTAGCGCTATGCACCTACGAAGTTTCAGCAAAATCCATGACCCCACGTCCAGGTCCTCCCCTTGTTAGATGTAACAATGATCACACTAAAGAAGAAGCCACAGGCAATGCAGTGTAAAAACTACAGAATGGTAAGCCTACTGTCACACACTTCGAAGATCATCATGAGGTTTCTTAATAATAGGCTAGAGAAAAAGGCCGAAGAAATGCTAGGGGGAGATCAATTCGGCTTCAGAAAAGGACGTGGAACCAGAGATGATATCGGTGTAGTGAGAATGATATCATAAACGGCAATAGAGTACAGTCAAGATTGCTGCGTATGTTTCATCGACTGGCCTTTGATAGAGTAAATTGGGTACTGCTGATGAGGATATGAAAGGATATAGGTGTAGACTGGAAAGACAGGAGACTGATCAGGTATCTATACATGAATCAAGTTGTAAAGGTCAGGTTGGAGAATACGGACACCAGCAGAGTACATATCAATAGAGGAGTAAGACAGGGCTGTTGTCTATCACCGATCCTATTCAATATATATGGAGAGAGACTAATGCAGGAAGCGTTAGAAGGCATGGGAGATTTCAAAATCGAAGGAAGGATTATAAGAACAGTGAAATATACGGATGATCAAGTACTTCTAGCATGAAAGGAAAAGGTCCTTCAGAAAATGATAAATAGACTAGTGATAACAGGTATAAAATATAGCATGGAAATAATTACAAAAAATCCAAGGTCATGTGAATATCAAGAAAAGAAGAAAATATGAACATAAGTATTGGAGGAAAGCCATTAGAACAAATTTCAGATTATAAGTACCTTGGAAGCATCATAACGAGAGAAGCAAAATGTACCGATGAAATCAGGACTAGAATAACGAAAGCAAAAGCTGCTTTCAGAAGAAAGATACTCCTACTAATGGGGAATATAAGGGAGGATTCCGCAAGAAGTTGAAGTAGGAATATCCTTATGAGAATGAAAAATTTCATTGCTTGAAATGAAGATGAAAATACCCATCTCAAATGTTTGGAGTTGTTTTGTCCTATCCTTGTAATGTTAGAATTATAGAAGTCTCAATGTATTTTTGGAATTAAAACAAAAAATATCGATAAAAATCAAAAAGGTATAATAATTTCATATTTTTTATATAAATGAGGGCCCCAAAACTGTAGTTATGCCCCTGACCATGTTTATAACAATAACTTTATTTTTGTATCAATTATTTCAGAAAAGACATCAAATCTATATGCAAATTGGTTTTAAACGCAAAAATTCGAATTGTTTGGCTGACAATCTTTGGCCCTTGCAGTGGTCACTGTATAAAACAAAGATTTGATACCATTTTGTTAGTGTTTGCAAGTTAAGGGAAACAAGGGATTCCTTTTTTTTGCGAAGTACCACGATTCGAGTCAAAGTGCAATTTCTCCTTTGATTATGGGATCTCGAATTTTTATATCCGAATACATTTTTTAATTGGTACCAAACAAATCGTACAATACCGACGTAGAGGAAAATAAAGTGGATTAATTGGCCTTACCAAAAAATCTACTTTTCAACTTATGTAAACAAAACACGTAATGGCATGTTTGGAACTTTCTCGGATTTCTATCGCCAAAACTATAAGCTTTAATTAAGAGCTCTTGCTATTTTGTGGCAATCGTATTATTTTCTCCGAAAAAGTTTTCAAGCGGTACTTTTATAAGATTATGGAGAGGAAAACATGGTTTCCCTATTGTCTGCACAAACAATCTTCATAGCAATCGATGTTAGTGATAGTGTTAGATTTACCTGGGAAATGCTGGGTACCTCAAATATTAAAAATTAATTAAGAAATAATAACAATAAAACAGAAATGGTAATATTATTTGAGAGTAGGGGGTGCTGAAAGTCCTTGCTATGGCTCTGTGTATAGGATACACTTTTTTCCCGAAATCTTTGGGCCAAAAAGTAGGATGTGTCCTATGCAATTATAGGAATATAATGAAGACAAAGTGGTAATGACTCTGAAGCTGACATTAAAGAGCCTAAATGTGGCTTTTTTTGAATGGCAAAGGAACTTGGAGACCTGCATTTACTGAGAATCCACTCAAGAAGCACAGCTTGAAATGATAGATTGAAGGTTTTTGTTGGCTACATAGAGGGGAGTATACTAACACTTCCATAATAAAGCCGAACAACTGCCAATTGTCAAGTTTTTTCACAATCAATTCATGGCCATCAAGCAGCAGCAGAAATTATCCCTAGTCTTTCATCATTAAAGGTTACTAGGAATTTTATATTTCATTAAAAATATTAATGAATAATATTTATGTGTCACATTTGAAAAATGTAAAGACTTCTTTAAAAACCCATTCTATGGACATACGAGGTGTGATTGAAAAGTTCGTACAGTAGCGCCGCCGCTGGTTACTGCGTTAAGTTAGATTGGTGGTGGTGGGAGATGGAATGCTTGTTTTGTCCTGAACACAACGCCATTCGTCGCTTCTCCATCCATCATTTCAGTGCCGAGTAGTAACCGATTGAGTGAGCACGTGTTTGGTCGCTTCCCGGATTTTAAATTGTGGACAAAAAATTGGAACAAAGAGTTTGCATCAAATTTTGCCTCAAAACAGGCAAATTGGCTATGGAGACCGTTGAACTGCTGAAATTAGCTTTCGGGGACAATTCTATTGGCGACAGAGCGATTTTTAAGTGGTATGCCAAATTTAAAGATGGCCGAGAATTGATCGAAGACGATTCTCGTTCTGGTCGTCCATTGACCTCCATAACTGATAACAACATCGTCCGGGTTCGAAATTTCGTGTGCAGCAATTGTCGATTGACAATCAGGGAGATGGCTAGTGAACTAAATTTGACCTTTTACACGGTTCAAACGATTTTAGCTGAAGAATTGGAAATGTGATGCATGTCTGCAACATGCTGGCCCACTGCACGTTCTCTTTAACCGAGTTTCTGGCAAAATTTCAAATTCCTGTACTCCCGCAACCCCCCTATTTGCCGGATTTAGCCCCCTGCAACTTCTACCCTTTCCCAAAACTAAAATTGCAGCTAAAATGAAGACGATTTGATACTATCGAAGTCATTCAGGAAAATTCGGAAAACATCCTACAAACACTGAAGAAAGAAAATTTCCAAGAATGTTTCCAAAAGTGGAAAAATTGCTGCAGTCGGTGTGTGCAGTCTCAGGGGGACTACTTTGACTAGCGTGTAAGTACCCCCCCTTCCTAATTATTGTGCTACTGTACGAACTTTTCAATCACACCTCGTATATGTCTGTAATGGTAATTACCATATTTACCTGAATATAAGATGACTCTGAATAAAACTCAAGTGTTTAAGAAAAAATATTTAAACCAGTAATTTTGACAAATTTACTATCTGATTATATTCAATTACTACTATCTTTGCATTCTTGTCATAATTACAATTATTAAAATTGCCGGCACGACGAGATTGTTTCTCAGCTCATACCTTAGCTGCCGAACGAACGCATGTGGAGATTGTTTTTCCTCCGGCGGGACCTGTCTCCCGGCAGCTCGGAAGGGAACCAGTGATGCTGAGTCATCCACTTGAGAGCACGAGCTTTCTAGAGTACCCTGCGTTTCTTTCTCCTGTTTCTGTTATCATTGTTATTGTTAACTGTTGTTAAATAAACCATTATAGAAACCCAGCATCATTATTCACGCACCCACAGTAGGATAGAATGACATTAGCTGGTGCCAAAGTGAATGTTTTCGTTTTCAATGAGAACTGTTCTAATTAGTTTTTGCTATAATACGCTACACTGTAGTGCATAAAGAATCAGGTTTCTAAACCATAGCTTTCCATTGTGATAGGACAGAATTACATCCCCAGGCATCAAAACGAACGTCATCCACTTTTTAGACATACGATTGATTTACACCAAGTTATTCAGGGTAAAATTGGAAAAAACCTTTCTTTTATTTGGGTAAATAAGGTATAGAATCATTCTAAAGAGTAATTTTTGAATGGGTTTGGCCCTTCTCAGTGTTAAGGTGAGGAATCAAAGTTGGAAAGTGTAGAAACTGTGAACTAATTGCAATAAAACCTCTATCAACCTCTATCTTACAACTCCCTTAGAATGAAGAACTCCATATAACAAAAATTATCGCCAGTCCCAAAAAATTCACTAATAAAACTATATAGAAAACCTCTATATTACGAACATGGGCGCCCGCAGAAATTTTTTCAGGGGGGGCAAAATGCTCACCCATTAGCATTGGTTGCTCACCTTACAGGGGCTACTTACACAAACCTAGCAAAAAACACGTTCTTAAATTGATTTTTTAAGCAAGACCTGCTTTTTGTTTTAGGGGAAGAGTATTGAACACCACAGATAAAATGCTGGTTTCTAAAATTCTCCGTAAAGTATTACATATAATGTCATTAGCAACACGAGTTAGTTGCCGTGAGAGATATCGAAAGATTTCAAATTACTCAGCGATGTAGGTTTTTTCATTATAGATAGGGTTGCCAGATTTCGGTTTTAAAGATACAGGACAGACAACCAAATTCTTCATTAAAATATGGGACGCTTAAAAAATCCGAAACAATATCTATTCTTGTGCGTTAAATCTATTCTTAGCGTCAATCTTTATTTTAAGGAATAAAAAATCAAGAAAAGCACCATATAAATTTGTATGTATATACTGTAAAATTAACCACCATCTTCAAAATACAGAAAGTATTATATATAAGGGGATAATAAAAAGATAAATTAATAATTCTTGTTGACTTATATTTATAAAGTTTATATTGACATTTAACATTGTAAGATTAATTAGAAAGATGCCAAATCATTAATACTAGCTGGCTTACATTTACGAAATTTTATTGGCATTTAATATTGTAATACTAATTTAAAAATCAACTGGCATATTTATTTTAAAATTTTACAAATTAAGATTTCATGATCTTTCTGTTGAAAATTCTCGTCAGACTGTAAACCAAGTGGAGATACGCTTCACTTAATGGATCATTAAAAATATTTCCAGGATTTTAGGAGTGTTTATTTCAGATAGAAAGTACATATGTTTTCAGAGCATCATACAGCTTAAGAATCCTGTCCACTGCATTGGCTAATGAAAGTCAGCGTGTTTTTGAGTGAGAGAGGATTGCTTGATATTTTACACCAAAAATATGACAGAAATCCTTAAGACTCTCTGTTCGCACAGTGAAGATGCTGAAATGCAAAAATAGTTTCACAACAATTACTTCAATATCAGTAGATAGTATGTCAAATGCAGACTGCATTGCATTGCGTAACATGTGCAGGCATAATTTGTGAATGACTCTATAAGCTGATTGGGTTACAATACAATATAACATGCCTTGATTTCTTTTTTAAATTCAGTAGGCTAAGGTGATGTAAATACAGGACATTTCCTATGTCCCGATAACCCAGTGGTTCCCAAACTTTTTTGGGTCACCGCCCCCTTGGTTCCATAAACTCATCCCCAGTGCCCCCCACCCTAACCTATAGAAGTATTATTCAGAATGGCGGGTTGCACGACCCACTGAGGAAGATAACACAATAAAATTCAAAAAAGTGATGATTAATTGCACATTTATTCAAAATCCAATTAAAGCTTTTTATTTTAATTAATTCAACACATTTAATGAACTTGATCCAATGATGCCTGCTTTTAAAAGTCTGATAGTCATTTAGCAAAAGAGTCTTAGGACTACATTTAGTAACTACTTCACTGTTCAGTAAATTCTTAATGCGATGGATGGGCTTGATGAAGTGATACCAGTTTCCCAATGTCTGGTTTAAAGTCACTTAGCAGGAGTCTTAAATCACCACGTTCAGTGAACTGGAGTCGATTTCTTTGCTTGGAGAGAAGTTGGATGACCACACTAAAACCACGTTCCACCAAATATGATGTTGGAAATGCAACAAGGAGCTTCTTAACTACTGCCCATATTGCAGGATAGTGATCAGAAATTTCCTTTTGTAACCAAAACTCTTGGTAAGAGTTCTTAAACTTTGGTTTCAGCTCAATATCATTTTATAACTCAATTAGTTCTTCCTCTAATATCCCAACTTCCTCAATATCTGAAAATGGATTTATTACCCAATCTGGAATTTCCATCAAAAGAAGATCGCTCAGACATCTTTCTGCAGCATATCCAAATGGTCACAAAAAAACGGAGATTGTCATCTTGTATCCCACCTTTCTCTTCTAGCTCAGACAGGCTCGGAAATTGGTATAGCTCGCGACGGCCTTTATTGCGCTTGAGCAGAGTTAACTTTGAAATACACGTAGATACAACAGATTTGGCCTTAATAAGATTGATCTCATTTCCTTGCAACTGCAAATTCATTTCATTGAACTTTGCAAATAGTTCTGATAAATATGCAATGTCATGCTTGATCTCTTTGAGTTTATCACTGGGCAAAGCATCCATGTCTTCAAAAAACTCCACAACAGTGTCAAAAACATTATAAAAGCATCTTACACAGTTGCCTTTTGATAGCCAACGAACTTCAACATTGAAAATCTTCATCATTCTCAACACACAGCTCCTGGAATAGTCGATCTTTGAGAGCATGGGCTTTGATTTTATTAACTGCAGTAATGATTGTGCAGGCGATCACAGGTTTTTTGCAACCAGATGTTGGTGATGAATGACACAGTGAATGGTAAAGACATTTGGTACTACTTTTATCAAGTAAGCAACACCCATGGTAGCGACCGGTCATTGATGGTGCTCCATCAGATGCAAAAGCAAGTATATTAGTAAGTGAAATTTTCTTGTCTTTGAAGAACTGCTCAACAACATGAAATATTGACTCCCCTTTAGTATCTGTTTCTAGTTGCCTTGCAAATAATGACTCTTGAGCTAAACTTTCATCTTTTATAAAACACACATAAGCGAGAAGCAAAGATTCATTGCCTGGCAAAGTTGACTAATCCAGCTGTAATGCAAATTCTGTTGTCCTTAGTATGCTGCACAATGTATCTTCCACATTCTCAGCCATTTCATCTATGCATCTTTGCACTGAAGTCTTGCTTTTTGTAGCTATAGGTTCCCAGAAAAACTAACTTATAGACACGAGTGTGTGACATTGATGCACACAAAAATAAATATATGATCTGATCTAATCTCGTAGCTAAAATATGGATATACAGCAAAGAATATTGCATGAAAAATATTTTTACGCATTCTTACTAACGAAAACATAAAGGTGATGGAAATTTATAGCATAACAAATTTATATATAACTACTTACCAAACATGCACAAATTTTCACCCACCACAGATGATAACTAATTTATAAGAAAATCAATAGTTATTACCAATAATTGGCTATCTTGTGACAATTCACAATCGTAAATACTGTACTCACTGTACTGAATATGCGGTAGCTGAATACAAGCTCGTCAACTGTTTATCAAGATAAGAGTATGAGTCATTGTTGCATGTAATGGAACACCGAACTCCATAGACATTTCTCGAAGAAACCCGGCCTGCAAAGAGCATCATGACAAAGAAGATAGATTTTGAGAAAGTTCCAGCGAGTTCGAAAGAAGCCGGAAGATATAATAAGGAGCGCAAAGAAGTCAGTTCAGTTGAGTTCTGCCTTCGGAAGCAAGAAGAGATAAGCTATTTGTATATTCTTATGCGAGATCGTATTGTTGTAGTGTTTGTATACGTTTTGTTTACGTTGAATAATCGTTTTAAACAGTTAACAGCTGTTTTGTATTCAGTAAAATTTAGTACAATACAGACAAATGGGACCAAAGGAAATAGGCTTGAAAGCGATAAGAGAAGTAAAACTTTAAATAGGAAGCAAGGAAGGTGTTTCATACTAGGCACTAACCTGAACAATCGTAAACAAGCGATCAACGCGCTCGGGAAGGGCCGGTCTCCAGTGCCCCCCTGCCACCCTCTTGCCTCTTAGCGCTCCCCTAGGTAAATCCACCACCCCCCAGGGGGTGGTACTGCCCACTTTGAGAACCACTGCAGTAACCCTTTCCAGGACAACGGGACAAGGCAATGAAATACGGGACAATCCCGTATAATATGGGGCATCTGGCAACCCTACTAGGGTCATTAGGATCTACATTTAATTTTAAAAACTCAACCCATTTCTCTGTGATTGGTTTTTTATTTGACCAAGATTCAGGGAAAAATACTTTTAATTTAAAATATTTTCAAACAAAATGTCCAAGTCCACATTTCATAATACGCCAAACACCATCTCTAAACTCAACGGCCGCAATGTGTCCCCATCCAAACAATGCTGAGGATAATACAAGCATTATTACAGTTTACAAAGTGATTGAAAAATTATATTCCATTAGTTAAACAATGTATCCCAGCAAATATTCCGATTAACATTTTGACTGTTTAACAGTTTTGTTTAAAAAGCGGGACATTCAAAAGATGTCGGGATGTGGGAAACATGTTTTCAAAAATCGGGACGTCTGGCAAACCTAGGAGGGGCTAAAGCCCATCAGCCCCTGCTTGCAGTACTACCCTGCTGAAGTTTCAAAGAATAATATTTCTGCTGCTTTATATTTCAGCATTGGGCACTTGATATAATGCCGGAGAGCAAATAATTACTTTAAAGTGTAACGTCTTTTCTTCTTCTGTTTTGCGAATGGGTTTCCGGGAAGCCTCTCAGCAAGTGCTCGGATTACTTGTTCCTTTACTACTGATTATACAGAACCCAAATGGCAACAAATGTCATCTGCATTCCTTATATTTCTTAAAATCAACAATTGAAAATTCAGTTTCAACAGGAGTATGAGAGTTTTATTGCACTCAAAGCATTTACTTGCAGCTACACTTCAGCAGATTTTCACCCAGCCGCAAATAAAACAAATATTTTTAGAAGACGCAGGGCCTGGTTCAGTCACACCATTGGCACCCCGATCTGTCAGCTCTGCTTGTGCCAGTGTAAACTTTAAAATGCCATATGTAAAATTTTTTGGGAAATGTAGGGGGAGGGGAGGGCAAATGCCCCCCTTGCCTGTTACTGCGGGTCCCCATGATTACGAACCTCCGATAATTACAAAACTTCCCAATTACGAAATTTAAAAAATCACACCTGTTCCACCAAAAACAAACCTCCATATAGCGAAATTTAAAAAAAGAATACTGTATGCACTGTAGTAAAGCAGAAATCAATGCCATCTATGCTGGCATTAACGCTGCTATTACAACCTCACATGAATGATTCGAAGTGTAGTATTGGTTGTAATTTCAAGCATTCCAGTGATAAGGTAGACCTCGTCTTTCACGGCTTTATCTTTCGCATATTTCGATCTTTCATGGTTGCGCATTTGTGACCAGTTTTGTCTTTCGCAGTCTCATGTTTCGCTCTTTCACGGAGAAAAATCATGAAAAAAGTTAAGCAAAATTTTTTATATGCGGAATGAATCGCCTTCTCACATTTTCTCTCATGGTCAGGCCTGAAAAAATATTGTTGCATTATTCTAATCAGGACCGGCTCAAGACATTTTGGTGCCCCAAGCAGATTTCAATTATGGTGCCCCATCGATACATAAATTTTGCATTAAAATTTGATAGCTTAGTAGTTTTAGAGGATATAATTATTTTGATGTTTTGTGTATTTTTATGATTAAACAGTTTAATAAAAAACAAGGCTTTATTCACAGAAAAATAAATTTGAAAAGACCCCCGGCATGTAACACAACAACAAAATGTTGGGAAAACCACATCCAGTTATTTGTAGTCGGTAGTATACTCAGAAGTCACTTTCGGAAATACTATTGTACCATTCGGAACCTGGTTATTGCCCCTGAACATTCATTTGAACTCACATTTTCACATATATTTGCCAACTGCAAACACTAAACATATCAACAAAAACCAAATGGAAAAACTAAATTAAGGTATTTTCCAAATATTTTCCCAGGAAAATTTGGCATTCCTAAAAATTTGGCACCCTAAAAATTCGGCACCCCAAGAAGTCGCTTGGTCTGCTTGTATTGTTCAGCCGGCCTTGATTCTAATATGTAAAAATATTTACGTAAGTGCATTAATGTAATATATATGCGTAATTTAAAAAAATCTGATGTGGCCAACACATGACTTCCTCCATATTTGGGATATAGATATTTAAATTATTATGAATAGCATTATGATGCAAAATTATCATTTCGTATCATAAAGAATACAGTCATCCTTATTGCCATAAATTATATTTTGAATATGTTTACAGAATTCACCGCTACATGGTGGTGGTGCTGTATACAGGAAATTACGAAAAAGTTGAATATCTCCGAAATGGATGGTTCTACGAAAATTTGTTTCAAACAAAACTTGGAATAAATATTATTCTCTACAACTTTGGTCCTCACAAAGATTACCAATAATGACATTCTTAAGGAGATATTTGACGGAAACCGAAAAAAGCTATTATTTATAAATAATTCCTAAGCAATAACTACTATGGAAAATTGTTTCAAATTAAAGTTGTAGGAAATTACATTCTCTATAACTTTTGTATACAATTGTATATACAATAATGATGTTTTAATGGAGAAATATCGCAAAAACCGAATCGGATTTTGAATAAACCTCAACTTCCGGTTAACCGTTATTGTCAAAAACCTAATCAGTTCTTTGTGCTTATGCTAAAGTGTTATATATGAAATTTGGTAACGATATGGCAAGTACTTTTTGAGTTAGAGCGCCCACAATCACATACATTGAGACATTCCAAAAATAGTCTAAACATGTTCTAGGGACCTCAAAACGTGTATTTCCGTTGAAATCTCGAAGTCAATTTCTTTTGTGATCACAATTCTTTCCCATTACTACGTATAGAGAAAGTAAAAAGGTACCCGTGTCTTTTTAAAACATCATTATTGTATTTACAATTCTATGCAAAAGTTATAGAGAATGTAATTTCCTACAACTTTCATTTGACACAATTTTCTTTTGTAGTTATTGTTTAGGAGTTATTTATAAATAACCGGTTTTTCGGTTTCCATCAAATGTCTCCTTAAAAACATCGTTATTGGTAATCTTTGTGAGGGCCAAAGTTGTATAGAATAATATTTCTTCCAAGTTGTGTTTGAAACAAATTTTCGTAGAACCATCCATTTCGGAGATATTCAACTTTTTCTTTATTTGAGTATACAGCACCAACACCATGTAGCGGTAAATTCTGTAAACATATTCAAAATATACGTAATTTACGGCAGTAAGGACCACTGTAATCTTTTACGATACGAAATGATAATTTTGCCTCATAATGCTATTCATAATAATTTAAATAACGGTTAACTGGAAGTCGAGGTTTATTCAAAACCCAATTCGATTTAAATATCTGTACACACACGCACACACACACACACACACACACACATATATATAAGTATATATATACACTTTTAAATATTTTTAAGATGCAATCCTCACACACTTTTGGGCCCCTTTAGTGAAAAGTTGCAAAATAAGCTCGTATCACCATTCAGGAGTTTTCTATTGTTTTGACGACAGGGAAGTCCTGAGGGGAAAGACTCAACTCTTGATCGTTCCTATTCAGGATCATTGGGGTATTTGCTCAGGTTTAACATAGTTCACATGCTTAAGCTTTGCGTTTTATGCATCATTTATTATTGGTGGAGTTTAGCAGAGTTTTTCAGGAATGTAACACCCAAGAAAGATGAGGTCTGATGTACAGTAATGCCCCACTATATGTCAGACATGCATTTCTGAAAAATGCAACTTATAATGAAACAATGTATTGCGAAACAATGATTACCATAAGAACTATGATAAAAGTTAGAGGTTACGTTCCTGGCGGATATTTTGTGACATTTATTTCCCAAATAATACATATCAATACAGTACATTGGACATACTATGTTACCACTATGTGTTTACCACTCATTTCTACTAGGGTTTAATATATATTTAATCATAACAACGAGTAACCAATTGAAACAATAAATTCAGAAATCACCGAAAATGACTGTCTATAGTGTGATGGAGCACAAAAATTGTTTCTTTACTTACACCTACACTGATACACACTTTAGAATAAACAACTATCACACTTGTACTTTTTCCACTATTTTGTAGAAAAGTACAAGTGCGATAGTTGTTTATTCTCCATAATGAATAAATTCTACAAAATAATGCCAAAAACAACAGATTTTACATACTTTAGAGTACTTTTCAAGCAGATTTCGCAATCCAAAGTATATCCAATATCTCATGAGATATTAATGCAAGCGTAAACATGGAGAGGGGGGAGGGTGGTGGAGAGAGAGAGGGGAGAGAGAGAGGGGAGAGAGAGAGGGGAGAGAGAGGGGGGGAGAGAGGGGAGAGAGAGGGGAGGAGAGAGGGAGGAGAGGGGGAGAGAGGGGGGAGGGAAGGGGAGAGGAGCGGGAGGGAGAGATGGAGAGGGAGAAGGGTGGTGGAGGGAGGGAGGGAGGGTGGTGGAGGGAGGGAGGGAGGAAGAGAGGGAGGAAGAGAGGGAGGGAGAGGGAAGGGAGGGAGGGGGAGAGGGAGGGAGGGAGGGCGAGAGGGAGGGAGGGAGCCATTTGGATACAACAACTCCATCCAAAATACAGAAAATATCAGTAGGTGACTATACAGCGAAGTTGAACTATATGATTGTAATGGAAGTAATTACTGCCAGTTGGTCGTGGGCATCACACTTAGCTTTCTTATTAATGGCCTCTTATTGTCACAGTTTTACTTTGAAATTACAATTATTCTGAAAATTTTGTCTTCTTGTAACAGCTCATTTCCAAGACCACTAATGCAGGTTTGGATCATACTCGGAATACATTGCTGAAGCTTACCAATATCTACTTTTACAGCAAGTAATTCAGACATCCCAGGATTGTTGAGCCAATCTATGCCTTGCTAACTTTGGCTCAATTACAAGCTTTGAATTAAAAAAATTAAATACATGAACAGGGAATTGAGACAGAAAATGGGTAAGCATGAACCAAAAAAGCAGACGATGAACATCTTCAATTCAGATTGTCTTCCTTTTGGATAGAAACGGTATTGTTTTAAAACTTTTTATAGATTACATCGAAGATGTTTCTTTATGTTCACCATGAAAAAGTTTTTAATAAGAGTACAAATTCAACAATCCAGTAAAATCTACATGCTTAAAATAATATGCTATAGCATTAAATGTGACTAATTATATAATATTTGTGAAGTTCACTTACCACTTTATTGGCCAGCGTCCACCTTGGGTGGCACGATAGTAATCCTTACCTCTTCCTAATGCTCTTGACAAACCAAAATCTGATATTTTAGCATGTACTTTTGATGCCAATAAAATGTTTCTTGCAGCCAAATCTCTGTGAACAAAACCCTTGTTTTCCAAGTAGCTCATACCTGAAAGTTAACCAGTGTTGTATTCTAAGTAATAGTCACAGTAAACATCAAAGGTTTGTGGCAAGGCACAAAAAATAGAATTATGTGTCTTACATTCTATTATCAGTGATGGCCAACTTGCAGTCCACATTAGTATTTTAACTGGGCCGTTTTTTTATAATATATTTTTTAAATAAAATTATTTCTATCAAATTTATCAAAAATATAATTGTGTGCAGCAACATCATTATTAAATCCTTGCCAAAGGGATAAATGGCATTGGTTAACTACATGGTGTATATTCAGTGTATGAATTAAAATTATATTATAAAATTACTGAGAGTACATTTTATTTAGTCATATAGTTTTGGCCCCAGAATTCAGTTTGGGTAAAAATGTGGTCTGTGAGCATGAGGAAGCTAACCACCAACCATCTAGGTCAGGGATAACAAATGAGTTGTGTCGTGTGCCAAGAAAGTAATATGAATCATCAGAATGTTCTTTGTGTGCCACCAATCTAAGAAACTTCATATTTTATTCAGAAAATACAAGCCGCATATTTGCTGTCCCTGTTCTAGATTAATCAGTTTCTTAAGATCATACATGGAAAATGAAGCAAGCATGATAAAGAAACATTGATAAGCTGCAAAACTAACCATTTTTCTGAAAACGTTTTTCCAACCCAACTCCAATTAATTTAAGAAAGCCAATTTTCATTCACACATAATAAAAGAATAGCGGAAAAACCATTGTTGAAATCACAACACAAGATACACCACACATAAGAGCAACTAATGCACACAGTGCCATGTATTGGCCAAAATTGGAAGTTCTTGGGAGGCACAATGGCATGCATAAGTAGTGCCATCTAGCGACTAAGCACTGAACTCAGTACTACGAACTGTTTATTCCCTAAGTACCCAAAGGATTAATTATTGCATTTCACTGACTTCAATATTATATTAACCCATTAGCGCCGGAATTTTTTATTTTCACCGATTAGTTTCAAATTCAGGATTTAAACTAATATAAATCTTGGTATGAATGATCGTGATTTTCATAATGAAATCATAGACAGTTTCAGAGATATTACGCGTACCATATACAAGCGACTCCCAAGTCTCGATTGTACGAGTCTCAATTAATTCGAGATTTCGATCCCACCGATCAATAATATACGTGGAATAAACTTTGCGTTGTTATTGGTTCCGACCAAACACGAGGATTAGTTTTGGTTGGTTTTGGTGTAGACGTAGTTACATCTGCTCTAATTGTTTGAATTTGTGCTGATTTCACTCTTTTTTCTGTTAATCTTTTATTTAAATTTATTTATAAATTTATCACTTGACATGGCATCTAAAAGGAAATGTAATGGTATTAATGTAAGGGAATCAAATAAAATAGGGCATAAGATTCATAGTTATGAATTGAAATTAGAAATTTTAAAGCGTGTTGAGAAAGGTGAAAGCCAAGCTGAAATCGCACGATCATTGGGAATGTGTCCTTCAACTATTAGCACTTACGTGAAACAAGGAGAAAATTCTAGAAGATGTGATAAATTCACGTCATTTGATAACAAAAATAAACAGTCCTAGGCACAGTGTTGTGATTCCTAAAATGGAAAAACTTTTAAAAATTTGGGTAGATGATCAGTGTCAGAAACACATTCCTATTAGTGAGGCCATAATTAGAGCAAATGCTAAGGATCTCTACGATGATTTGAAGGAAAGGATGGATGAAATTTCTGTTGATGCGCCTCCATTTAGTGCAAGTCATGGCCGGTTTGACAGATTTAAGAGAAGGGCAAGTTTGCATAACCTTAAATTAACTGGTGAGGCTGCAAGTGCAAATACTGATGCTGCCTCAAGTTATCCTGATGAATTGTGTGCATTGATTGAAGAAGGCGGCTATTGTTCTTGTCGTGTTTTTAATTGCGATGAAACAGGATTATTTTGGAAGAAGATGCCAGCCAGGATGTACCTTGCCAAGGAAGATAAAACCACCTCAGGATTTAAGCCAGCAAAGGATAGGCTGACCCTGCTGCTTGGTGGCAATGCAGCAGGAGACTTTAAGCTTAAGCCCCTGTTGGTGTACACCTCCGAAAATCCCAGAGCTTTTAAGGGGAAGACAAAAAGTATGATGCCTGTCATATGGAAGTCGAACCAAAGGGCTTGGGTGACTGGATCTGTTTTCAGGGACTGGTTTGATTTTTATTTTGTGCCTTCAGTGAAAAAATACTGTAAGGACAACAATCTGCCATTTAAAGTTCTGTTAATTTTGGACAATGCACCTGGACATACCCAGAATTTAGATGACATGAATCCCAATGTGAAAGTATTGTTTCTTCCTCCAAACACTACCTCATTGCTCCAGCCTATGGACCAAACGGTAATTGCAACATTCAAGCGGTATTATGCTCGTCGCACAATGCAGCAGGCAATCGCAGCATCTGATATGGAAGGTGGTCCAACCCTAAGGGATTTCTGGAGAGGCTACAACATCTGGAATGCAGTTAACAACATTGGAGATTCTTGGGTTGAGGTCAAGCAGTCAACCATGAATGGGTCATGGAATCAGCTCTGCCCACAGTTTGCCATTAATTTTAAAGGATTTGAAGAGACCCCTGAGCAGATCACCAGAGAAGTTGTTGCACTGGGGATGCAACTTGACTTAGAAATGGATGAGGCAGATGTCAATGAGCTAATTTCATCTCATGCAGAGGATTTGACCAATAAAGACCTCATCGAACTGCAACAATCCATTGAGACCAAGGAAGATGGCGAAGATGATATTATGGTTTCTCCAACTAAACCTATGGACCTGTCTTTAAAAGATTAGTGAGATCTTCCGGAGTCTGGATAATTTCATAAACTTGATTGACAAAAAAGATCCTAATACTGGGAGCTCAATGGTGCAAAATGCTGTTCTTAAGGACGTAGCCTGCTACAGGGTCCTTTATAAACAAAAGAAGAAGGCTAAAATTTAACCGAAGCTGTATAAATTCTTTCAGAAGGTTGTCAACCACAGCCAGCAGAAGCTGCTTCAACATCTGCTGCAAGGACTTGCCCGTCCAATTCCCCAGTCAATAGCCCATCCAATTCCCCACCCAATAGCTCCTCTTCTTCCAACTAAAATCTTCCAACTTCTCAATTAATAAACCAAGTCCAGTAAGCGCAGTTGAAAAAGATTTAAGGTATGAAAATATTTTTAATTTTATTGTTTCTTTATTCTTAAGTTATTTTGTGCATTTTTAATAACTTTTATATAAATTTTGCTGTGATAAATAGTTGTATGTATAGATAGATGTACGCAGGTATGTTATCCAGCTCGTGCGAGTTGTTTGTAACAAACGACTCGCGCGATCCGGACCGGGCTGTCTGTAAAGCATATTGCATACATCTATCTTTGAAGTTCGAAACACACATTTATTTTTTCCTTTTCAGTGCAAAAAATAAGTTATACATTTAAAATATTTATTATATAATTTATTCATAATTTAATATTGTTGTATTAACATATTAGTAATGTTATTTTATCTTTATAGAACGTGAGGGGAGACTTTTTCCCAAGATGCTGGAACGTATCCTGCGATTATAACATGCAAGTATATGGAAAAATGGGGTTCGACACTTGAATATTCAAGATTTGAACACATTTTCAGGAACGCATCCCCAACGAGACTTGGGAGTCGCCTGTATTTGCTTTCTTTGAGGTGTTAATTGTGAGTTATCCAGTTACAACAACAAGAGAGAGAAAATAAGTCTATATGAATGAATTTTGTTGTTGTGGAAAAATGGCATTCGACATTTGACAATTTGGGATTCGGCCACGTTTTCACGGAGTAATTGGTTCTGACCAACCACGTGAGGTTTAGTTTTGGTGTAGATGTAGTTATATCTGCTCTAATTGTTTGAATTTGTGCTGATTTCACTCTTTCTGTTAATCTTTTATTTAAATTTATTTATTTTATTGATTTATAAATTTATCACTTGACATGGCATGTAAAAGGAAATGTAACAGTGATAATGTAAGGGAGAGGTGCAGGGAGAGAGAGGGGGTAGGAGAGAGAGGGGGTAGGAGAGAGAGGGGGTAGGAGAGAGACGGGGTAGGAGAGAGAGAGGGGGTAGGAAAGAGAGAGGGGGTAGGAAAGAGAGAGGGGTAAGAGAGAGAGGGGGTAGGAAAGAGAGAGGGGTAAGAGAGAGAGGGGGGTAGAGAGAGAGAGGGGGGTAGAGAGAGAGAGGGGGGGAGGGCAATGGAGAGAGGGGAGGTAGGGAGATGGAGAGGGGTGAGGGTGGTGGAGGGAGGGAGGAAGAGAGGGAGGGAGGAAGAGAGGGAGGGAGGAAGAGAGGGAGGGAGGAAGAGAGGGAGGGAGGAAGAGAGGGAGGGAGGAAGAGAGGGAGGGAGGAAGAGAGGGAGGGAGGAAGAGAGGGAGGGAGGAAGAGAGGGAGGGAGGAAGAGAGGGAGGGAGGAAGAGAGGGAGGGAGAAAGAGAGGGAGGGAGAAAGAGAGGGAGGGAGAAAGAGAGGGAGGGAGAAAGAGAGGGAGGGAGAAAGAGAGGGAGGGAGAAAGAGAGGGAGGGAGAGAGGGACGGAGGGAGAGAGGGAGGGAGGGAGGGAGAGAGGAAGGGAGGGAGGGAGAGGGAGGGAGGGAAAGAGAGAGATGGAGGGGGAGAGGGAGGGAATGGAAAAACAGCATTCGACACTCGAATATTCGAACACATTTTCAGGAACGCATCTCCAACGAGACTCGGGAGTCGCCTGTATGGTACACTAGGCGTCTATGTTGTATTTCAATATCCTTATGAATTTTGACTGTTCTCTTTTCTTTTTTTATTCCTATAAATCACTGTTTATTAGGTTTTCTGTATTTTTTGTATAGCTTTAAAAGAAAAGGTACATTTTTGAGCGAGCCATTTTATTATTGATGATAGCAATAATCGTTAAAAAAAAGGTATTGATATAAAAATCTCTTTTGTACCTCAACATACAATTGCATATCTTTAGTATTTTAGTTTTTTCATTGCTTTTTCTCGTATGACGTTATTATAATATTGATACGTTCTTTACTTTAAAATAACGACTTGTGCTTGCTGAATGAAAGACATACGTAAAACACACGTATAACATCGAAATAACAGGATACATATCAATGGTAAAATAAAATAATGCATTTAGTTATGAAACATAAATGATGGACGAATATATTTATTTCACATCAAAATTCAATATGAATTTTAGAGATTATAAACAAACTACATAAACAATATTTTCTCAGATTGAATATTGTCTCTCATTTGAATTTGCTTTCACTATTTAGTATGGAATAATATGAAGCAGTCAATGCAACATCCTACGTCGCACTTCATGAATTCATACCGTGATTTTGAATTACACAAACCACATCGACGTCTCTTTTGATTGGGAATGGTCCTGACTAAGTGGTTCAATCCGTCTTTACGCACCGCATCACTCACATGACTATTCACTAAACTGCATGATATGGATGGTCTTCCTGCACCCAGCGAGGGAGATCCATTGCGAGTAAGGTAAGTCACAACTATCTGACGCCTGAATTCTAGCTGTGGTAGCGTCCCACCTGCCTTCCTTGATAATATCCAAGAATTATGACAGCAGTATCAAGCATCCAGGTGAACAGGGGCCACCACCACTTCTTGCTATGAATTCCAATGTGGTAGTCCCCTATATTCTCGCCCATTCGATCGGTTCCCTCCATGTATTTATTGCTAGCTGGGGTATCCGGCATTGTCTGGGTTATCCAAATATAAATTCGCGTATCTCGAGAATGAAGTAAGATATCGGAATGAATCTTTCAGGTGCTGTTGATTTAATCCTTCGTCTACATTTCATAGGAGACACATTGAGTGTATCTCTAAAAGAATGTAAATTCGATAGACTCATTTTTCCATTACACCGACGTAAATCTTTTCGTAGGGTAAGGATACATAATTTTTTATTTCACTAACGGCTGAAGTTATTCACATTCTGTTAAGTTATTCAGTGAGTGGAGATATGGAGCAATATGCCGTAATTTTCTCAACAATGTAAGTACAGCCATGTGTTCGTTATCGTTGTTGATATTTTAAGAAAAAATCGTAAACGTGCACCGCAAATATTTGGAAACTGAGGAATTTTTCTAGTCGAAGCCGGGAAACCGAGGTGAAAAGTCTCAGTGTTTTTACAGTGTACTCTATACTTTACACTATTCTAAAAAATTTCAGCTCTCTATTCCATATGGTATACACGGTATGGTGGTTTAAATTTTTTTGTGTGTAATTAAATGGAATATTCTGGACGGTCTGGATCTAAACACATAAACAAACACACAGACTTTGAGCTTTATTTACAAGGGGAAGGCACTACTGACCCCCAACCGATTTAGCCGAAACTTCGTAGAGATAATGTCCATGACGTCCGATTAACGAAAATATATACATATCAGGGCCAATACTCAGCCGTTTTTATTTTATTAGTAAAAATAAGTTCACATTTTCCGAGCCATTACATAACTACCATACACGGTAACGTAATTCCTAAGAAGTGGCGCTTGCGTAGTGGGTAGCGCGCTCGGCTGAAAATGTGAAGATATGTTGTTCGAGTCCATGTTCGGAAACTTTTTTTCAATTTTCCCTAATATTCATTTTCCTCAATTTAAATGCTTATTTCTTAATAACGCTAAAATAGTATATTTTTATTTTTTAATAGTTAATATTTTTAATATATTGATGTGCAGTTTTGAAGAATTATTTGTAGCGGACATAGCGGTTGGTCATCCTCGTCAATAAATTTTTCATTGTAAAGCGATTTATTAGTTTCTCCTCCCCATGAATATACAATGAAAAGAAACTTATTGTCTTGCACGTATTGTTTCACAGTCATGGCATTGTCGATAAATACATTGTAAGCATTTAGAAAAGGATCGGAGAGGAGCGATTTCAAGTGCTACAATATCAGTATTGCTTCTTTGATCAGAGCATTGTAAGTTATCTAGCGTGTTTCGAAGTGTATTTTTAACATACTGCTGTTTTTGCTGTTTCAAAAATGGAATATACTGCTTCAACATCTTCAGCGGGATATCCTGTAACGAGCAAAAATGTTACATCTTTTACATCTCCTCCTTTGGACGACGAAACGGCGAAAGACGTGTTGAACACCGCCATGCATTACTGCATGAAGCTCCTCCGAAAAAATGGATTGATGTCAGATAAAGAAGTACCCGAAAGTGAATGTGGCCATAGTGTTGTAATGGCGGTTGCAAAATGCAACTTACCTACTGCAAAATCAACGCGAGATCACAAGCAGGAAGGACATGGTGAAAATTCATGCGTTGGTTCATAACCAGCTGTCGGCCCCAAGGTATGTGAAGATGCTTCAATATGCATGGTTTGCTTCAAAATTGACTGACGAAAGACGCATCTTTTTCAATGTTAATCAAGTATCTTTCCCGGAATCCCTGCGAACATTGACATGCGACTGCGGGGAACAAGCATTCGTGAAATGTTCGTGGTGCTTTAATACGTATTGTTTCCATTGTTTTTATGATCAGTACCACCCCAGAACCTGTGAAAGTGCTGTCGGACTACCTACTTAAAAACCAACCGTAAAGATAAACTTTCATATCGATACCTGATATTTAAATGAATTAAAAACAGAATTGCTAACCGTCGATATAGGGGAAACACTAATGAACGGCGGGGGTGGAGGAGGGTTCAGCAAAAAATAAAAAGAAAGTGAATGCATAAAATATGTAATTAATGTTATCGCAAACCGGACGAGTTTTATTTGTCATTGCCCATAGAGATATTATCATTGTGATTAGAAATTTTATTTAGAAATAAATGGGTATTTAAACTTAAAGCAATATTAGAAAATTAGGTAATAAATACTTTAAATGATGAAAGTGAAAATGTGGGAAAAAATCAAAAAAGTTTCGGAACAGGGACTCGAACAACAGATCTTGACATTTTCAGCCGAGCGCGCTACCCACTATGCAAGCGCCACTTCTTAGGAATTACCGTGTATGGTAGTTATGTAATGGCTCGGAAAATATGAACTTATTTTTACTAATAAAATAAAAACGGCTGAGTATTGGCCCTGATATGTATATATTTTCGTTAATCGGACGTCATGGACGTTATCTCTACGAAGTTTCAGCCAAATCGGTTGGGGGTCAGTAGTGCCTTCCCCTTGTTAGTAAAGATACTCCAATATTGCATGTGGTCTAGGGACAGCTATTCTCTTTTTATGCTTCCTACAGTGCCGTCCCACCGGTGCCACTGGATTCGCACCATATGTTGTGGACGCAATGGTGACAACAGAACTGTCCATCCAACGTATGAGAGCAATTCCATCCGATGACACCTTTACATCCATAGATCCTCGTGGCAGTTTTTGCATATCCTTAGATGGCATTAGAGGGCAATTCTTCGGAATCCTATTCTCCCACACCGTTCCCGTTCCACCCATTCCACGCTCTTTTAGATGCCAAAGAAGAGGAATTCCAGTGAAAAGATTGTCAAAATATATCTGGAATGGCAAGTTTTTTATTTCATAAGGAAATTCATCAAGCATAATAACCATAGGAGTAAGCTGCTTTCCCAAACTTGCTCTCATACACCGTATTCGGTTTTCTCGATTTTCCTTGGTAAATGTCAAAGACTATCAGATATGGTGTATTTAGGCACCAGATTTTGTACCCAAATTGAATGGACTTTCCCTTTATAAACTGTTTGCAACGATGGCGCCCATAGTACGCGACCATACATTCATCATAATTGATATGTTGCTCAGGCCTAAACATTTTTATATATTTTCTTTGCAGTAGGTCAGTGAGGGGGCGCAGCTTCCACATCTTGTCATTTTCATCCATGCAGTTGTTATCTGCGCAATGAATAAAATGACAAATCTGTAAGAAGCGATCCCTTCTCATAGCATTGACTACAAGCTCGTTTCTGACATCCTTCTCATTCTCCCAATAACTCTGCTTACTCGGCAAAACATTATAACCAGAAAGCAACAAAATAGAAATGAAAGCCTTCATTTCAGCATGTGACAAGGCAGGATCAGAGCAGTTTTTGTATTGTGCATATCTAGAAGTTTCTGTCAAAGAAAATCAATAATTTTACCGTCAAAAATACTTTCAAAAATTTCAGCAGGGGAAAGGTCGCGCTCCTGAGAGAAATTTGGCTCGGGGAACACACCCAGTGGGTGATGCTGAAGATCTCCGTTCTCCCAAGTCACTTCCAAAGGCTTCCAACTTCCTAAGAAAGTATTTCTTGATGCAGAAGAACACTTGCGTGGAGCAGGCTGTTTCTTCAAAGTAATACATGACGACCCTGATAATGGCAAAGCCGGTGGGTGATATTCCTCATCACTGGAATGCAGATCTTCGTCTCCCATGCAACGACCACCGTATATGACTACTTGAGCTCGGCTATGTAGCTGGCGACCAGTGAGGTTGTCAATTACACCACCACCGTCTTCATCCGCCGAATCCTCGTCATAGTTGATATTAGGCCCAGGTGGTTCTATAAAAATGCCCTTGACATCACCTGTATCTTCTTCGTCCAAAATGGAAAGGACTTCTTCGAGCATCAAATTCCTAAAAATGAAATTACAACTAAAATCTTCCTAGTACGAAAATACTAATGTATACTCAATAAAACATCTGACGCCAGCATCCCATAGCATTTACTACAAACAGGCAAGAGTTTTATTGATTTCTCTATACTTGAATTTCATTACACCGATTTCAACGAGATCCCACAAAACTTTTTTCAAAAGCGAGAGAAGTTCCTCGTCTGAAAACGATGTAGGCAGGCAATTTAACCCTTTTTAAAAACGTTTAGATCGTAAATACATTTCCCTTGCATTACCTCGCAGCATAAAGTACTTTTTGAGTTAGAGCGCCCACAATCACATACACATGTACACACACACAGACATCATTCCAAAAATAGTCTAAACGTGTTCTAGGGACCTCAAAACGTGTATTTTCATTGAAATCTCGAAGTCGATTTTTTTCATGATCACAATGCTTTCCCATTACTTCAAATGGAGAAAGTAAAAATGAAAATGATGCGGTATAAAAGACTTTGTAGGCATCATCAGAGAAGAGATACATCATATTTCTTCTATTATGGGGCCTCTTCTACTGAGAGGGAGGGGCACACATTTGCTGATTCAAATTTCATTCATCCCTCACCTTTGCATTTGCCTGCTCCTACACAAGAATTGACATACTTTTAGATACAAAAAGATAAATCCAGTAACAATGTTAAGGATGAAAACATACGTACTTCGCTTGTGAATATCAAGATGTCAAGCAAAACTATTTTTCTAATGAGGTAAATTTGATAAACACGAAATGACGTTAAATCAAAATAACAGAAAGAGAGAAATTGTGGTAGAAATAAAATAACTACCTTCATGTTAAATGGGCTGATATTGTGAGGGGGACATGAGAGGATAACTTGCCAAATACGATGTAGCCACTTTCCTCCAATAAGTCACAAAATTATTATAAAAGAATTTTCAATGAAAAAATGCATCAATCGGACCGTGAAATAGGATAATTTATTTGTAATCATTCCATCACGATGTTTTTGTGTAATTTTTTATTATAGAGAATATATTTAGTAACATTTAAGGATAGATTTAGCTACATTAAGGAAGTCACGTAGATACTCGTTGTCACTGTAGCTAGTTACCACAGCGTCAAAGCAGCACAACATAGTGCCAAGGTGACAATGGTAATTTCAGCAACGACGTTATATCGAACCGATGTAAAGTGAGATGACTTAAATTGAGGACTTACTGCACTGATTTTTAAAAGAATACAAAAAATTCCTCCCATGGAATTGCTGGAAGTCGGTACACATTAAGTACACTATTTAAGCAAACCAAAAAAAGGAGCGAAATAAATACGTTTTGGTTCGGGTGCAAAACATTTAATTTTTTCAGTTTGAGTTTTTGGGTCGATGCCCTGAAATTAATAACACTCAACTGAGATTATAACCTGGATAGTTGACAATTTTTGGAGCACCCTCAGAAACTTAAATGCTACGTTAAAGGGTTAAACAAAATTTAATAAAAAGTGTCAATAATGGTATGAAAGGGTCACACTTGAGCCTAATTCACTTTTACTGACTAATTAGATAAAAAAACAGGTAAGAGTCATTCTGTAGAACAATTTTATTTTGTTAAAATCTTATGGCATGTCACCCAAGTGACAGTAATGGTTAAAATATGATGCGATCATATTACTTAACATCTTATTCTACATGAATACATACCACAAGCTATCTGAGATGCCCATAATTTCAGCTCAAAAGTAGGACTAACTTGCTCTGGAGATTCAAGAAGAAAGTCTAACATTGAGCCAAGTGCCAATAGTTCCTGTACCTGTAAATAAAAACCAACCTTTAATTACTTGGAAAGAGGACAACAGCATCGGTAAACAATATTTACAGCAATATAAGCCAATCTCAGAAGTGTCAAGCTCTCCGTATAGATGAATCCCAATTGACTGTCAAGAAAACATATTTCAATCAGTTTACTAACTTTCCGTCACACAAAATTCATACCTGTGACTTTTCACCACAAAAATTTTTTGGTCACTGTGACTTTTCATAATACAATATCATTGGTTACTAAGACATTTCATTGTGAAATATAATTCATATATGACTTTTTGTCACATAATAACTATTAATACCATGACATTTTGACACTAAATATAACAAGTTAGGAAAAAGCTGCTGAAGCGGAGAGTAAATGCTGTTTTAAAAAAATTAGACAAATAGATAGACAAACCAAGAAAACTTGCACAATGAGAGACTATTGAACTGATTGGCGAAATAATCTCTATCTGATAAGAGCTAAATGGTGGAAGTTAACTTATTTTTCTCCTTCTTAATTTTTCCAGTAATTAATCTCTATCTGCTTTTGTTTAAGTTTAATCTCATCTTTAAAACTTTGTTAACAGAAAAATATCACTTTAGTAACAGAGAATGGCATGTATTTTATATATAAAATATAATTTTTATTAATTTTCTATAGGAACTATTATTCTCATCTAGTCCATGTTTCACTTCACTTCTATCACTATAAGAGCCCCTTCACAGAATGCCATCTTCAAATCCATTCATACTTCACAGAATGCCATCTTCAAATCCATTCATGCTTCACAGAATGCCATCTTCAAATCCATTCATACTGTTTATTACAAAACACTTCTTAAACCCAATAATAATGTAACTTGAGTAGAAAATGAAAGCTTTTCAGTGCATGAGAAATTGTTAACTGGCCTGGTTTTGATGTAGCATCTCATTCTCTGGCTCAGAAACGAGACTTTCCCATGGTAATGTTATAAAATGAAAAGAGTATGGTGGGATTTTCAAATAAAAGGACTGTCACATTGTGAACATTCTTGCATATACCGTATATACTCGTGTATATGCCGACTCCATGTATAGTACGACCCCTGGTTTTTTGGTGAAAAAACCTGATTTTTTCATATATCTCGTTTATAGTACGACCCGAGCTTTTCACCATGGTCGATATATTTCGTTTCGATAGCTCGATGGTTACGAGTGAGATATATCGAACAACGTTGATTTTCCACACCACCATAGAATAGGCCGTAAACGTCGTAAATAGTATTTCTTGCGAGTACACTAAAATTCGGATAACTCCTAAAACATTTAATAAAAAGTGATATGAATCATGATTGCACAAGATGAAATAAAATCGTTTCAATTCTAGTACGTCTTGATTACGTTCCGCGTACGTAATGGTTCCAACCGCTCGTCTGTTTAATAGGTAGGGATAACGGATAAAAAGAAATTACTTTGTAATATTCCACAGTCTTTATTGTTTCTTCAATCACACACCGACCGGTTTCCACTACAAAATCATTCTAATGGTGTTACTAACCGACGTAACACTTTTAGAATGACTTTGTAGTGGAAACCGATCGGTGTGTGATTGAAGAAACAATAAAGACTGTTGAATATTACAAAGTAATTTCTTTTTTCCGAGATGTCGAAATTCCATAAAGTTACGCCGTCTACGATACTTTTAGTCCAACTCGTTCCAATCCATCCCTTGTAAAAAGACGCAAACAAAGATGTACATACATAAAATTCAAGAAAGGAAGTGCCCGTAAATCGTCACTTATATCAAGTATTTGTGAATTTGAAGCTGTATATATGAAAAAGATTCTACTCTTCACGAAGCAATATAACAACGATAAAGGACCTCACTGTTAAGGTTAGCCTACCATTAGAATGCGTGCGGGTGGCATAACTTCATCGAAAATGCCCGTGAAGATACATGAATTTTAAATCCTCAGATGCATTACTCGTGTATAGTACGATCCCCAATTTTTGCAATAAAAATTTGGTCGTAAAAACTTGTACTATACACGAGTATATACGGTAATCATCTAGGAATTGACAGACTGTCTTACAACATAGTGACTACCATTCTGATTATCACTGTAGTTGGTATGAGCAAGATTTCAGCACAACAGATCTAAAGGAGAAGCTGAAAGACCAGCCTAATATGAGCATTAGTTCTTTCATCCACTTATGACAGGAAATCTAAATCATGTAAATATTCTATGTAAATAGACAGTCTATTCTCATAGAAAAGGTGATGAAAGAGAAATAAACAAATGAATTGCATATATTTCTCATTAAATACAAACAAATTCTATAAGATTGCCTTTCATTTCCTGACACGCTCAAAACACATTTCACTGTAAACTGCATTTTTTTGGGTTCCTTTTATGTTACACAATCCTAAAAGAATAGACTTTTAATACTCTGTATAAAAGCAAAGAACACAATCTTGCATTGGAAATGTGTCACTGAATAGCTGTTGTTCATTTGTCCTTTCTGAAAGCTGCGAGACATTTTATACACATAAACGTGATAAACGCTTCTATGTAACCAGGTCGTAGTGCATCTATTGACCGGTTTATTTTTGGTATTGTGTATGTGTGAAACCTTTCTACAAGATTAAGGAGCTAGACTCCAAAATAGGTTTTCGAGTAGTCTCTGTGTAATATAATGACTTTGGATGTCAATTTTTCATGATTACATATGTTAAAAAAAGTAATAAAAGTCATTTTTAGAAGTCACTTCTTAAATATTTCCTTGTTGCCAAAACTGTATCATCAAACTCCGCTTACTATAGATTATTCAATTGACATTGCTGTAAAATATCAAAATTGAAATTTTAGAAGTGTGGACATTACACAAATACCATTTTTTCCGAATATTTAGGTCTAAAAATGGGTTTCGGGCATTACACGTGTGCAAGTATTACTCAAGTAAATAAGGTATATGTTGATTATGTTGGGTATAATATTTTATGGTTTTTCTTGGAAGAAATACAAACCAGAATGTGGAACAATATTGTTGAAACTATAAGATGAAATATGAAAAATATTAAAAGATATTTACCATTAATAGCGTTGGTCCTTCTGATATTCCAATTAGTTTCACAACACAATGATGGTCAAGATCCATCATGACAACAGCCTCTCTAAGGAATTCATCTCTATTGGCTTGTACATGCTCATGGTGAAGCGTTTTAACTGCAATGTCAACCTTTAAATCACAAAGAATGCACGTTATGCAATTTTACTCCTACATTAAATGTAACCTATCATTTATATCAGTTAATGAACTCATTAAACAAGAGCATACTTACCTTCAAACCATTGGGTGTGAGATATATTCCCTGATAAACTGAACCAAATTCTCCTTCTCCAATCACTGCTCCTAAAGTTATAAATTCCCTTGGAATATTCACTGAAAAAACAATGCAAAACTAGTTACAAGATACAGTACAACCTCCATTTATTGAATCAGTCACACTTTTGGTTTCTATAATGAGAAAACCATTCAAGGAGGCAAATCAAGAAAATATAATCCATGATTCATGTAAATTTGATAATATCCAATGAATTAACTGTGAAGTGAACATTATATTGAGTTGCCTATTTTCAGTGACATCATCATATAGCAAACCTCAGGAAGAAAAATTTTTCCTTCATTAAATGGAGATTACGTACAGATGGATCAATAAAATACTTGTTTTATTTCAAGAGTTATTCTGAGCAAATTTTAATGTAAAAAAATCTGATGTGGCCAACACGACTTTCTCCATATTTGGGGTATAGATATTTAAATTATTATTAATAGCATTATGAGGCAAAATTATCATTTCGTATCGTAAAAGAATACAGTCGTCCTTACTGCCGTAAATTACGTATATTTTGAATATGTTTACAGAATTCACTGCTACATGGTGGCGGCGCTGTATACTGGTATTAAGAAAAAGCAAAATATCTCCGAAATGGATGGTTCTACGAAAATTTGTTTCAAACATAACTTGGAAGAAATATTATTCTCTACAACTTTGGTCCTCACCAAGATTACCAGTAACGACGTTTTTAGGGAGATATTTGACAGAAACCGAAAAAACCGATTATTTATAAATAATTCCTAAACAATAACTGCTATGGAAAATTGTTTCAAATTAAAGTTGTAGGAGATTACATTCTCTATAACCTTTGTATAGAATTGTATATACAATAATGATGTTTTAACGGAGAAATATCGCAAAAACCGAATCGGGTTTCGAATAAACCTCAACTTCCGGTTAACCGTTATTGTCCAAAAACTAATCAGTTCTTTGTGCTCATGTTAAAGTGTTATATATGAAGTTTGGTAACGATATGGCAAGTACTTTTTGAGTTAGAGCGCCCACAATCACATGCATCCACACAAACATCATTCCGAAAATAGTCTAAACATGTTCTAGGAACCGCAAAATGTGTATTTCCGTTGAAATCTGAAAGTTGATTTTTTCGTGATCACAATACTTTCCCATTACTACGTATGGAGAAAGTAAAAATGCCTAAGCTAAGTTTCATTGGAAAATGAATAGCCTTCCTTAATCCTCTCCCAACCCTATTTCAGTACCTCAGGCCCCCGTTTTTATCCTATTAATTCACAAAAGGATACTTTATGTGAATCATTTCACACACACAATTCTTTGTCGGTCACACGGAGTAAATAGATGGAGTAGAGACATAATTGGAAGTTCAGAAGAAGTAATTGAAGATGAAAACAAAAATTATTGAATTGATATTGAAGAAATTTTGCTGCACAAAACTGATAGGTACTAACCCTTAAGAGGTCGTACGGATGTTTGTGACGTATCAGGTCACGCACGGTCTTTTTGACCGTTTTGGATAAACAGACTAAAATACACTAAAATGAATATTGCTGTGCAACTTTTCTTTATTTTTAAATCTATTTTTGTCTATACAATGATTTTACATTGATAACGAAGTATTATATTCGTAAACTGAAAAATATTTTTAGAAAAATTTATACGAGACAGAGTACAGCATTTTAATTCAAACACAAATAACTTTTACGTAAAAATAAAACATGGACTCTAAAAATAGTGAATCAAAATTATTGTTATGTTTTACAGTCATTAATCTTTGTCATCTTGCTAATCCTCATCTTGAAACTTGGAACAACCGAAACGTAGTAACGGAATGCTCTCTGCATATATCGTATATCTTAAGCATATTACATATACAGTGTCATCCTGATTTAAGGTTCTCCCATTTAAGGTTTACCCGCATTTAAGGCGGTTTTTTTGCGGCCCCGATCAAAGCTCCATATAAATAATGTATTGTATTACCCGATTTAGTGTCTCGATTTTGTGAATTGCCCGCAATTAAGGGACAAAATTCTGATCCCTTGCGGGGCATCGCCTCGATTTCAGGTGCATTTACACTGTGACTCGAGAATATTTCATTTGGTGGAGATGTAATATATTAATTCAATCTAACCGTCAATGGCACAACACATACTGGCGTTGTTACTACATTAAATAAACTCAAAAGAATTAATATTTAGTCGTGCTGTTTTGTCAATCCACCTTAAATGTCCTAATCTGTTATATACTTCACGAAAGTTGCGATGACGTCATCACGTGAACACCGATTTTTTTACGTTTCAGTTTGCAGGCGTTCGATCACTAACGTGACGCGTTAGCTAGTTGGGCCACCCGCGTTTACCACAGCCATATTTACCTTGTTAACCCGAAAGTAATATAATGGCCCAAAAAAAAGGGTCTTATTCACAACAATGTTATTATTACATCGAGGCGGCGATGTTATTAAAACTTTGGATGTATGTTCTTACTCGTCAGTCACTGTAGCATTTCCCTACACCGCACAAGACACGCAATCAAATTTGCGAGCCCACTTCGCATAAAGGGCCGAAATGTAACAAATGAGACTAAAAGGATGTTGGAACTGTTAGCGTTGTCATTTTATGCACAGTCAGGTGATAACAGGCGTCGACACGTCTGCCAACGCTCACCACACTGCTTCACTGAGGAATAATTATTTGAAACTCATAAATACAGTAAAACTCTGGTATAACGCGCCTCACTATACCGCGGATTCGGATATACAGCGGGTCTAGTCATGTCCCCCAAAATGATTCCATTTATTTTCTTTGTAAACAACTTGGTCCAAATTTTACCGCAATTTATTTTCTTCGTAAACAACTTGGTCCAAATTTTACCGCGATGCTAAACTCCTGTCACTGTCTATAAGAATGATAAGAAATTGTAGCTGAAGTCCAGAACCACAGAAGAGCAGAAAAATTATCGGAAGATGACAGTGAGAATGAAGAGATGTGTGAGGTTGACACACCTTAATTAAGCAAAGTATTGGATAACATCAGTGAAGTGATGAATTGGATGGAGAGACAGAGTGATTGTGATCATCTTCATCTTTTACATTTGTAAAACTTTAAGACGTATGTGACGAAGAAACGCCATCAGCTGTCGCGCCAAAAGAAAATATCGGACTATTTTAAAAACACCGATTAAAGTAAGGTATGCATTTAAATCAAAATACTACATCAGTTTTTATAGTATTTTGCAATTGAATTTCTTATAACTCATATACTTTCACGTTTTTTAAATTATTTCCCGAAATACCACGGGTTGCTGATAACGCGGGTGTACATTCTGTCTCCCGAAACCCGCGTCATAACGGGGTTTTACTGTATTATCTTATATAACCCATACAAGCCCAATTATATCATGTATTCATTATAGCATGCGAACCTAAAAAACTGAAAGGATCTGCATGCTCGGTTGATTCCTCCTCCTAGGCAGAGCTGCAAACCGAACCGAATTGCAGCCATTTTGCTGAACCGCAAACTGAACCGAAACCAATGATTAATTTTTCAATGAACCGAAAACCAAACCGTAATTTTTTGCAAAAGTGGTTCGGTTTCGGTTCGATCTCAATCCACAAAGTATGGACCAACACTTGGGAAACCAGCGGGTTTGCTTCAAAGGAAAGAGTGCCGAACTCTTTCCTCTCTGATACTATTGTTATCCACATAAAAATCACGTTAGGATGAAAAATACCATTTTTTAATATAAATAAATGAAGACTAGCAGCCCGTTGCAGCTACGCCTGCAAATAATCTAAATAGTTCGGCCCTAGATCTTCTTTGTTCCCTATTTCTTTGTCTTTCTTGTACTCTCCGCTCCTCATTTACACGGGCAATCCTATGAGCTTCCGCATCTCTTTCTCTCTCTTTCCTACAATACTCTTCCTTTTATCTCTGGCTCCTCCTCATTTCTCTGGCAGCTGTAGCTGGGCTAATAGCTCTCCTATTCACTGGTCTACCCCTTGGCATTTTCAAATTTTCTGCGATTTTACAGCAATGTACTAGAGCAATTATGTGATCACAATGTCACAGAGTTACTCAATGCTAGTTTAATATCGCGGTATATTCAAAGGGGAAAAATTTTTAATTCTACCTAGCCTTAGTTCCAATGATTATCATTGCACCCTTATAGACGAACTCACAAACAGTCGCTTTCCTTCAAGTGTCTATCAACGACTGCTTTTAACTTCTTACAGGACCTACTATAAAGGCGACTTCAATGCAAGCGAAAAAGAATGCGTATTTCTGAAATATTCGACCGCCTAATGTGTAAACATTGCAAGAATAAGATAGCATAAAGCTTTACCCGTCGAATAATGCAAAAAAGACGAAAATCGGTCCATATTTACGTATTTTAATGAACAAAGGAAAAAAACCTTGCACTCTGAAAATTCAAAAATCCTGTGTAAACTTATGGGAAAATATAATTGTCTCCTGGATTCAAACCCGGGACACTTTAGCAAATGAAAATATTTTTCCAGGGATCTCATAGCCAGTAGAAACAAAACGCCGTTTATCGCATATCTTTACGACGAATGGTTCTCGAGAAATATGCCGATATAATTACGCGAGGCTTCATATGCACTGACAGATGCAGCTTCACTATGCACATAATATATAGGATCATGATGGGATTGTAATATAAATTTTTAAAATATGAATTTTTCCTTTCTTTAAATAAATTCTTCTTTCATTTAAAATAATAATGACTGCTGATTGATTTACTTACAGATTGATACTGAATGTCTAATATATATATTGGATAAATTATTTCTGGATAGTATTTCAAAAGATTAATTTAGTCGAACCGAACCGCAAACCGAACCAAACCACTTGTCAAAATTCCCGACTGAACCGAACCATGAACTTCCATAAATTTAGAACCGAACCGCGAACCGAACCACCTCAAAATTTTGAAGTGGTTTGCAGCTCTGCTCCTAGGCAAGCACAATCAACTGTTCCATTGTAAGGTGATACACGTTGTGTGTATATGTTATTGGAAGATAGCGCCTATCCTCGCTGTCGCTGCATGCTTGCAGAAATCAATGCTCACAAAGACCACATACATAAATTATGCTTACATGCTTGATTGTTTCTAGTTCCCTTGCATCTAATGAACTCATGGCGATGGGTTATTACTACAGTAATTTGTAAAAAAAGGCTTGAAACTAATTATTAGCAGACATAATTTATATGGACAGATGCTATAATTATCGATCTCAAACATTCAACACCTGGCATGCAGGGCACTTTTTCACAGGCAGAGTCAATAATTTCTTCACAGAATATGACATTTTTATTATTACGGCACAATAATAAAGAAGATTGCGATAAAAATATAGCTAGTGAACTTGAGGTAAGATAAGGAGGCCAAGCATTAGATATTACTGAAAGAGATCCTGGTCTTTTAGACCGTGCACGCCCTCTTCAGTGACCGACTAGCAAAAACAGAGATGTGCAGTAGAGAAAAAAACAATGTAAACAAATAACGCTAACTCCGAGAGCCCAAAAAAACCTGCTATATGATACATAATGAACTCGAGATAAGGTACTGAGAAGGCCAGAGATGAAATGTTACTGCGAGGGTTTTAATTTAAAATAATTTAAACCACCCGGTCTTTTAGACTGTGCGCGACCTCTTAAGGGTTAATGAGGTAGTTTAAAGTAATCTATTTAATGATCTTGTAAGATGTTTATGAAATATATCATTCTAAGTAAACATTGCTTAAAACTATAAAATTTACAACTATTATATAGATCAGTGGTTCTCAACCAGGGGGTGTACAAGGATTCTATGGTAGTATGAAGCCTTTTGGACCAATTTAATTTTTTCCTAAAAACAGCAAGGATTTTTTATGCAATTTGTGCCTAAAAAGAATGCATAATATTATGTGGCAACAGCATGTCTGCCCACCTCACGAGTTGGTTGACTTGAAGATGCCACGAGTGATTACTGTCATAATCCTGTCTGTCAAAATATTATTGTTTTATTTTAAGCTGGGAAGTGTTTGTAAGGTAAGATGTTATAAAAAAATTCCTAATTCCGAAAAATGACTCGTTTTTGATTATTCTAATCTCGTGTTTGGTTGAGCTTGGTCAAAAAACAAATAAAACAAAAGTTACAAATACCGTATGTACCGGAATATAAGACGACTCCCCATTTTGAACTCCTAATAAAAGGAAAAAATTTATTATGCACACAATGACAGAGGTTTATTATACCATTGACGAATAAACACTGAACCAATTGAAATAAGCAATTATGTACTGTTAGTTGGCATATACAGTTGCTTTCCTTCAAGTGTCTATCAACAACTGCTTTTAACTTCTTACAGGACCTACTATAAAGGCGACGTCAATGATTATCAATGAAGAGAAGATAACAATAACGCTTTTCTTTCGTCTATTTGAATGTTTAATTTGCCTTTAATGAATCTGAGGCAACAATGAGTCTCCTTGGCAACACCCGGAATGAGTACGAAAAATCTGCAAAATTTCGAAAAAGAATGCGCATTTCCGAAAAATTCGACCGTGTAACGTGTAAACATTGCAAGAATAAGATAGTATAGAGCTTTAGCTGTCGAATAAAGCAAAAAAAGAAGAAAATCGGTCCATATTTATGTATTTTAATGCATGAAGGAAAAAAACCTTGCACTATGAATAATCGAAAATCCTGTGTAAACTTATGGGAAAATATAAGTCTCCTGGATTCGAACCTGGGAAACTTTAGCAAACGAAAATATTTTTCCAGGGACCTCATAGCCAGTAGAAACAAAACCCCATTTACTGCATATCTTTTACGATGAACGGTTCTCAAGAAATACGCCGATAATATTACGCGAGGTTTGTACACATGGACACACGCAGCTTCACTACACGCATAATATATAGGATAAAATTCAAAAGAGTATTTCTCTTTGAATAAATTTGAATCGATTCATTTTCTACTACTGCTTTTAATAATTGATTGTTTCGACTGATTTTAAGAATCGAATATTTCGATTACAGCTATTCGATTCTTCCCATCTCCAGCTTTGGTTCCTCTGTCAGTCAAACTATTGCGATTATAAGACGACTAGCGATTTTTCGGTCATAAAAATTGGAACAAAACCTCGTCTTATGTTCAGGTATATACGGTACTTTTTACTTTCTCCATACGTAGTAATGGGAAAGTATTGTATTCATGAAAAAAATCGACTTCGAGATTTCAACGGAAATACATGTTTTGAGGTCCCTAGAACACGTTTAGACTATTTTCGGAATGATGTCTGTGTGTGTGTGTGTATGTTAGTGTGGGCGCTCTAACTCAAAAAGTACACACCATATCGTTACCAAACTTCATATATAACACTTTAACATGAGCACAAAGAACTGATTAGTTTTTGGACAATAACGGATAATCGGAAGTCGCGGTTTATTCGAAACCCGATTCGGTTTTCTTTGTTAAAACATCATTATTGTATATACAATTCTAAACAAAAGTTATAGAGAATGTAATTTCCTACAGTTTTCATTTGAAACAATTTTCTATAGGAGTTATTGTTTAGGAGTTATTTATAAATAACCGGTCTTTCGGTTTCCGTTAAATATCTCCTTAAAAACATCGTTATTGGTAATCTTCGTGAGGACCGAAGTTGTAGAGAATAATATTTCTTCCAAGTTTTGTTTGAAACTAATTTTCGTAGAACCATCCATTTCGGATATATTTCGCTTTATCTTAATAGCAGTATACAGCGCCAACACCACGTAGCGGTGAATTCTGTAAACATTCAAAAGATACGTAATTTACGGCAAGGACGTGTCTTCTTTTACGATACGAAATAATAATTTTGCCTCGTAATATTATTCATAATAATTTAAATATCTATACCACAAATATGGAGAAAGTCATGTGGTGGCCACATCAGATTTTTTGATAAAACTCTTAAAAACATTAAAGAAAATTTTCTGGGGGAGGGGGTATGGGGATTTTAGAAGATCAGAAGGGGGGGTGGCACAAGATGAAAAAGGTTAAGAAACATTGATGTACAGTCATTTCAAAAAGTCTAGCGACACGGCTCTGTCATGCCACACAGGCTGGAGCTGAATGTTCCGAGTATGTTGGTACCCATTGCTTGAGGGGAAGGAGAGGGGAATGATAGGGAGGGGTGGAAGAGTGAGGAGGTGGGTCTCGAAGCCTGGGTAGGCAGTGCAGGGAGAAACGAACGGAATCAGAGCCGGTGAGACAATCTCCATTCAACAGTGCGAGAGCATCCATTCCAGCTCGGAAAAAAGGACTCTCTCAGAGGTTGCCTTCGCATGCCAAGGGTAACAAAAAAACCTCTGAGAGAAGGAGGCATGTAAACGTTTCGAAGTCCTCAGTGATGTCTTACAATTAGATAGGGAAACATAAATGAATATGCCGCATCTAGAAAGCACTTTTGGAGAAGATGCAAAATTTTCACCTTTGAGGGCATTATTAATGCGAAATGCTAGGTTGCACTTCACTTCAGAAAGCGTAAAAAATCATCAATGTGTGAAGGGCAAAAATTATATAGTACTCCATAAATTACGATAACAAAAATGAGAGCTCTCGATTTAGTGGAGATCCTGAATGAGCATCTTCTGCCTTATGTCTGACAGATAATGCCAGATGGCAAAGACGTGGTACTAATACAAGATAATTCACCATTAGATATGACCCGTTTAACTCGACAATTTTTTACCAGAATCAGAATATTGATGTTCTGCCCTGGCCAGCTCGCTCGCCGGATCTGAATCCCATTGAGAACTTATGGGGTATAATGGTAAATGAGTGGACGGGAGGGAATTTGAGGATGGCAGCTGCTCTTGAAGAGCTCAATCGGACGACGGCCACTAATATGTGAAAATTTAGTACAGCTCATGAACCGTCGAATGCAAGGAATGATCGACTCAGGAGGAGAATTCACTAAATACTAAAATGAAACACTAAATAATCTTTCATTGTTTTCATTGCCTATTAAATGCTGCTAGAATAAAATTTTTATTCCAAAATTCAAATAAGTCAATATAAAATGTATCCACTACCTGTGAGAAAAGTGCTACATGTGATAAATTGCCATTTATTAGAATTTTGGTAAAAATAATTATATAAATGATGTAAATATTTCCTAATGTTCTCCCGGAAAAGCTATTTTTTTGCTGACAATTTCTTGGCGCTTGAGTGATACATACAGTGGAGAAAACTTTTTGTATCGCTATAAGAATGGAACACTCGATCCTCGGAAGAGAGTTTGGCCGGATGACAACTGCGACTTGCATTAGCTCCGATGATGTGATTTGCTTTCAGAGATCAGTTTTATTCTTATCACCATATACGGCAAATAATATTTTAAAATTTAGTTTAATCATAGAGCATAAATTCTCGGCGCTCGCAGAAACACCTTCGTCACTGCTTTATGCTCAATTTTAAGGAACATTTTTAACAAACCAGTAAGGCGATTCCCACAAACTCCTTGTTACCTCTGCGTTACGTGTTACCGTAATTTATGGAGTACTATATAATTTTTGCCCTTCACACAATGATGATTTTTTACACTTTCTGAAGTGAAGTGCAACCTAGCATTTCGCATTAATAATGCCCTCAAAGGTGAAAATTTTGCATCTTCTCCAAAAGTGCTTTCTATATGCGGCATATTCATTTATGTTTCCCTATCTAATTGTAAGACATCACCGAGGACTTCGAACCATTTACACACCTTCTCTCGGAGGTTTTTTTGTTACCCTTGGCATGCGAAGGCAACCTCTGCGAGAGTCCTTTTTTCCGAGCTGGAATGGATGCTCTCGCACTGTTGAATGGAGATTGTCTCATAGGCTCTGATTCCGTTCGTTTCTCCCTGCACTGCCTACCCAGGCTTCGAGACCCACCTCCTCACTCTTCCGACCCTCCCTATCATTCCCCTCTCCTGCTTCCCCTCAAACAATGGGTACCAACATACTCGGAACTTTCAGCTATGGCCTATGCGTGGCGTGACCGAGCCGTGTTGCTAGACTTTTTGAAATGACCGTAGATGAAATATTAACTACATGTAATTTCTAACAAAGTCAAGTTTTCTACCAATAATAACATGACATCATTAATGCATAATTATAGAAATGGTCTTCAATCTGCATTTATAAAACAAAATTAGCTAATTTCTAAAGTAGAAATTCAAGTGTAAGTTTTTAGAGTGAAATCAAAATTTGGTCATTTATATTGTAATGGTAACCACCTTTATCAATGGGAGATGTTGCTGATGGAGCGTTTCTATACATTTTGAGAGTTTTGCTGGTCTCGAGTGCCATATCATCTTTCCTTCTGCTGCCACAAGACGCTGTGCTTTTAAGCAAGCCAGAAGCTGTAGCTCCTCCCAATTTAGGAATGGATGATGGTCCAACTAGAGAAGATGCTGCCCTGACAGATGCTGTACACAATGAAGAGGACGGAGAAGTAGCCGTTCCAGAAGAGGTAGGTGGAGGTAAGAATGAGGGGCTTGACTGAGAACGGTTAGGAAATGGAGGAAGGGGTGGAGGGATGCCTCTGGATGACAACTGGAAAGAAACAATAACAGATCAATAGATTGTCCTTGGAAAGATAAAAATAATACACCGATAATCAACTCAGATAAAAACCATAATTTCAGGCTCATAATTACTGCAGCAAATATAACCAATTCTGAATAGAAATTTTTTTGCCCCTCCAAATTAGAAGGACAAATACAACTTTATACAAATTTAAGAATAAAAATAGTGCTCCCTGGTTATAACACCATTGGTTATACTGCAGATTTGGATATACCACGGGTCTTCCTTCCTCCCCATTTCTCGGAAAGAAAAAATTTCGCTGTAAAAAAGAACAAAAAATTATTGACTTTTTAAAGAATGATAAAATAAAATTATTGTATTTATTTTATATTGGTGTTTTGTATTATGTTGTTTGTAGCAATTACAGAAATTTTAGAAAAAGCTGTATGTACATATGTATTAAGCCAGGGGTGGGGAAACTTTTGACGAGACGGGCTGCATTAGCACTTGCAGTTACTTAGGTAGGCCGTGTTAACAGGTGAAAATGCTTCGGCGGGCCACATAGGGTCCACATCAGGAGTTACTTAAGAGAATGCGAAAGTTTCTATTTGTGAAAATTGATATTTAATATTTTATCGTCTAAACTTCACAAGAAATACGAAATTGACTGTTTTATGTTTCATGGTTCGCTTTCGTAATGACATTGCAGGCCGTATAAAATGCTCAAGCAGGCCTGATGTGGCCCACAGGCCACAGATTCCTCACCTCTGTATTAAGCAATACAATTGTATCCTCAGTTATACTGCAGTTGTCTCATAATGTGGGTAGAGCCCCTTCCCTAAACCCCACGTTATAACCAGGGAGCAGTATACATGCCAGAGCAACACCTAAATGGTATTTTAGTTGTTCATAGTTGATATATTCTGATAAGCAAGCAAGCAAATCTTTCTCTCTCCAGATATTACAGCATGGACAAGCCTGCCAGAACCCAAGGACAAGACATGGCAATCTAGTTCTTTAGCCTACATTTGAACATTAATCCACTTTGATAAAGATGCACAAATTTTGTTGGAAAAAATTTATAATGCTGTACAGTCAAATTACGTAAAATCAGTTTTTCAAAAAATTCATGTAAAACAAAAGTGAAAATACAAGAATGTGATATATGCTACATAACTCACTCCATTCGCTTGGCAACCATGAAGATCGGGAGGTAGAGGAGGCAAAGGTGGTGGTGATGGCTCCTTTTTTGGAGGTACAGGACGACCTAGCAGCGCTGGCAAACCATCTGATAACAAAGAATAATGTCCTATCACATGCTCCAAGGATTCCAAATATGGACCATCGTCAATAAAATAAAATTTATCCTAGAAGGAAATAAGGTAAAATTATTTTCTGGAGACATAAAATAAAAATCCAATCTATTAACTCAAAATTTTCAAAATTTTAAATGTACAGTACAGAACCTTTTATCTGGATTCCAGTTATCCAGAAATCCAGTTAACATTAAAAAATAATGCATTTTTCCAAAATTTGCTAGAAAGAAATTTATATTTAAAGTTTCTCTAGTAATTTGGGTGCGCTCCAGTGAACAAGTGATCTGGAAGAGAACAAGGAATTTACAGTAATACCTCGCTTAGCGAATCCTCTGGGAACGAAGCTCCTTTATAACGAAGTCGGATATCATCCAATGAAAATATGAAAAAATGTCGAAAATGTTGCGATTTCACGTAGGCGGCAGAGACAGAAATTGAAACGGGCACTGCTTGCGTATCGAACGTCTACTAACAAAGTAAGTGTGCAGATGTTCAAAAAATTTCTGCTATTAAATTACAATGTTACTAAAGTCTCGACTCTGATCTTATCTATAAGTGAATACATGTGAAAGAGTTAGTCGTATTCTTTGAATCAGAGCTGACAGTTCTGTTCGAGCTTAGAGAAACCTCTTTTTTTCGTGTTGAGCAGACGTACGTAAATTTAACGTATTTTACTATTTCTTGACTGAGATAAAGTGACTTATTACCCCAATATGTCCTCCATACATCCATCAAGTGATAGTGGATTTAATAAGCCAAAAGTTCAGCGTCAATCAATTTCTTTAGAAACAAAGATTGAAGTCATAAGAAGGGTAGAGGCGGGAGAAAGAAAAAGTGAAGTGGTTTGCTCATTAGGGATGGCGCAATCAACCTTAGCGACCATTTTAAAACAAGCAGACAAAGTGAAGACTTCGGTGCAACACTCCTCCAATCTCACTGCCACTAAGTTAACACGCAGACGAAGTAGCATCATGGAGAAAATGGAGCATATGTTAAGTGTGTGGGTGGATGAAATGACGCAAGCTCATACACCTCTGAGTCAGGCGGTGATAATGCAAAAGGCTTTAAGTCTGTATGATCATTTGAAGGCTAAAGAAGATGAGTGTAATGAAAGTTTTGTCGCTTCCCGTGGGTGGTTCGAGAAATTCAAGAAGAGAGCCAAAATTCACAGCATTCGCATCACGAGAGAAGCTGCTAATGCTGACATAAAGGCAGCAACAGAAATTCTTACAGTGCTGAAGGCCGTGGCAGAGGCAGGGGGTTATCCTCCGAATTTAGTGTTTAACATGGATGAGACAGGGCTTTTCTGGAAGCAACTTCACTCCAGAACTTTTATTTCCCAAAGAGAGAAAAGAGCTTCTGGGTTTAAGGCTAGGAAAGACCGTTTAACTTTGCTATTAGGTGGAAATGCAACGGGGGATATCAAGTTAAAGCCGCTGCTCGTCTATCATTCGGAGACGCCTCGCTACATGAAGGGGATTATAAAAAGTAATCTTTCCGTTTTCTGGAAATCGAACAAGAATGCTTGGGTGACAATGGGCGTATTTACTGATTGGTTTGTAAATTATTTTTGTCCGTTTGTGCAGAACTACTGTTTAGAAAATGGTTTCGAACCAAAAGCATTAATGTTGTTAGACAATGCTCCTGGATATCCCACGAATCTCGGCTCACTTCAGACATGCATTCCTGTGGAGGTTTTGTTTTTACCTCCAAATACAACCTAGATTCTGCAGCCGATGGACCAAGGTGTCATTGCGGCATTCAAAGCTTATTATCTGAAGCGTATGTTTAGTCAGTTGGTCGAGGCTAATGATGGTCAGAAACAGTCAATCAGAGATTTTCGGAAGAATTACAGCATTATGAGAGCCATCAGCAATATCTAAGATGCCTGGGCAGAAGCGACTGATCTCTGTCTAAGTGGTGTTTGGCAGAAGGCTTGGCCCGAGATCGTAAAAGACTGTTGGGATAGAGCTGATGATTCCAGCCATTACCGCTGAAGTTGTTCAAATGGCACAGTCAGTAGGCTTCCTGGAAGTCGACAGCAATGCTTTGCAGGAGCTACTGGATAACCACGGGGAAACTCTAACAAATGAGCAGTTAGAAGAGCTGACTGATCAGAGGGTAGAAGAGGAGGAGAATGAAACAACAGACCACTGTGAAGAGGCTTCTTCGGAGAGGGTTTTATCAACAAAGATTTTGTGCGACTGTCTAAGCAAAGTTTCTCATGTAATGGAGGTTTTGACTGAGAATGACCCGGACTTTTCACGGAGCTGCACTGTGAGAGGGATGTGTTACAAGCAATGAATTGCTACTCGGAGATGCTTAAAGAAGGAAGAAGCTGAGGCAAGCCACCCTCGATAATGTTTTCAAAAAACGTTCAAAGCAGTCGCCTCAGGAGGGTCCACCTTCCCAGCAGGATTCGTGACTTATCCACAGTGGTGGTCTTGCAGTCTGGACAATATTGACATGAAAGCGGAGTACAGTCGCAGTAAGAATATTTTTAATTTATTTTAATCACCAATTGAAATTCTACATTCATTATTTTATTACACAGTTCGTAAAGTTTTAAAAATAGTTTCTAAATGAAAAAAACCTCATTTGATTTTTACTAGTAATCTTGGTTTAGTTTGACTTATTCATTTTCAATGTTAATAATGTTAAACAATCTTTCAACCCACAGCCAAAACAACGTCAGTGAAGTCAATCTTTGATAAAGTACATTTTCGAAGCTTCTCCCTTCGTATTGCATCTGCCATCTAGGCTACCACCAATGCAAAATCGGAGGAGATGGATGCTACAAAAAACCTGTCGTTTTGTTTTAAAGTCATTATCGCTTTCTAAATTGTAAACTAAATTGTTCATTGTTCATTTAACAATATTTTTGTCCATTTATTTTAATATTTGCAGATGTTTTGCGACTAAAACCCCCTTTTCTGAAGACTTAGAACGCATCCCTAACTTTCTTATGTCATTTATACCTCTGGTAACGAAGTTTCCAGTAACGAAGTGCCGCCGTGGAACGCATCTACTTTGTTAACTGAGGTATTACTGTATATTGGAAAGTACCCCATTATGTGAGCCTGCTAGGAAAATCAGAGGACCCAGTGCAAAGCGTGAGCGCGGGGTCTCTTACGCGTCAAACATTTTTAATAGTAAATTTTAATATATAAAGCAGTTTCTCTCACTATGACACTTCGATATTTTTTCAGAGTTTCTTTAAAAATGCATGTACTTTATAAGTACGACAAATATTTTTTAGAGCGTGGAGGCTCTTTAAATGCACGGCCCAGGGCAGTTGCACTGTTTGCCCCACCATCAAGCCTGCTCTGCCGATTACTGTAGTATTACTATTACTGTACAGTACAGGCAGTGATGAGCTGGAATACAATTAAAAAAGAAAAAAGTCGTAAGGAAATTTGGATAAGGATGGCGGGGAGGCCTACATGCCAGGGGCACCAGATCACTCTAGGTTAGTAATACCGTTATACTAGCTTAACAAGCGTTCGGTTTGTAATATATTCCATATCATACACTGTCAGTAATTGATTGTCAGATAAGGCAAAATATACTTAAAAGGACAAAATCAATAAATTTTCATATTTGTATAAATTTAACAACTGGCTCACAAATTCAGAGAAAATTAACAATCGGCTCGTGTGAGCTGGCTTCAGCTTATCACTGAGTATGGGTATGTACTACAATAGCACTCGAAATAGAAAGTATTATGAAACGGAATGCACGTTCTAATAGTGGAACTGAAAGCAGTGGATGTGATATAACTGAAAGAATATTTGCAATCGAGTTAAATTTTGATTTATTCATTATGTAATACGATGAAGTAAAGAAAAATTCTTTATATTATTTTTATTAAATGAAGGTAACAAAATGGTATTACTAATTGTTTGACGAGACAGAATGATATTATCGACACATGCAATGGACCAGAACACCATCCCGAGGAGTTCTAGCTCTTTCCGAGCATTTTTTATTAGTATATTCCAGATAACTGGAATTTCCAGATAACCAGCTATCCCCATATCCCAAGATTACCAAATAAAAGGTTCTATACTGTATTTGATTCAATTTCATTACAAATAAAAATTATTAAATGGAAATCTGAATGAAAAATGTTCCCTGATATATGATATGACCAATTCTTAATGCTAGGTTATATGTTTGTGCATGTGCTTTGCACAATTCGATTGTAAGCTTAAGTATACTTTAACATGTTCATGCCAGAGTGATCTTTCGGAATAAGAGGACCCCCAGGCCCTGTGGTACGATGCCCCACTGATGGGCTGCCATTTCTTAACTATTTTCCCTTTCTTAAAAATCATCTGTAAGCAACCGGGCGACCCACCAGTGGATCACTCAATCGTACCAGAATAACAGATGTAACCCACAAGTGAATAACTTCCTGTTTGAACCATTATTATGCTTCAGTTTGTTTGGAATAAATATATCTGTATACAATCGCATCATAATTCTAAACATGAAACAGGACTCTTACACATCTGTGCTACTTGTAGTCTTGCAGAAAAGAGAAGCAATAATTACAGAGAAAAGAGCAAAATATGTGTAAAATTGGCTTTGATGAACAAAGAAGTTTTCTTATTGCCTTTGTTTCTCAATTTTTAACTTTTAACATACATGCAGAGCCAGCTACGAAAATAACTGAGCAAAATGTGACTCAAAAATGTTTCATAGTAATTTCAATAAATAAAGCAAACTCTATCTCTATGAGTGTTGGAAACCACAAGTACAGTTTGAGCAATATGTTCAGGGAAGAAAATATGGAGCAAGTTAGGATACGCACATTATAGTAAAGTTACTGTAAAACAGCCTTCTCTTTATTTTTTACTTTCTCATACGAAGTATCGAGAAAGTATTGTTTTCGCGAAAAAATTCGACCTCGAGATTTTTACGGAAATATACGTTTTAGGTGTCGCTGAATCCGAAAAAGTGGTTTTCGCAATGCCATCTGTCTGTCTGTTACTGGCGCTGGAGCCCAGACGGTCGAACGAAAATGAATGAAATCTCGTACTTAGGCATTTTATCATACTGAGCAGAGTATACATAGAAATGGTTGACATTGATCAGTAATTAAGAGTAGTTTATTCTATGCATTTTTAACAACAATCCGATTTTCTCGAAAACGGCTCTAACGATTTTGATCAAATTTCGCACAGCCACTTGAGTTTACATCCTCAATAATACTGTATAGTTCATATTTCTCAAAAAATGAATATAAGGCTAGTTTATTCTAGGCAACTTTAACAACAATTCGATTTTCTCAAAAACGGCTCTAACGATTTTGATCAAATTTCGTACAGTTACTTAAGTTTACATCCTCAATAATACTGTATAGTTCATATTTCTCAAAAAATGAATATAAGGCCAGTTTATTCTAGGCAACTTTAACAATAATTCCATTTTCTCAGAAACGGCTACAACCATTTTGATCAAATTTCGTACAGTTACTTGAGTATACATCTTCAATAATACTACTTATTTCATTTTTCCCAACGAATGAATATAAGGCTAGTTTATTCTAGGCAACTTTAACAAAAATTGGATTTTCTAAAAACAGGCTCATACGATTTTCATTTTCTAAAGATAACTAAACGATGCATTAGTACGTATATGAGAAAGTTTGTACAATGTATGTTGTACCGATTTTTTGCACATGTAATGTTAAGAAATTGCCCGTGACTGTTTTTGCTCAGTTTAATGAAGTTTCTCATTATATTCCGTTATTATTCTATTGCAGTTACACGGTATATTAGAATTATCTGTATGAAAAAACATAAAACCATAGGCATTGACTGCACTCCAAATTATCACTATACAGGCGACTCCCGAGTCTCGTTGGGGATGCGGTCCTGAAAATGTGTTCGAATCTCGAATATTCGAGAGTCGAACGCCGTTTTTCCATATACTTGCATGTTATAATCAGAAGATACATTCCAGCATCTCGGGAAAAAGTCTCCCCTCACGTTCTATAAAGTTAAAATAACATTACTAATATGTTAATACAACAATATTAAATTATGAATAAATTATATAATAAATATTTTAAATGTATAACTTATTTTTTGCACTAAAAAGGAAAAAATAAATGTGTGTTTCGAACTTCAAAGATAGATGTATGCAATATGCTTTACAGACAGCCCGGTCCGGATCGCGCGAGTCGTTTGTTACAAACAACTCGCACGAGCTGGATAACATACCTGCGTACATCTATCTATACATACAACTATTTATCACAGCAAAATTTATATAAAAGTTATTAAAAATGCACAAAATAACTTAAGAATAAAGAAACAATAAAATTAAAAATATTTTCATACCTTAAATCTTTTTCAACTGCGCTTACTGGACTTGGTTTATTAAATGAGAAGTTGAAGATTTTATTTGGAAGAAGAGGAGCTATTGGGTGGGGAACTGTTTACTGTTGTTATCAAATTACATGAATTTATCACATCTTCTAGAATTTTCTCCTTCTGTTTCACATAAGTGCTAATACTTGAAGGACACATTCCCAACGATCGTGCAATTTCAGCTTGGCTTTCACCTTCCTCAACACGCTTTAAAATTTCTAATTTCAATTCATAACTATGAATCTTATGCCCTCTTTTATTTGTTTCCATTACATTATCACTATTACATTTCCTTTTAGATGCCATGTCAAGTGATAAATTTATAAATAAATCAATAAAATAAATACATTTAAATAAAAGATTAACAGAAAAAAGAGTGAAATCAGCACAAATTCAAACAATAAGAGCAGATATAACTATGTCTACACTAAAACTAAACCTCGCGTTTGGTCGGAACCAATAACTACGCGAAGATTATTCCGCGTATATTATCGATCGGCAGGATCGAAATCTCGAATTAATCGAGACTCGTACAATCGAGATGTGGGAGTCACCTGTACTTTGAATTATCCAATAGTGATATAATGAGGTTTTATTGCATGTGAGCATGCATGCATAATATTAGTCATGCCACCAACCTTTTTGTAGACCGTTACATGAATATGAAATGATGGCAGTTAGTAATTTTTAAATCATGGACTACAAATGAAGTAAATTTAGAAAACAATAATCCCAAAGAAATTTAAAAAACTCACCTTTTTCCTAATTTGAAAGTGATATGATTGTCCAGCATGCAACATTGTCAAAACATATCCCCCACCCCTCCTGTCGCTCCACCTCACCAGGAAAATCCCTACCAACCCATCCACATCTTCTCCAAATTCTTTTTCACTCTCTCTCAGCAATTCAACTGCCTTAGTTCGGTCTATATTTCCGTGATACCACTCCTTACGGTTGCTTTTAGCAGCCGGAGGTTTATAATTCTCTGTTTAAAAAATAAAGTAATGAACTATGAAGTACAATTAGTTAAGCAATTTTCTTAATGAAATGAACTAGCATTAGCTTTCAATCAGATGGTGGATTTTATGCCCATGGACTAATTTCATCTAGTGGCCATACAATTTTATATTTGATCTATAATAATTAGAACCATAACACAATTCAGGGCATCTAAAAAGTTTGAGGGCCCTGGACATAATACCAGTTGAGAAAAATCTTATATTTGAATCCTAAGAAAACCTTATACTCTTAAAGCTTTTGTTAATGAAAAAAGTTTAGGGACGGAAAGAAAATGAGAATATAAAGTAATGAAGTACATAGACTTGTTTTGGAGCATATAAGAATTCCTGTGCAGCCACAGACCACATCAATCTGCCTTCTTCACCTATTTTTCCTCTGATATCCTTATATGTTCGTCTTCCTCAATGAAATTCTCATGAACTGCCGGAAGCCCCTTTCTCTAGCACCTGCATGCAATTTTACTCTTCCAGTCTACAAACCACATTTCAGTTTCATTCCATAAATTCTCTAAAATACAAATCTCAGCTGGATTCCATTTTTCAAGACTTCTCTAATGCCTCCAATGCGCTATATTCAATACTTTCTTAAAACTCCTTCCTTGACAAATTTCATGATTCTGCACTGCAGATTAAAGGTAGGCAATGGCCTACGGTCTGCAGGGTTTTGAGGGCGGGGGGTTTTCGGGGTGGAAGGATTTCAGAGGAGCGGGATTTGCATATTCAATAGCCAAGTTGCAAGTCCGTCAATATACCGTATTTACCAGAATATAAGATGAGGTTTTTTCCAATTTTAGCACCTGAAAAATCTTGAGTCATCTAATATTCACGTAGTATGGAATAACTTTGCGTAAATCAATCGTGTCTAAAAAGTGGATGACATTCATTTTGATGCATGTGGATGTAATTCTATCCTATCGGGAGTTTAGAAACCTTATACTTCATGCCCTACAATGTAGAATAGTGTAGCGAAAGGTAATTAGAACAGTCGTTGTTGAAAGCGAGAACATTCATTTTGGCACCAGCAAATGTCTGTCTATCCTACTGTGGGTGCGTGAATAATGATGCTGGGTTTCTATAATGGTTTATTTAACAAATAAAAATAACAATGATAACAGAAACATGAGAGGGAAATTCAGGGTACGCTAGAAAGCTAGTGCTCGCGTGTGGATGACTTGTCATCACTGGTTCTCTTCCGTGCTGCCAGGAGCAAGGCCCTGCAGCAAGAAAAACGATCTCCCCATGCGGCTGCTCAGTGGCAAAGATATGCAAAGAGAAACAATCTTGTTGCATTAGCAATTTTAGTAAATGTAATTATGACTTGAATGCAAAAATTGTAATAATTGAATATAGTCAGAGAAAATATGTTACAATTACTGGTTTAAATGTTTTTTCTTAAATACTGAGTTTAAATAAGTTAGAAAAGTGTACAGCCAGGGCAGGCTCAAGACATTTTGGCGCCCCAAGCAGATTTCAATTATGGCGCCCCATCGATACATAAATTTTACATTAAAATTCGGTAGTTTAGCAGTATAATAGGATATAATTATTTTGAAGTTTTGTGTATTTTTATGATTAAACAGTTTAATAAGAAAACAAGGTTTTATTCACAGAAAAATAAATTTGAAATGTCACAAAGAAATTATTTCAATGAAATGAGATTGATTGGAACTATTTCATCGATATACATATGCACAGATGGGGCTCAATCAAATCAGTCAAATTTTCTGGTGCAGTAAGTTTCATAAAGAAGGAATCGAAAAATTCAACATCGACACATTGCCTTATTCATAGACAAGCACGTGTTGCAAAACGCATAAATAAAGGCAGTGACGGACTTATCTAAAGCCAATTGTACAAATTGCTCTTTGAATGAAATAGAAAGGATGAAATTGAATCTTGATTGAAAAATGCACTTGGGAATCTGTGAATACTGCGAAGGAAGGATGCAGGGGAAAAGGAAGCAACGAAAAGAATAGAATCAAGCCTTATTTTGGAAGTGATCTTAGAAAGACGTTCCGAAAAAAATGATTTAAAAAATCTAGGTCGGGATGAAAAGCGGGCTTTATCGTGAATAAATGAGACTTCAAATTTATGACTGATTACGAACTTCAAGAGCAAGATGAACATGGTCTATTACTTGGAATTATTATAACAAAGGAGAACTTTCGTTACAGAAGCAGCTTACGAATTTGTTACCAATTAAAAATTGAAAATTTAAAACGACCTTCAGGATGAATTTCTTAAAAGGAAATAAAATTGTCCAATACTAGAGTTAATTACCACAAATTTTAAAGAGAAAACCTCTACGTTAAACTGCTTATCAAAGGTTGGTTTAAGAAAGGGTATCTATATCTATCTATAGTCTACCCTGCAAGCCACCGCAATGGTGTGTGGCAGGGGGTGCAATAGCACCAAGGTAAAGCGCATAATAATGTATAGTATCATTCTACGTCGGCTGATTTCCTTTCGTAACTTCTGTTCTGCTCAGCTATCGTTCTAGGGAAAAACGAGCCTTTATACCTCTCAGTCCTACAGGCTATCTCTCTTATTTTACGAGGATGGTCCGTTCTACCAATATAAGTTGGCGCTCTTATTATTTCTTCGACATCGCTGGAGAATATATGCGTTCTAAATCTTTCGAGAAGTTTTAACCTAGAGCGTGATCGGCGCTCAGCTAGTGATTCCCATCCTAAGTCCTGTATCAAGACTGTAACACTATTGTTTCTATCGTAACAATTTTTGACGAATCTAGCGGCTTTTCGCTGCACTCTTTCTAACTCTGAGATTGATCCTTTCACGTACGGATCCCATATGCTCGACGCGTACTCTAATAGCGGTCTTACTAACGAGAAGTAACATGTCTCTTTGACTTTTTCCTCACTTTTACCTACTATGCGTTTGATGAATCCTAGTTTCTGTTTAGCCTTCCCGCATATATTTCGTATGTGCATATCCCACGAGAGGTTGCTTGTTAAAGTAACGCCTAAGTATTTGACGGAATCGGTTAGTTTTAGCTGGACGCCTTCAACAGTGTAATTCGTCGTGTCAATGTTTTTGTTTCCCCAGAATCTCATAAAGGAACACTTTCCTAAGTTCAATTCTAACTGCCACTCTTTACACCACTCGAGAATTGCATTTAAGTCGTCAGAAAGTAATAATTGATCATTAGGACTGTTAATCTCTCTGTAAACTACTGTATCATCCGCGAATAACTTGATTTTACTTTTAATAACCTTATCTAAGTCGTTTATGTATAAAAGGTATAGTAGGGGGCCGATTACACTTCCCTGTGGAACGCCTGAGGCTACGCTGACTGAATCTGATTTAAATCCATCTATAACTACTATTTGTTCACGCTCATTTAGAAAGTCCCTGATCCACTCGATTATCTTTCGATTTATTCCACAGTCATTTAATTTCTTCACTAACTTACTGTGCGGGACTTTATCGAAAGCCTTCTTGAAGTCGAGGAAAACAGCATCTAACTGAGTCTTACGGTCTCCTGATCTTAGTATATCGTGAACGAACAGAGCAAGCTGTGTTTCACAAGATCTCGTCTTCCTGAAGCCATGCTGATATTTACTTAGCAAGTTCTGACTATCTAAGAAGTCCATCACGGAGCTAGCGATAATGTGCTCGAGAACCTTGCAAGATAGGGAGGTAAGCGAAATTGGCCTGTAATTTTCTCTGTCGTCTTTTTCCCCACCTTTGTGTAACGGCGTTATAAAGGCTAATTTCCATTCCTTAGGTACAACGCCATGGCTAAGTGACTTATTGAAAACTATTTCGAGATAAGGTGCTATTTCCAGTGCTAACTCTTTGAATACTCTAGCTGGTATCTCTTCTGGACCCGGAGATTTATTTGACTTGATATTTTTAAGCTGTTGAGCTATCCCTTTCGCTAATATGACTATATCGTTCATTTTTTCCTTGCCTGGTTCGGGCGCCACGACCTTCGCTCTCACGTCTTCGGTAGTAAATACGCTCTGAAAAAATAAGTTTAACAAATTTCCTTTATCTGTGCTATCGCTAACTACCTCTCCTTGGTCGTTTATTAACGGGGCTACGGTTGGGCGTCGACCTTGAACTTCTCTAACGTATGACCAAAAGCATTTGGGATTTTCACTTATGAAATTACTTCCTCCGGTGACTTACAGTTATTGATGCGTTTAAATTTCGAGTGAAGCTTTCTTTGGTGTCTGAGGGGGCATCTAACCTGCCGATTATACCAACTTGGTTCCCCATTATCGCTAATAAATTTACTTGGTATATACGTATTAATACCAATTCTAATTTCTGATAGAAATGCTTTCCAAGTTTCCTCAACGTTTTTTGTGCTTGTCGATTTGCTGAAATCGCCGTAATCCTTGATGAGTTTCTCTTTGAAATCCTCAAAGTTAGCATTTTTATACATGTACACTTTCCGCTTAGGCTTGCGATATTTTGCGACAGTTATATCCAAAAGTACTCGAACTGATTGGTGATCACTGATTCCTTCTTCAACAGTTACTTCGGAAACACGCTCGGGGATGTTAACTGCTAGTAAGTCTAATATATTGTCGCTCTCGTAGGTTTTTTGACTACCTGGATGAGGGAATGTTTATTGAAGATGTCTATTAGCGCTTCGCATGACTCGCGATTCCTACCGGATGGTATGAAGCTACAACTCTGCCAATTTATCGAGGGTAGATTGAAGTCTCCTCCTACTATGATAATGCTTTTACTATTCTTCTTCATTAGTGAATTTATTTCAGCCTCTAGATCGTATATTTCTTCTGCGTTTGAAGCTGGCGGCCTATAATATGCACATACATGAATGTTTCCCAAACCTTCACTGTTTATAGTACACCAAGTGCTTTCAATATTGTTTACAGCAAACTTGACCGGAGAACTTTTAGCAACAAACTTATTTGAATTAAACTAAAATATAATGTAACCATACAACGTGAAAGATGTACCTATATAAAAAGATCGAATAAAAATATGTATATACTAACTTCCTGGTTTAGAAAATCTTCGTTGATCGTAGACTAGGTATAGCTCCAACCTCAGGGTGAAACACCCGCTTTTATCATTGCGAAAAATAATATTTACACTAAATATTGACGTCTCTTCTTGAGTAAAGACAAAAACATATCAATTATGCCCAAGGAAAACTAACCTGCAATAACTTGATAACACCACTCGACTGACGTTTCCACAACGATGGGCGTATTGGAACAAATGCGGACAAATACTTCTTTTTCGATGTCATCAATGCAAAATGCGAGAGAGGAGGAAATGTTGAAGGAGAAGGGGTTGAAAACAGTGGTGTGAGAATATGTACCCTGTCCTCACACACCCTAACACAGCGTAGCAATTACTAAGAATCAGTAAAAGAAACCCAAAAGATATGTATTTCGTCCTCAAACAAGAGCCGCAACCAATCAACCGAGAATTTCACATGTGCCTGAATAAGTGCACGTGGAAACAAAGAGGAACCGCAGGAGGGAGAGTCTTGGGATATTCCGTATCCTCCTCGGACTTTGTAAAGATTTCCTTGCTCTTGGACACCCTTGCAAATGTCTACCGTTGGCCAACTTCTGATGAGATTGCAGAGGCTATATAGTAAGGCGGGGACGATGCCAAGGCATGACCTTTCTCCCTCCCCCCTCCAACCTAATGGAATGCTTCTCTCTTCAGGCCATTGGTACAAGGGATGCATTGCACCCGGACAGAAACCCTCGGGGGCGGCAAATCACAGAGGGAATCAGCTAAAAATATTAGGGGCGGTGAGAACTGCTTTCACCCGGTCGGCAAAGATCCCTGGCATGTAACAGCAATAAAATGTTAGAAAAACCACATCCAGCCATCTGTATTCGGTAGATTTCTCGGAAGCCGCTTTCGGAAATACTATTTTACTATTTGGAGTAGAGCTGCCCCTGAACATTCATTTCAAGTCACATGTTCACATTTATTCGCCAGCTGTAGACACTAAACATTTCAATGGAAAACCAAATGAAAAAACTAAATTAAGGTATTTTCCAAAAATTTCTGTCAAGAAAATTTGGCGCCCCTAAAATTCAGCGCCCCAAGCGGTCGCTTGGTCTGCTTGTATTGTTGGGCCGGCCCTGTGTACAGCATATCACAAATGGGCATGTTTTGTGCAATGGAGTATTTGAAAGAAATGATATACATGTACCTAAGAAAAATGCTGTTTTAAAGTTCTTTTCTTCATCATAAATAATCCATTTTTTCCTATTTAAAAATACTGCATGCACACATAAGGAAATTAAGTTTATTTTTGTGAGATTGTTTATGTTAGCAACAATGATTAAGTAACCATGCAAGAAATTTTCCATGTTCAACTCGAAATAAGACTTTCTTGTTTGATTTTCTCGATAACAGCTACTCCTACAATAGAAATGTATAGGAAAAGAAATACTCTACTAGTTCTACAGGTTTAATTGAAAAATATTTTGATATGAACAATAATTTGCGAGATATGATGGAAAGAATTTTTTGTCACCAGTAAAGTGGTACCTCTGGTTGGCTTATGTGATTCATTTACATGACTTTCTTATTGTCTTTGACTGTAAGTCCTTAATATCAAATTTCATGAAAAACCGTTCAGTATAAGCCGAGAACGAACATGAAGAGGGGCAGACACATGGATGGACAGACAGACCGACGCTAATAGGCACTCACGCTGGAAGTGAAACACCTAAAATGGGGGGGGGGGGGGGGGTCAACTTATAATTGAGTAAATATGGTACAAATTTTTTGCATACCTAAATTTCACACCCTTTCCTCTCCATTTACTAAGATAACTGAGAAAAAATTGTGCATAAAATTTTACTGCATATTATTCATAAATTGCAAATAATATTGCTAGAGCAACATGAAATTTAAATAAATAAAAAATCGCCATTACAGCCTTAGTTAGTACACTATGGATATAAATGCCTATTTTAAATTGGCTTTTGGAGCGAGTAATTTGGATTTTGCATATTTGGTAAATCAATCTGCAGCTTGGAATATAGCTGCAGATTTAGACATTCTGAGGCCCCTGGTGCTAGATTATTGGGGTCCCTGCAATCTAAATTTATACTGAAACCTCACCTAATGATTAACCCTTCATTTACTCCCAGTTTTAATAAGTAAACCATCGCAGTGCAGAAAATACATTTTCCTTCATGGCTTTTTAATATGTTACATTTAATATTTCTGAGATTATACATAAAAACATTTTTTGGGGCCCCTGGTGGGTGCCAAGTGCAACCCTCCTTAAATCCACCGCTGTTGGAATATGTACTTTTAGCTCTTTGGTCACCAAGGATTGTGATAGGTCAATTTAGAATGACTGAAAATTTACAAAAAAACAGTGAAATTAGTCATCAGGGCTGGCCCAAGGTACCGGTGAACCGGGCGGCTGCACAGGATGCCAAAATCTTGGGGGCGCTATTCTGACATTCTATCTATGCATTACTTGTAAGTGAATAAATATTGGATACAGATTTATATCACCGAACAGGCTGGAATTATTACGGCATTCATTCTACTATTTATTTATCAATAATACTAGCGTAATACCCGTCAATAATATTGATGATGAAAATTTTGACAAAAAAAAGTTTCTCTAGCATCTAGCATTTTAAAATTTTTATCACACAAAAATAATATCACAAAAATGGCTTTATCCCTGTAATAATTCTCCTAGTTCCTCAGGCTGCCCCTGTTAGTCATAACAGTCAATTGTGAGAAAAACTCTCAGATTTATTAATCCTACCATTTGTAAGAAAAGGAAAATATATGTTACGACAGAGAGAGAGGGTAGTCAATACATGGCTGAAGTTAACTACAGTTATCTTAAATTTGGTAACATCTTATCAGATATTTGCATTACCCCAAAATTTAAAGAATGTGAACTTTTCCATGTAGTATGCCACAGGTCCATGTTTTTCTATGCAACAAAAATGTCTACGATACAAGAAAATAATATACTTGCAAGAAGAAATGTCCAATGCACAGACTCATGCAGTGATAATTAAGGTTAGCACAGTAAAAGAAAAACTCATTTTACAAAATGAGAAGAATGGCCAACTTAAAAGTATTAAAATATTACTTTATCATAGGTGCAGCATGCATCTTGTCAGCTTAGTTAAATACATTACGGACTGAGAATATCTTCGCATTCAGCGAATCCTCCTTCCTTAGCCAGGTCAGATGGTGTTTTGTCTCCTCCTCCAGGTGTCCGTGGATGTGCTGGGGCATCCAAGGCAAGAAGGGCACGAACCACCTCTACATATCCTCTGTAAGCGGCCTCATGGAGAGGAACCCAGCCTAAATGATCAAGTGTTCTTTAAATAAAAATACCACCAGCATACACACACACTCAGAATAAAAGAGAATTAATGTGGAAATGATAACTCTTGATTTAAAGATAAATTTCAAATGGGTGCCATTATATTTCATGATTTCATTTAGCAATTTCAGAATATTTTCCATTTACTGTATTTTCCAGAACATAAGACGCACGACTTTTTTCCTTAAAAAATGCTGCCTAAAGTTCCCTTTCATCTTATGGTCTCAAGGTATAGCAGGATGACATCTCTCTCTCTCTTTAAACACACAGGGATTACTTTGAGGAGGAAAAGGAAGTAGAATATCAAAGATATCTTTTTATTTTATAGTATTACAATGTAGCAAAGTCTTACATTTTACAGTATTACAATGTATCAAATATGAGAAAAAATGCTACGATCAATTGAGCTGCATGGTGTGACACAAAAAGAACTGTAAACTTCAAATTAAACGTGATAAATTATGCGTCAGCAGCGACGATAAAATTTTTGGGTTCTAAGACGAGTAAAAGTTACGATACTCAATGCTGTTTTCTCATGTTGCACTGCCATTTTGTTTCAAAAGATACATCACACACAAGAGCAACTAATGCACACAGTGTCACATATTGGCCAAAATTGGAAGTTCTTGGGAGGCCCGATGGTACGCATAAATAATGCCATCTAGTGGCTAAGCGTTGAACTCGGTACTGTGAACCCTTTATTCCCTAAGTACCGAAATTTCAAGTTCCATCATTAATAAGGATTACTTACATGATGTAAGAAAATGAGCAATATAACGCTTATCTTAGAGCTCACCCGTTTCAGTGTTCCTCACTTGAACATTGGCTCCTCCCATCTGGACCAAGGTTCTCACAGTGTTTGGCAAGTTCATTTGGCAGGCATACTGGCATCACAGCCAAAATCAGGTTAATTTCATAAAAAAGCAATAAAGGTGAAAAACTATCACAGCAATATCAGAATGTTTTGTAAATTTTTCATTAACACAATCGCTGATCCTGATGCACATTTGCATCCCCATATCTCCATTTATTGTTAGAAGGGTCAGCTTGCCAGCAAGGGATATGTGCTTTACAGGGACACTCAGTATAAGGTCTAGACCTCAAGCAAACAGCATTGGTTTCCAGTTTACTTATTTTGTCCCTTTTTTGTATGGAGTCGTCCATCAATTTTTAAAATGTAAGTATAACTATATAATCTTTCTCTTACTTTTCATGAAAATTTTATATCTTTCTGTATGTTCACAAGTTATAACTATATCTAGTATATATTTTAAACAGTTTGTATGTATGTGTGTTTGTTCATGGAACTCCTAAACAATAAAAGCTAGAACAACCAAATTTGGTACATTTCTTACTTATATCCTAACTTATTGTTAGTGAATGGGCAAGGTTTGGTCAACCGGGATTATTCAGTGCTGTCAATATAAGGAATTAACATTTTTCCATTTTTGTTTTTGCTTTATTCGATGAATAAAACTCTATACTATCTTATGCCTGTGATGTTTACATGTTACATGGTTGAAGTTTTCAGAAATATGCAATTTGCTTCGAAATTTTGTCAATTTTTCGTACTCTTTCCGGGTGTTGTCCAGGCAGCCGTCACTGTTACCTCCGATTCAATTAGCTTCAATGAAGTTTACAAATAGACAAAAGTTTAGCGTTATTCGCTTTGCACTTTTGTTTAAGCAATAAAACGATCCATATAGTAACGTCAATCTTTATACATAGCAACATAAATAGATACTGATTATTATTCAGGAAACTGAGTGTGGGAAGCGTTTATAACGAATGACAAAAGCAATTGAACCTTCTTTCGTCTATTGAATACTGGAATCTTACCTACATAACATCAATATTATTCTTAAAAGTGTCAATAATATATTCATACCCTTTGTATGATGGACATTAATGCCAAAAGATATCCGTTATGACGATTTATTTATTTATATCGTTATCCTATCCATTTGTTATGCCACCAAAGAACTATAAGAAATTTGATGAGGAACGTAAACATGTTGTATTGACGTTAAAACAGAAACTGCAAATATGTAGAAGACTAGAGATGGGTGAAGATCATAAGGAACTAATGAAGGTGTATAATAATGGCGACGTATGATATAAAAGCACAAACAGCAAAGTTGAAAAAATTTAATGTGGAATCAGATGGTATGAAAAACATTGAAAAATGGCATACTCTTCATACTCCAAAATTTGAGGATTTAGATCGCATGTTGCATGAATGGTTTATGTTAAAACGGTCAGAAGGTGTTTCTATTTCAGGAATACTGTTAATTGAAAAAGCCAAAGACTTTTTGGTAATTCCTTGTTTTATTTACAACACTATGAATATATTCCGAACATCAACCGCTAGTTTACCTATTGATGTCTGAAAAGGTTCATAAGAATATTCTTGAACACTTTTTCTTACAAAATATATTTATAATTTTAAATCATCTTGTATTATGCTAAAGTTAACTTATAAATAATCACAAACAGTAACACACATAAGTAATAAAAATTTATCAAATACTGATGATAAATTTCTTTTTTAACAAAAATACGTGTAGGGTGTCAGGAACACCCCACATAAATACAGACATTCGAAAAATTCCTGAGAGTACCGCAGGGTTAAAAAATGTATGTTTCCTCATGCAACCAGCAAAATCAAGCAACCGACACCCTTCAATACCCACAGATGCCAGATAACTGAGCTTATACTGTAATTATAAAATTAAACAAACTGCATAACATTAGATTATCTCATTCTATCGTTGATTTCAATATTTATTTACGATTCGCTGTATTGTTGACCATGTAGATGTTGCATGTAAATTGAATTTTATTCTAATTATCAAACTAGCTGTACAACGTTAGACGAAGCTCTAAGAAAAAACCATAATGTTCAAATAAAACCAATAAACAATGAACTAAAGGGCTTTCAGATCAAATCACAAAGGTAAGAAATAACTGGGCAAATGACAGAAAAGAACAACTGAGAAAGAGACTGGCAAATCACATTATAAGAAAAAGAACAAGGTACATATACCTATATGAGGTGCTATCAAAAAGTTCCCGGACTGGCCGTGTGGAGCCCTAACCGGACGTAGTACAGACTTGGGCTGCTAGTTAGCGCTAAAGAGCTTCATTGTGAAGCAGTGTGCCGAGTGTCACATTGATACATGCGTTTTTTTTTCACGAGCGTTTTTGTGCGTTAGTGTTAGTGGAGTTCTGCGATTTTTGCGAGAAGAGAAATTGCAGACTTGACAGAGCAGCGCGTGTGCATCAAGTTTTGCTTCAAACTCCGCAAAACCACATCGGAGACCCACGAAATGCTTAAACAAGCATTTGGTGTTGACACCATGGGCAGAACCCAGACTTTTGAGTGGTTCTCGCGGTTCAAACGTGGCCAAACGTCGGTTGAAGATTCTGAACGTTCTGGTTGGCCCTCAACCAGCAGATCCGAAGAAAATGTTGAAAACGATTAACAACATCTGAAGCATCGTTGGCCTATCGTTTGGTACATGCCAACGCATTCTCACGGAGGAACTCAACATGAGGCAGATCGCTGCCAAATTCGTGCCCCACTTGCTGACCCAGGACCAGAGGCAACAGCGGCTCACTGTGTGCAGGGACCTCCATAAACAGGTCAGAAACGACCGAAACTTCCTTTCCAAGGCCATCACTGGTGATGAAAGCTGGGTTTACGGCTACGACCCAGAAACCAAACAGCAGTCATCCCAGTGCTGCTCCTTCAAGTCTGCAATTTCTCTTCTCGCAAAAATCACAGAACACCACTAACACTAACGCACAAAAACGCTCATTAAAAAAAAACCGCTTGCGTGTATCAATGTGACACTCGGCACACTGCTTCACGATGAAGCTCTTTAGCGCTAACTAGCGGCCCAAGTCCGTACTAAGTCCGGTTAATGCTCTACACGGCCAGTCCGGGAACTTTTTGATAGCACCTCGTATAGATGCCATAATTTTTCATCACTTAAAATTACAATTTCATTGAATACGTATTTAAGAGTACAGGCGACTCCCGAGTGTCAATTGTTCAAGTCTCGATTAATTCGAGATTTCGATCCCGCCGATCGATGATATACACAGAATAATCTTCACGTAGTTATTGGTTCCGACCAAACGCGAGGTTTAGTTTTGGTGTAGACGTAGTTGTATCTGCTATAATTGTTTGAATTTGTGTTGATTTCACTCTTTTTTCTGTTAATCTTTTATTTAAATTTATTTATTTTATTGATTTATTTATAAATTTATCACTTGACATGGCATCTAAAAGGAAATGTAATAGTGATAATGTAATAGAAACAAATAAAAGAGGGCACAAGATTCATGGTTATGAATTGAAATTAGAAATTTTAAAGTGTGTTGAGGAAGGTGAAAGCCAAGCTGAAATTGCACGATCGTTGGGAATGTGTCCTTCAACTATTAGCACTTATGTGATACAGAAGGAGAAAATTCTAGAAAATGTGATAAATTCACGTAATTTGATAACAACAATAAACAGTCCTAGGTGCGGTGTTGTGATTCCTAAAATGGAAAAACTTTTAAAACTTTGGGTAGATGATCAGTGTCAGAAACATACTGAAAGTCATACTGAAATCGTACGATCGTTGGGAATGTGTCAACTATTAGCACTTATGTGAAACAGAAGGAAAAAATTCTAGAACGTGATAAATTCAGGTAATTTGATAACAACAATAAACAGTTCCCCACCCAATAGCTTCTCTTCTTCCAACTAAAATCTTCCATCTTCTCAATTAATACACCAAGTCCAGTAAGCGCAGTTGAAAAAGATTTAAGGTATGAAAATATTTTTAATTTTATTGTTTCTTTATTCTTAAGTTATTTTGTGCATTTTTAATAACTTTTATATAAATTTTGCTGTGATAAATAGTTGTATGTATAGATAGATGTACGCAGGTATGTTATCCAGCTCGTGCGAGTTGTTTGTAACAAACGACTCGCGCGATCCGGACCGGGCTGTCTGTAAAGCATATTGCATACATCTATCTTTGAAGTTCGAAACACACATTTATTTTTTCCTTTTTAGTGCCAAAAATAAGTTATACATTTAACATATTTATTATATAATTTATTCATAATTTAATATTGTTGTATTAACATATTAGTAATGTTATTTTAACTTTATAGAACGTGAGGGGAGACTTTTTCCCGAGATGCTGGAATGTATCTTCTGATTATAACATGCAAGTATATGGAAAAACGGCGTTCGACTCTCGAATATTCGAGATTCGAACACATTTTCAGGAACGCATCCCCAACGAGACTCGGGAGTCGCCTGTATTCGGATGTATATTTGAAACATTTTGCTTTCTGAATGATTCGAATGATCGTAACTCTCCTGTTAAATTTTAATGGGCAAGTCTACTAGTTTTCTATATTCCTCACTTTTTAGAATTGTTACGGAAATTTAAAAAAATTACCTCTTTATTGTGGACTTTTATTATTTGGGATATTGTTTATTTGTTCTTTTGCTTGATATGTTTTTATATTCCACTTAGTGCTTAATTACTTGTATATTCCCATGGGTTTATTAATATCTAAGCATTAAATACTCTTCTTAGATGGCTCATTAGCAAACAGGACCTTCAAACATAAGGGTATCATCAAAGAGGGGAAAAGTTGAGGTGACAGTAGAAGTTAAAGGATTCCAGAAAGTTTGGATTCTGATAATTCCAATGAGTTAAGTGAGATCTGTGGGAAGATAGAATAAGAGGATTCTGAGAATGAAGAGGATGATCACATGATACTGATCTTCAAGAAGTTTCTCAGCTTGGAAAAGATTCTGATTCCTGGAGGAACGGGATTTATTCTGGAATCAGAATGCAAGATAAACCACCCATCAGAACGACTGATGCACACAGTGCCACGTATTGGCCAAAAGTGGAAGTTCTTGGGAGGCACAAAGGTACTGGAATTAGTGCCATCTAGCGGAGAAACATTGAACTCAGTACTGCAAACCATTTACTACCTAAAGGTACTACATGCATGTATATGACAAATACAAATACATATGACACTTGTTCTCTACTTATATACTGTTCACTATATACAAGTCTAATACAAGTAAACAGGCGACTCCTGAGATTCGACCGGGATGCATTCCTGAAAACGTGGTTGAATCTCGAACAGTCGAATGTCAAATCAACACAAATTCAAACAGAGCAGAAATAACGATGTCTAGACTGAAACTAAACCTCTCGTGATTGGGCGGGCCAAAAATTACTTTGCGTAAACTAATTCCTAATTCGACTGACCGATTGCCTGGGTTGAATAAGCAGGTTTCGACCAGTCGAATCTCGGGAGTTGCCTGTATAATACAAGTATAAATTTATTAAGCGTTCACATTTGGTTATACATGTCAGTACACAATATGTCTTCAGACGAGGAATATCTCTTCATTATGTTATTAAAAAGTAGCAAAAAAGAAAAAACGTCGATGGTGGATAAGAAATTTTTTGTGCAAAAGAAATAGCCACGGTGCATATAAATCAATCATGAATGATTTAAAAATCGAAGACCAACAAGGTTTTTCATCTCATGCAGTTATGCTAGTAGTACAGATATAATACATAAGTGAATTTTGCAGGATTTAAAAATTTTGTACGGATGACACCCAGTGATTTTGAATGCTTACTACAAATGGTGGGCCCTAGAATTGCTGCACAGAATAACTCATTTCGAGAAGCCATTTCTCAAGCTGGACAACTCGCTGTGACGTTAAGATTTCTTGCCATAGGATTTTCATATTCCTCCTTGATGGATTTGCACCGGATATCAAAATCTAAAATTAGTTCCCTTGTGCCGGCAGTATGTGCCGCTATTTTTTATGTTCTGAGATATAACATTCAGGTAAAACAATTCATTTTTAGAATTATTTACTTTATTAACAAAGAAATTTAATATTTACAAAGTAGGTAGATAAGTGTTACAAGTAAATAAGCATTATTTTTTTTTTTTAAACTGATCATAATCGTGCCTTTGGTTGGCATTTAATTGAGGCTGATGACTCTTTTAACTATCTGGGGGTTGTGATAGAAAGAATGTTAAAATTTGATGAACAAATAAATTTTGTAAAAAAATTGCTAAGAAATTATATTTTATCTCAAGAATAAATAAATATTTAAGTTTACATTGCATTAAACATATAACTGCATAGTATTACCTCATTTTTATTAATGTGGTACAATATTATACCTAGGAAATAAAACAAATAAGGTCAGACTACAGGTATTACAGAAGTATGAGACTCATTTTGAAATGTGATAGCTATACTAAAATATATGATACGTTGAGAGCATTAGGGTAGATGACTGTAGAAAAGTTAACTGAATATCAGGTGCTAGTCTTTATCAATAACTATAAAAGGCTAAATCTCTTGGTCACTTGGTCATCATTTTTTGCGTAACGCTAAATATCTCAACGTATCTCAGCCATTTCTTCAGCCAGTCCAGCCAAATTTGGTAGGATTGCTATGAATACGTTCTAAATGAGTATGCTATAAAAAAATTTTCAAAAAGTCCCGGATTCGACGGCAGGAGATGTTTTACATTACATATGAATTTCATATCTCGGCCCATAAGTTTACACGCTAAATTTAATTTTCAACATGCAGAGTTTTACTCTTTTGGAAATTAAAATTAGAAATAATTGACCTAAGACCTTCAAATTAGGACCATTTTAAAGCAAAATAAACAGGCCGTTTAATTTTGTTCATCTTTTCTCACCTAAAGCTAAAACTTTGCAAATTTTACGTTTAAATTCACCGATGTAAGAAAAATCATTCATTTTCATCAATGATCGCCTTGGAAATGGGCATTGTTGTTTCAAGCCATATATGCTCATAAACCTATATTCATTTACGTAAATTGGATGGATATCTATATCTGTAGTTCACCCTGCAAGCCACTGCAATGGTGTGTGGCAGGGGGTGCAATAGCATAATAATGAATAGTATCACTCTACGTCGGCTGATTTCTTTTCGTAACTTCCATTCTGCTCAGCTATCATTCTAGGGAAAAACGAGCCTTTATACCTCTCAGTCCTACAGGCTATCTCTCTTATTTTACGAGGATGGTCCATTCTACCAATATAAGTTGGCGCTCTTATTATTTCTTCGACATTGCTGGAGAATATATGCATTCTAAATCTTTCAAGAAGTTTTAACCTAGAGCGTGATCGGCGCTCACTTAGTGATTCCCATCCTAAGTCCTGTATCAAGCCTGTAACACTTTTGTTTCTTTCGTAACAATTTTTGACGAATCTAGCGGCTTTTCGCTGCACTCTTTCTAACTCTGAGGTTGATCCTTTCTCATACGGATCCTATATGCTCGACGCGTACTCTAATAGTGGTCTTACTAACAAGAAGTAACATGTCTCTTTGACTTTTTCCTCACTTTTACCTACTATGCGTTTGATGAATCCTAGTTTCTGTTTAGCCTTCCTGCATATATTTCATATGTGTATATCCCATGAGAGGTTGCCTGTTAAAGTAACGCCTAAGTATTTGACGGAATCGGCTAGTTTTAGCTGGATGACTTCGACAGCGTAATTCGTCGCGTCGATGTTTTTTCCCCAGAATCTCATAAAGGAACACTTTCCTAAGTTCAATTCTAACTGCCACTCTTTACACCACTCGAGAATTTCATTTAAGTCATCAGAAAGTAATAATTGATCATTAGGACTGTTAATCTCTCTGTAAACTACTGTATCATCCGTGAATAACTTGATTTTACTTTTAATAACCTTATCTAAGTCGTTTATATATAAAAGGAATAGTAGGGGGCCGATTACACTTCCCTGTGGAACGCCTGAGGCTATGCTGACTGAATCTGATTTAAATCCATCTATAACTACTATTTGTTCACACTCATTAAGAAAGCCCCTGATCCACTAGATTATCTTTCGATTTATTCCACATTCATTTAATTTCTTCACTAACTTACTGTGCGGAACTTTATCGAAAGCCTTCTTGAAGTCGAGGAAAACTGCATCTAACCGAGTCTTACAGTCTCCTGATCTTAGTCTTTTTCTTGAAGTCCGTTAGTGCTTTAACTGCTAGTAAATCTAATATATTGTTCGCTCTCATAGGTTTTTTGACTACCTGGATAAGGGAATGTTTATTGAAGATGTCTATTAGCGCTTCGCATGACTCGAGATTTCTACCGGATGGTATGAAGCTACAACTCTGCCAATTTATCGAGGGTAGATTGAAGTCTCCTCCTACTATGATAATGCTTTTACTATTTTTCTTCTTTAGTGAGTTTATTTGAGCCTCTAGATCGTATATTTCTTCTGCGTTTGAAGCTGGCGGCCTATAATATGCACATTACGGTGGACCTTAGTTACTCTTGGTGAAAATTTTTTTTCGAAATTTCTTTCACGCGACCCCCCCAAGTTGTGCAATTTGGTGAGAAAATAATTCCTACAAAAGCGCAAATTGATCGGACAACGGAAACACGTGCCACAAACGACTTTTTCATAAAAAAAATTAAATTTATCAAAAATGAAAAAAAACACATTACATCAACTTTATTGATAACTAGATGTTATTTTAAGCTAAAATGCTTATTATAATAGCTTATTATAACAAAAAAATTTGTTTATTAATAATGTAAAAAATTCTTTTAATCCAAAATTTAATAATTATTGTACTCGGCATCATTTTCAGTATTCTATTGAGAAAAAACAAAATAAATTGAAGTGTTAAATTGTTTTGTGTATGTACATTTAATTATTTATTGTTATTAACAATCATATAAGTTCCTATCAGCAAAATTTATCGTTATAAACCATTAAAGTCGAATTTATATATAAAGGGAGGAGGAGAGAAAAAACAGTGTAATTCAGGGTGCAATGATATAACCTTTTTAATTAAAATCTTCCCTTAACATACTCTTATTAACATTAGGATAACGCTGATTGTGGTCGGTAACAACTTGTAAAATAAACTGCTTTTCCGCTTCACTTTTTGTCAAACAATCATTGTAGTCTTTCATTAATTTGACTCCTTGTTCAACAATATCATTTACAATTTTAATGCGGTTTCAAAATTATCATCCGTTGCCCACATTGACGGATCTTTAGACATAAAATCTGTTATACTAAATCGCTCAAAAAATTTCTTCGATTAAACAGAAATGAAGTTTTCTACACCATAATGTTTATATCGCCCTACATCTTTAGGGGAAATGGTTACTTTTTTAAAATTATCGTCGGATTCATTATTAAGAGCTTGAACCATAAGTCTTTTAGTGTTAATTGAAATTTCGCTGTCAAAAAAGGATAGTGCTGCATTTTCGAGTGCCAAATAACATAAATGGGTATATTATATTTTAGTTGCTACATTACTTATAGCTTCATCAACATTTTTGTATTCGTGAAGATCTCACAAGAGATGGAGATTTAGACGAGGAGCTATTATCAGTATTGGTGTCCGAATCCATGCCTGGATATATAAATTCGTTAAAAAGATACATATCTCGAATTCCTAATTTTTCTTCCGGACTTATTTTAAATTGATCTCGAAATAGATATATTTTTAAACAATATATAGCCTTGGCCATCCATCTGGCATGGTGGAAAGCGCCAGGGATTCTGAATGAGATCCCATCAAAAGGAGTTCCACCAAGAAAAATAATCATTAATTCTATTAATTCCTTTTAATCTTCCCTGGGCTGCACCTCTCGCAAACTTTGTAGAGAAAACTCGATTTTTTCCTTTACATCTTTGACGGCCACGACCACAGCCATACGTGTACACGATAGCTCATGCGCAATATTATGCACTGAATTCAATGATAAAATGAAAAGGTTTCGAATAAATTGTTTAAACTTATAAGTAAATATTATTATTAATCAACTAAGAAATGATACTTTTATTAAATAATAATAAATTTTTCAGTGAAAATATTATAATAAAGTTACCTCTGAAATTAAAGTGAAATTACTAAAATTTCAAAACTTCAAGTCAATTGTGGCACGCCTTCCCGTTGTCCGACTGACTTCTCCTTTTGCAGAAATTATTGTTTCAACAAATGGAACAAATCTAGGGGGTCGCGTGAAAGAAATTTGATGGTCGAAAAATAAGGTCCACCCTAATGCACATACATGAATGTTTCCCAAACCTTCACTGTTTATAGTACACCAAGTGCTTTCAATAGTTTTCAGCAAACTTGACCAGAGAACTTATTAGTGTATTATTCACTGCTATAAATACCCCTCCACTGCTCCTATTTGTCCTGTCTCGTCTATGAATAATATATCGTAAGGGGAAAATTTCACAGTCGTGAATATCCGAGGTTAGCCAACTCTCTGTGCCTATCACTATATCTGCCTCTGTTTGTTCTAGTAAATTCTGAAGTTCCGCAGCCTTATTCCTGATGCTCCGGCAATTTACAGTTAAAATTTTTAGGGAGCCACTTATGTACCGCTTCGGAATTTTTTCAGTGATTTAGAAGGTGCATCCCTCATTTCTAATAGCGGCATTATTACTGATAGTATTATCGCATGGTTTATTGTGCCCTAAAGCCGACCTACATATTGATCTACAGTCAGAGTTAATAAATTTATTATGATAATTAGCGCAAGTCTTTAATTTCCCTGTATATGACCTGCTCACTAACCTACTCTCTAATCTAAAAAACTCTACTATGCTCATATATCCTATCACCTACCCTCTGTGCTGCCTCGGCGGTATAGTGGACTCCCGAGCGGTTAAGGGGTACCTTGCACGATTCGAGAACCGACCCGAGGTCCACGAAATCTACTCCCATGCCCCCACAGAACTTCCAGAGTCTCCGGTTCAAGCCGATCACTCGACTCCAAACCGTCGAACTCCGGTCGGTCCGCAGGACCATGCTGCATACGGTCAGGCGCATGTCCATCCCCATGAACCGCCGGAGTCGGTGTACTTCGGAGCATAGATCCCTGAAGGAATCCAATATCTCCTCAGAACCCCGATCCTGCGCGTCATTGGTGCCCACATGCGCCACTATCCACAGCTTGGAGCATCCCGTGCCACTTGCCGCAGCCCGAACCGCCTTCGTCACCTGAGGTACTGTTCAGCCTGGAATACACCAGGAGAACACCCGCTCATCACCCTCCCGGCAAGCCCTTTCCCTCACGGGTGCCACCAAAAGCCGGACGTTTGGACTACCTATTAACAAGATTCTCCCCCTCCCAGTCCGACTTCCCCTAGGTGCAGTGTCCCTCGAGGCGGAGGGAGCAGATGCGGCCACAGAATTCGTTGTGCTATCCTCCGAGAGCACTTCGAATCTGTTTTTGATGGGGATAGGGTCACCTTCAGCCTTCCCATCTCCCCGCCATGATCGCCCCACTCCCCCGCGACCTTGGGTAGCCACCTTCCAACTTTCGGGTTTTGGACATGAAGCCATCCCTTCCGGGTTAGTGTCGACCACGACTCTCTCTTCAACAACCCAGCCAGCATTCGCTCTCGAGCTAGCCCGAGGTACCACCTTGGTACGACAAAGCATCTCAGAGGTCCTCGAGTCTTCACTCCCCTTCCGAGCAGCACCCAAATCCGCAACCTTAGAGAGGAGCTTCGCCACCATCCTCTCAAGTTCTGTGATGCGCGCTTGGAGCAGCTCACATTAAACAGATAAATGTGGTAAATTACGTATTTTAAAACATGCTAATGTTTGAAATAATTCGACGATGTTTTAATGCCTTCGTTGTCTTACTGAAGTCTTTCTGCATATTAAAGGCAGTTGCTTGCGCAGTGCCTTCACATTATCTGAATAGAACAGATATTATGAAAATAATTTTTTTCGTGCTGTTTATTTTTAATTCGCATCAATCCAATTATAGGGTAACCAACTAAACAACGATTACATTGTTATCTAAATAAATAAGGTATATGCGCTGATTGCGTGTGCATTGAGATATCTATTGAGATTGTTCTTAACTGCTGTTTAGTGGAATTGAATGACTGATTCTGATTACTTACTAAATATTGCTTTTCACATGGACAACTGTATGTAACCATAACTAGAACATGTGAAAACATCTGAAATTTTGGGTTAATCAAAGGCAATTGCTGTTAAACGAATGAGTATTTACAAGGAACGTCGATATAAGAGAGCTACAGAATAGCTAAAATAATATTATTGAGGTATAAGACTGTTTTCCTCTTAATTTTTTAAAACTATTCCTTTGTTTTCATTTGTAGCCCTTTCCAATCTTATTCAAATATTATAATTTTATCATTTGTTTGTTGGTTTTATTTTTATATTGTTTGTTTTCAAAGGTCGTTTTAAAAGGACCCATTCGTCTAGTACACAAAATAAAGAGTGGCATGATGGCTAAATATTCTGAAAACATCTTAATACCTAATAGGGAAATACATGAATACCACACTAGGGCAAAGTATAATTTTCATGTATCCTCAGAAAAAAACAAGCAACCCAGTCATCTGTGTTTTATAAAGGGATTATACATTATAATGCATTGAATATGGATTTAAAGTGTGCAAGTATAAAGTCTATTAAGAAGAAAGTGAAGGAATTATATGTACAAGGGTTATGATGTAAAGCATTTTTCTTTGGTAACTCAAACATTGACACGACGAATTACACTGTTGAAGGCGTCCAGCTAAAACTAGCCGATTCCGTCAAATACTTAGGCGTTACTTTAACAAGCAACCTCTCGTGGGATATGCACATACGAAATATATGCGGGAAGGCTAAACAGAAACTAGGATTCATCAAACGCATAGTAGGTAAAAGTGAGGAAAAAGTCAAAGAGACATGTTACTTCTCGTTAGTAAGACCGCTATTAGAGTACGCGTCGAGCATATGGGATCCGTACGTGAAAGGATCAATCTCAGAGTTAGAAAGAGTGCAGCGAAAAGCCGCTAGATTCGTCAAAAATTGTTACGATAGAAACAATAGTGTTACAGTCTTGATACAGGACTTAGGATGGGAATCACTAGCTGAGCGCCGATCACGCTCTAGGTTAAAACTTCTCGAAAGATTTAGAACGCATATATTCTCCAGCGATGTCGAAGAAATAATAAGAGCGCCAACTTATATTGGTAGAACGGACCATCCTCGTAAAATAAGAGAGATAGCCTGTAGGACTGAGAGGTATAAAGGCTCGTTTTTCCCTAGAACGATAGCTGAGCAGAACAGAAGTTACGAAAGGAAATCAGCCGACGTAGAATGATACTATACATTATTATGCGCTTTACCTTGGTGCTATTGCACCCCCTGCCACACACCATTGCGGTGGCTTGCAGGGTGAACTATAGATATAGATATAGATAAATGTATTTAACCCTTAGTGCCGGAGAGCGTGATCGCGCACCTCACATCTCTTGCGAAAAATGCCAGGAGCGCGATAGCGCTCCTTCTACAGTATCTTGTGTACGTGCTTGTAGTTCATTATCTTCCAACAGATGTCACCTGTTAACGGTCTGATTATGATGTGGAACGTATCTAGTTTAAAATTTGACCACTAGGTTTCCTCTACTTAATTTAGTATACGTGCTACATGTTCATGAACTTGACCTAGTTTTTGCTAACCTTAAAAATCAAAATGGCATCAACCTCCAAGAATGATGATAATATAGCAAATTACCGTATTTGACCGAATATAGCCCCCCTGTTTTTGGCCAAAAGTGAAGTGCAAAAGTTGAGGGGAGAGGCTATCTTCGGGCACTAAAAATTTGGTGGGTACAAACAAGTGTGCAAAGCTTCAATAACGATGAATTTCATTCGAGTCAGTAAGTGTTTCTGCAAGAGACGAAGCGCGTAAGGAATTTGACGTCTACCGATCCACGACACTGTCGGACTCACTCAAAAACGACTCGAAAGAATTTTGGTCGTACGTGCGAGAAATGCGAGGAGGACAGTCCACAGTACCTCTTCTACGTACAGACAACGGTGAAACTGTACACGATTCTTTTACTAAGGCTAGTATGTTAAATCGGTTCTTTGAAAATTGCTTCACAATAGACAGCGGTGATTTCATTGATTTCCCTACTCGTATAGACTCAAATATGAGCGACATAGAAATATCCAAAAGCGGTATCGTCAAATTACTAAGTCAGGTCCATAAAAGAAAATCGCCAGGGCCTGAAGCCATACCTGCATTCATTATAAACTCGTTAGCAAACGAATTAGCTCCGTACCTTAAGCTTCTATTCAGAAAATCTTTAGATGAGGGTGTAGTTCCTTTGATATGGAAAACAGCCCACGTTACACCAATACATAAAACGGGAAGTAAATTAAAAGTGGAAAACTACCGCCCTATATCGTTGACGTCAATCTTCTGTAAGGTTTTTGAGCACATTATCGGTAGCTCAATAATGCGATTTCTCGAAAGCAAAGAAGCGCTTAACAGTAGCCAGCATGGTTTCCGGAGAGGCAGGTCATGCGAGACTCAGTTAGCTCTACTCACACAAGATATTGTGAAAGCAACGGATAAAGGAATAGGAGTTGATGCAGTATTTTTAGACTTTAGGAAAGCCTTCGACACCGTTTCTCACGTGAAAATAGTGCAAAAATTAAGGGTTTATTCAATTAACGAGAAAATTGTAAATTGGATCGCGTCATTTCTTTCCGATAGAACCCAGAGAGTAGTCCTCGATGGAGTTGCATCAGACGTCGTCAAAGTGACTCCCGGCGTGCCTCAGGGAAGTGTAATCGGACCTTTGTTATTCTTGATATATATAAATGATTTAGCGGATAATATAAAGTGTAAAGTTAGACTCTTCGCGGATGACACACTTGTGTATGGAGAAATCAACACAATACACGATCAGGAGAATTTGCAAAAGGACCTTCAGGCTATCACGAAATGGTGTAAAGATTGGCAACTCGATCTGAATATAAAGAAATGCGCCGCAATGAACTTCACGCGCTCCACGAATTTCAACCGTTACCCGTACCAAATATCTGAACTAAAGCTAAAATACGTCAATAGCTACAAATACCTAGGAGTAATTCTCAGTAGCAATTTGTCTAGTAGACAGCATATCAAATCCGTTATAGCATCGACAAACAGAATTCAAGGGCTTTCCTCTAGAGTCCTGCGGGGATGCCCCTCGAATGTCAAGGAAATCGCATACTTTTCCCTAATACGACCCATCGTGGAATACTGTTGCGCCGTCTGGGACCCCTTCGAGGAGGGCCTAACTAGAGAGCTCGAAATGGTTCAGCGTAGAGCGGCTAGATTTGTAAAAGGAGAATATCGGTATGATGCGAGTGTATCAGAGTTATTGAGAGATCTGAAATGGCAGACGTTGAAGAGTAGAAGAATTGAATACAAGAGGAAACTATTTGAAAAATTTGAAAGTTCCGAATTCGTTGAAGACGTACGCGGCATAGTCGTCCCCATCGGTTTTAGTGAACGTAATGTTAGATCACAGTGCAGGAGAAAATATCTCGAAATTACCGCTAGAACAGAGAAATACTACCGATCCTTTTTCCCAGACTCGATAAGACAATCCAACAGAGGAATTAGCTAGACTTCACTTGGTGTTGTGACACCCCCTGCCAAACGCTTCTAGCGGCTTGCAGGGTATTTATGTAAATGTAAATGTAAAATCCATTGTAAGACTAAACTACTCGGGTTGTGAATATTTATTTGCAAGGCTGATTGACGTCTCCATATAGGAAGGATTTTTCAATTACCTGATCGCTCTCATTATCGTCAAATTGCATGTTTTACCGTATTTGCTCGTGTAAGCCGCGCCCCCGTGTATCCTGCGCACCCCCGTTTTTGAGCCAGCTCTAGGGAAAAAAATTTGAGCCGAAAAAGGGTTTTTTAAATCACCAATTCCTATTTCTCAAAAATGCTACGCTCAAGTTAAGCATCTTCATACTCCTACGTGACGAATTTATTGGGTGATCTCTTTATATCGGTACTAGCAGAAATCTCCTCAGTAGTCCTCTTTTGTTAAACACTTTTTGTCGTCATATTGGTCATGTTCGGCAGAAATCGCTCCGGGAGCGATCACCGATCATTCTGCTGTACGTAATTTTCCAGCCATATGGTCACTGATCCCTACCGTAGTGGTCGTCATTTTATTGGCGAACTAAAATTATGATCAGTGATCATGGTGGCTATGACTTTCATAGACGTATCATAGAATAAAGGAAGCACGCCGTATCTGAACATGGTAGGCGTCGTCTGCCGTGAGAACAAAACCCCCACCAACCCAAACTGGTCGCGCATGCGCCGTGGCCTCCGTGACGATTGTAGCAGAAAGCCGTCGAGTTTGGGGAGCACCCGTTAATAAACTTAAAACTCATTAAATTTTTTTATACAATGAATGAAAATGACTAAATACACCGAAATTTAGAAATAGAATAATAGATGCGGCATGGGTGCTAGCTTAACGTATATTTGTTTACCGACACGACATTTTGAGAAGAAAGGTCGCAGCTTACACCAGCAAATACGGTAATACCAATAAAATTAACCTTACCCGAGAATGGACTAATTGCCTGGCTAAGCTCGAATTGTTAATTACACAAATGAAAGATAGATTAGCATTGCACATCGAAATATGAGCAAAGTGCGAATTTATATTGCTGCATAAATTTACGTTATTTCGGCTTGCTAATATTGCTGCATTAATTAGTATGTTATTTCGACTTTTTAAAGTTTATTTTTACTCCCTAAAAATGTGTTTTTGTTCATTTCCTTGTCAAATATCTCTCTCGTTAGTATACCCTCTGAATTCTGAGGAACAAATCTGAAAACCTTAAAATTGCAATTAGCATGGCGTTTTATCACTCGCTAATTGGTACTTTTTTATTAAATGAGTGCAAGGTTGATATTTCTTCAAATTATACAAAATGTTTCATGACATTAAAGTCCTAAAAATGATCATGTCCTTTCAGGGTATTAAAATATTTTCTAGATTTGTGTGAGAAAAATGGGTAGGGGGGCTATATTCAGAGGGGGGCTATTTCGGTCAAATACGGTATATTAATTCTCTTGGTGAAGATGAAGATTGAAGATGGGAATTACTTGCAGGTCTAACATATTCTCATACTGGGTTAAAAATAGCAGAACCATTCCATGGGTTGGGAAAATGTTTGCTAGGAATAGATTTCAATTGATCCTAAAATTTTTTCACCTTATTGATAATAAAATTCTGTTTCAACCAGGCCACCAGAATTATGATCTCTGTTCAAAATTTAACCCACTTGTTGAGCATGCAAACAGGATATTCAAGTTCCATTACACTCCACACCAGCACATCAGCATTGATGAATCTTTAGTTGGCACAAAATGTCATTCAACCCTAACGCAATATCTTCCTAATAAGAAGCACCACAAGTGAGAAATAAAATTTTGGATGATGTGCGACCCAGTTGTACATTATTGCTTAGGTTTCTTCTGCTATAGAGGGGCAGAGAGTGAGGTGGACAAGGCAGAAATAAAAAGGAATGGTCTTGGTCATGTCGTAGTAACCATGTTGCTCCAACTAGGGAACTACCTAAATAAGGGTTATCATGTTGTGACAGACAACTTCTTCACCAGTATTATTCTTGCAATTTACCTGTTTGAAAATTCAACTTACCTCACTGGAACAATAAGGTGCAACAGAAAGGGCCTTCCAAAGGATTTAAAAACAAAATTTGATGTAGGACAGGTGAAATATTTCCGGAACAATGAGGTTCTTTTATGTGGATTCAGGGAAAAAAATCTAAAAGAAAGCCAGTGTTGCTTGTCTCAACCCATGCTGTTGCAAAGAATGAAACCTCACAAAGAAGACGATATTTACAGGAAAGGCAAATAACGAAGCCAGCAATTATAAACAATTATAACAAATTCATGGAAGGAGTAGATGTATCAGATATAATGCTCTAGACCTACCTTGATGAACAAAGGACTTTGAAGTATTGGAAGAAGGTGGTTTTCAGCATCTTTGCCATAAATGCTTACATTATTTACAAAGAAAACACCTCTGGCAAAATGTCCCGCCTCCAGTTCACTTCGTCTATCATAGATGCCATAGAGGGAGAATGGCTACCAGAAAAGGAGAAAAGACCAGTGGCACCTGTACCAACCACACATGGGGAAGGTGCTTTATTACTAAAACTGCCGGGCCGCAACTTGATAAGGTGTGCAGTATGCAGCAACATAGATGGAGGGCCAGTAAAAAGATCAAACGCTGTGTGTGCCAAGTGTGGAAAAGGGCTTCATGGACTGTGTGTAGGAGAGCACAACTGTTAGAATGCGGGGAAACATATGGAGGATGTATACATAATTTTTGATTTTGTACGAAAATGTTAGTGCTACTTATGTGTAAAATATATTTTTTATCACTATCTAAAAGACATAGGAAGGTGAATTTTTTTGTTTGCAAACAACACGGAAATTGAGGAGATACTACCAACAGCTGAGCAAAGACAAATTTATATTATTATTTCTGCATTCCAACTTAAAAAGTTATTTACTTTTAAAGTTAATTATTATGTTCATGTTTTTTTTAAGTGGTAGTTTATAATAAAATCTTCATTTAATATATGTTAAAGATGAAACAATATGGAATAAAGGTTTCCTTGAATTTTTGAACAGATAACTTGACATTTCTGAGACATAATTCTTTCCTAAACTAGTGTAAAATCAGCAAAAATCTGCTGGCAATTTTGCCATAGTTACAAGGAAATTGTCTGGCACTCAAAGGGTTAAGGAAGTTATATGTACAGGATTTATGATGTAATGTATATCACATCATAGATATATGTATATTTTATTTTACTGTTGTTTGATATTTATGTTTTTGTACTGGTGTTTGACTTACATGCTTTCTGTAATTACTGATTTGTCACTCTATCATATGTTAAGAATAGCACTGCTAAATAAACACTATTATTATTATAATATGATGATAAGTTTATGAGGATGGCTGAAGTGCAGTTAGGATAGTTGGTGTACATTGCCCATTGCAGAATTGGCTGGCAGTTAATTTGAAAGAGACCGTGAATGTTGGCAATTTTGTGTAGATACTTGAAGTCTTGGGAGGACAGGTTCGTCTGCTTGGGGACTGTAATTTGTGTAACTGGATGACAATGACATTGAAGGTAAATCTGTACAAAACTGTATATTCGAATTTTCATATTCTAAATTCCTGGGTTCATCAAGAGACATCATTTTTATCTCAAAAATGGCATCCTGAATTTTCTTCTTAAGTATTGCTTTATTACTTTCCCCTTTGATGTTCCTTACTTCAGATGCAACATACTCTCCAAATATAGAGAATTCATCTCGCACATTTCGTTTAGCAAGGAATACATCCCGTTATTCCCGAAGAATAGACATTGCCTCTTTTTGATCACTCAGATCTGTACACGAATGAGATGACGCTAGTTTTGATCGTTTACTGGGTGTTGGCTTTAAGAATGGTTGTTCCTTTTCATTTTCTGAATATGTTTGTTCTGGGACACCTTCTTCTACTGGCACAGTATTGACCGATCCTAATAACTCTGCAAATAGGTTGTCTGTGCCTCCAAAATCAGAATTTCATCTCCCAATTCAACCTGAAAACGTATGTTATAATATTCACAACAATGAGAAGTTTTAAAAGTAGTAATTACTATTTCAGATTATCTAGTTTTGCATAACAAGACCCAGCAATTATTACTTATGATTAATATGAAAGATATTTTTTTTAGGTGACCAAAAGTGAAAATGAATGGGTTAATATCTCCAAAAGTTTTAAAACCCTTTGTATTTTTCCGCATTGTTTGGGTGTCCTCGATGGAAAGCACATCGAGATAATTCAACCGAAACACAGTGGAAGTGACTACTTTAACTACAAAAAATGTTTAGTATTGTCCTTATGGCTTTGGTTGATGCTCAATATAATTTCCTATACGTAAATTGTGGGGTTCAAGGTAGAATTTCTGATGGTGGTGTTTTTAACCATTGTTCATTGGCAAAATTATTAAATGAAGGGAAATTAAATATTCCACAACCATCTGCTCTACCTACAAGAACTACTCCCTCACCATACCGAATATACTGAAACCTTATCCAGGATCTTATGACAAAGGATCTATGCAGAGAATTTATAATTATGGCATAAGTCGTGCACGGAGGGTTGTAGAGAACTCATTCGGTATACTTTCCGCAGTTTTTCGTGTATTGCAGACAAAATTGACACTAGAACCATCAAAAGCTCAAAAAATTGTAATGGCATGTTGTGCTCTTCATAATTATTTATGTCGGAATGCATCAGCAAAAGCATGTTATTCACCACCAAGGACTTTTGACTTGGAGGATACAGGTTCAATACCGGGAACATGGCAGAATAATAATACATTCCTATTACCACTACAGAGGACTGCAGGGAAACCCTGTCAAGATGCACAAGAAGTCAGAGAAGAATATTCAGAATGTTTTTGTTTGTGATGCTGGCAGAGTACCTTGGCAAAATAATGTAGCTTAAAATGTTCAAGCCATTTCATATTTTATATGTACATCAATTAACAATAAATTAAGATTTTATGTAATATTATATTTGTTTATTTATTAATTTACTGAATTAGAACATTGCACAGGCTTATTCACATCTTGTAGAAAATGGAGGAGATCGAATCCATACCACTTGGGCACATATACTTGATCACTTCCAGCTCCCGATTTCTCCGAATTCTGCACTTTGGCTTTTTTCATGAAAATATTGGCTCTTTAAATTATTCATTTTTTTTCCAACCTCTGCTTCATTGTGTTCCTCCATTTGAGATGCAATCTTTAAACGTGCTTCATGTTTCATATTTCTATTCGAGTGGATTCCACAACACTCATAATTTCTGAGTAGCTCAATCAATTTTGTTGTTTCCTTTCTTGGCCAATCCAGCATATTTAATTGTGTGAATAACAGAAATTAAGTCACAAATTAACTCAACAATACAGCACGTAACAGCCTAGACTGATAAATGACTGTCAACGACAAAACAGCTGATTTTTAGATCCTACAGCGCATGCACAAGTTTCCCATTCGGAGTGGAAGCTTCAGATTTGTATACTACTTCTCTCATACAGTCTAGAACAGTGAAGGCGAACCTTCTATAGTCTGCATGCCAATATTACCGAAATTGTCGAATCTTTTCCGCCTCGCAAAGTCCTTGATTTTTTTGGGTGCCAACTAAATTAAATTCAAGATCAATAAGAATGTAACCGAAAAACTAACGTTTACAATAGTTAACTAAATAAAACCAATGTTTTTGCGTGCCATAGATTCGCCATCAGTGGTCTAGAACATGAAAAAATCTTAGACTTGTCTTATACAAATCCTATACTTATCTAGATTTCTACTTATACATGTATTAGTCTTGTATTTATCATACATGTATGTAGTGTGAACTCACCTTAAGTAACATATCTATTTATTACATGTGGTGGAAAATATGAGTACCAAATTGGTTTTAGGTTATGTAATTACCAAAAATAATAATAGACTCATAGAAAAATATTGCAATCTAATAACGTAAATTGGATAAAGAAACACTTAAGTAGAAGCTCTTTAAATGACTAACTCAAACACAGTAGGAAAGTAAGATTACCCAAGGTACTCATTATGCACATGCGCATCAACAATTAAAATGACAATTTGTTTATATAGTAAATATAGTACAGTAAATTAAATTATAAATTTGGCTCATGGGGAAATATTACCAATATACGTATTATGGGCAACAAATGTGCTAATCGGCTATCATAAATGAAATACACAAGATGCTCTTTGTAAGATAAATTTTTAAAATTACATACAAACCAATTTGAAGAAATATTTTTTGAAATGGTTTAAAGTTAGTCAAACCCTAGGATAAATCTTGTGCACGTTTTAAGTGTGAATCTGGTGCAACTAAAGTGTTCAAAGCTTTTTCATCTACAATTTCTTAGTTTCATTGATATCAACTGAATATTTTAAACGTAAACTCACGTGCAATGGTGTATTTCCGGCAGTATCTCGACAATTAATGTTTGCTCCACTTTCAATAAGTTTCTTAAGGATCTCATCTTTGCCTAGCCGACTTGCAAGATGAACAGCAGTTTGACCTTCTGCGTTCTTGGCATCAACACTTCGGTAGCCACATTTCAACAACTCAGACACAACTGTATAATCTCCTAGGAAAGAGAAGGATCAATCTACGCATTAAGACTTGTAAATTTAATCAGCTCTCATTCTATTATTCAAATACTATATATGAGGAAACAAAAAATAAAACCATACACACAAATACGATGCAAACAAAATTTTTCCATAAATTATGAACAATTAATACCTTCCTTAGTAGCTCGGTGTAGTAAATTAGTGCGTCCATGTCTTCTGGCATCATGAGGTGGAGGATCTTTAAGGCAGACCTTTTTTAATCTTGTCTCAAGACCATGAGAATCTCCTTGATAATGTTCAATCAATGTCTCAAGACCGTGATGCACAGTGTGTTCATCTAAATAAAATTTAAGTTAATGAATTAGGCTATGTGATGCATAAGAAACATCTATTTAATGGTAATTATGTATTTAAAATAACAAATGGAAAACAAATACACAAAGCAAGCATACATAACCTAAAACTATTACTCAAATAAAAGCATCAGACTTGAAAAATGCAGCAAAAATAGCAGTTGTTACAGTAAGTTATATTTTTTCATTGTTAAAAAAATGAAAAATCACATTTTTTGTTTTATACACATTTTCATTCTAATTCTACATGGATTCAAATTCTATTTTTGATAAAAATAAACTTTGTTCTCTCGAACATAAAAACGTCCAAATCTTGAGTTCATATCAAACTTTTAAGTTACTTATTAGGTGCACTGAAACAATTTGTTTAATGGCTGGGCAAAGTACAAAACATTATTTGACGTGGAACTGATCAGACCTTGGCTTTAAAGCCGAATTTACGAGTATTAAATATGAATCTATTGCAATGTCGAACTCACTACGGTAAGATATGCTAAATAAATTGCAGATGGGACACTCAGTCATTAATTGTTCAATAAAGGGCGAAGTTCTGCTTTTCTGGGTTAATATGAACACAGACGTTGCAAATTATGTTGACTCCTGTACCACTTTTGAAAATTTTTAAATACTAATGCAAACAATCTCCCGTTGCCTCATTAGTTATATAGTGGATCATTCATTTCGTGGTGGGTTAGGCTAAAAATCTACTCGTCGCTATACTCCTTTAACTCACCCGTGGCGAGTGTATTTTGAAGCCCTGACCTCAGAGCATAGTTTTGATGCCTCGCTATCCACAAGCTCTCAGTACAACTACCAGTGATATAATTGTATGGACTAGAAGCGTACATACATGAAAACGTTTGTGCAATGCATCGATTATTTTAGTCTTAATTTAAAATAAACCAAATGTTCTAATCTTACCAATAGAAAAAAATGCATCTTCCCCATGGCGTCTTATTTGATAATGTACAGGTTCATTCCCATGCATTACAGACAAGACGTAATCACCAACTGCAGTGTTGCTCTCTCGAACTAAAAACAGTCCATCTTCACCACCTGTCAGATAATTTATACCATATAAATCCATATCTATTCGAAATAGCACTTCGCTAATACATTGTAATCAATACATTACCATTCCTTAAGATTTGTTCTGCAACCTCACGAGATATTTTCCCATGGAACCAACATATACTATCCTCTGTGTTCATTTTTTGCAACATAAAATCTGTCTGTAATAAAATCAAAACAATGAGTTGTCTACGCCTTCCAGGACGGCGTACGGTAATTGTTTTCCTAAATACTCTACCTGTTTCAAAGGATGGACATATGTTAATAGCCTTTTTCTTCTTGATTAAATTACTTTCAATATCCATCAGAACCACTAAATATAAGTGATTAACGTTACTTCATTCAAGACTTAACTAAACTTACCTGCTTCCTGCTTATGTAAACAGGAAGAGCAACAGGTGACACAGATACAATGAAATGAGTCAAATTATATCTTCAATTAAAATTTTGCATACTTTTTAACTAACTAAAATTATAAAAAATAATTATCAATTACTTACTATTTTAAAAATTGGTAGACAGATTCCTGCGACTTACCTTTATCAATATGAACTTGGAAACTGCTTTCAACATGGCAGATGAAAACGACAACATAGATCGGGGTGACGGAGAGGCTCAAAAGCCAGAAAAAATGTTTAGCCTGAAAAAGTGGAATGCTGTGGCCATGTGGAGTTGGGACGTGGAATGTGATACATGCGCTATTTGCAGAGTACAAGTCATGGGTGAGTAACATGCAAATTTTTAGTCTATTGACGAAAGTGTTAGCCAGTTAAAATGAGATAAATCACCTATTTCGGTGCCATAAAGACATCTAAGAATGATTTTCGACCGAATGGAAATGACCTTTGTAGACAGTAGATTAAATTTAAAATAAAGGAAAGAGCCCGCTCGCGTGTTACCTTACTGTGAATGAGTCATTGTGCAACCCACCAAGGTCGCGAAGGTAGTGTGATCGGCGTCCGGGTTTATAAGCTATCGTCAATTAACCTTTTTATTACTGGCGGTCTTCTACACGTATGTTATTCATTGTTAACAGGTAAATTTTACAATTTACGGTGACATGAAATTAAATAATTGACCAAAATGCTCTGAGTTAAAGTGACCACATTTCCAAAAGCTCAATGCTGTACAAAATGAAAAAAACACAAAATACAATAGGTAGTTTTGAATCCGTATTTTTAATAAAATAAAAACATTTCGATAATACTGAATTATTGAAAACAATTTTAACGAAGATAATAAAATCCAATTTTTTTATTAATCATATACTAATTCTCCAAAGTCATACCCTCCTCGCGACGCGTTTGATGTTATTTTTCTTAAAACAAATACAAAATAAAATTGGAAAAAATCATGTAATTAACCGTAACATAAATTAATTCAATTTTCCAATTACTTCACTTTTCGAAATTTGTGACGATGACTTGAGAAAACTATAAAACTTTGCAGGTGCTTTGCGGACTGCGACATGACATACGCTAAAACCACAGAAACCAGCTACAACCGTAGATTTTTGTCAAGTGATATGAGTGATACGTTCATTTTGACAAAAAACCACGGATGTAGTAGTAAAACTAAACCATAAAGTATAGAGCACAAATAAAGCTATAACCACACCACGGAAAACAAATTATTGTTCTGCGTTTAAGTACTTTTTTATATTGCTGACATAAATAATAAAAACAAATTATTGCAATTATTATCGATTTTGGCGGGCAAATTTTAAAAATGCTGTACGTTTTGCTGTACACTTTCCAATGCTGTACAGGAGATCAAATGCTGTACAATGCAGCATAATGCTGTACAGTACAGCATAATGCTGTACGTCTAGTCACTTTACTCGAAGTGATTTTCAAAGATACCGTAGCTTTATCTGATATTGCAAAAAGTATGAGCATTTGAATAATCAGGATTTTGACTATTTAAGGTCAGCAAAAGAGTAGGCCGAGTATATGCTATTGGGTACTAAAGTCATTAGATTCTTTCCTTTAAGGTATTTAGGCTTTGGTATGATTTTCAACCCTCGAAACGTCATTGGTTAGGATTACAATTTGGAGGAATATTTTGTTTATTTTAGACAATGAATGACAAATAGTCAACGTATTTAATGATATTGGATACTTACTATGGAGGTAGAGTTGCCACCTCTCTGGGTTTGACCCGGAGTCTCCGGGCTTCGGCAGTTGTCTCTGGGTCAACAGAAAAATTTTCCGGGTTAACACGAAAATTTTTTAATCTGGTATTCCACAATTTTTGTATTACATTACTTATACTTTTTAAAAGAAAAAATTAACAAAGTACACGAATACTTTTTGTTGCGTTGTTAACCTTTCAAAAGCGTCCTGCTTACACAGTACGCTATATAGAAGAACATTTCGTATGCCGCCATTCGTTCATAATATGCCACAGAGATTTCTTAATTTTTCTTGGGAAATAAATTTTTAAAATCTTGTTAAATTTGGATAAATAAATAAATGGATAAAAGCTACAAGTAGAAACCATCCACCTTAGCATAAATTTAGTCCTAAAAATATTTTATGAATTTTCAAACAGTCCAAAAAAGTCTGATGAATTAAAAAAATGTTTTCATATTTTGGGGAAGGAATATGACAGTGTTCTGAGCATGTACCAACGAGTTTTGGAACGCATTTTAAATTCTTGGCCAGCAATAAAAATTTATTTTATACAGCAAGGAGAAGAAGAAACAGCTAAAGTAATTTGGAGACATGATGTAAAACTTCTCAAAGCTAATGTTACGAACCCGCCAGTTTTGGCAGAAAGAAAGCCATTCCAAGCACCTGTACATAAAGACATTTGTCAGTATGAATAATTATAGATTACCAGAAAATTTTTGCTTATAAATGAAAATATTCGCACGGAAAATAACCGTTGTAGCCACTATAGCTACTTATGAACGACATTCATAAATCTCATAAACGCTTCAGAATTCACAGGAAAAATATTCATTAATATAAATTTACTTACACTTCTTCAGTCCTCGGGAAATGCAAAAATTTTGTTGTGGATCATCACTGGATGATACACATCGATGTTCACACGTGTTTTGGAGGATACGGGGGCTTACATCTTAAAAACAGGGAAAACCACCTCTCCCACTTCCGCTTCGAAGTGCTTCCAGTGACATTTAGCCGTGTTGAGCCAGCATAACTTAAAACGGAAATATAAGCGAAGTTGCAGGGGACTGATGGTGGATGTGCACCAGGGGGGTGCATCTTATTGATGGGAGAGGTAGTTCAGGGTTTCAACGGATCTGTTTACAGATGCCACCGCTGTCACACCAAGCGAGCGTGTTTGAAATTCAGGTTTTTTATTTCTTGTAAAATACTAAATATAAATATGATATTGAAAAAATAAAATAGTAGGTTACTGATACTGCTTTATTTAAGCTTCACTTTTGTGTACACATAACAAATTAATGCCTTATTTTTAAGCAAAAAACCAAAGAGTATGCAATTTTGACAAAAATAGATGAAAATACAGAACTACATATTCACAAAGAAAGAAGATACCGTTGCAAAAATCTCATTGCAGTTCTAACGGTAGTATTTCGGCAGAGATCGCAAATAGGTTTTTGCAAACATCACATATTACTAGCCGATATCCACTCAGAATGAAGGCACAGTTACATCACAAATTACTACCTGATAGGAATGCACAGTTGCAAAAATCTCAATGCAGATCAAACATTAGCATTTCAACAGAGATCACACATGGAAAACTCATGAAGAATGTGGAAATCCACAATGAGTCATTAACTGGTATTGCATACACAGGAAAAACAGTGACACCCTTAACATGATATACATATAAATAAAAATAGAGTAATTCAATCCTTAGATTGGTTTGATTGACTAAGGAATATATTCAGATGGTGTGGTGGTTTCCCGTTGCCTTCCAACACTGTCTCTCTTCTCAGTGCTCATGCAGAATGAAACCCATTCCAAGCACCTGCACATAAAGACATTCTTCAACATGAATAATAATAGATTACCAGAAAAATAAAAAATCCCTGAAAAGTTTATTACTTTTCCGAAAGAATTGGAAAGCCATCTCATTTAAAAAGCTTTGGAAATTATACCATCGAACAAATAGTGGCATTATACTCCTACACTATGTTAGTTATTCTTACTATAATTGCAAAGGTGCACTTGGTGTTATTTATAGGATAATCACAAACATTTTCTGTTATTAATTTGTTTATCAAAAGGTCAAGGTATAAAAATACAAAAATATTTCACAGTGGAAATTATAAATGCAAATTAAACACATAACAACGATTAGCAGGAATAAATGCATTATAGGAACTGCTGTCATATTTGGAGTTAAATTAATGCATTAACCACTCATCTGGGTATGACGTGTATAGACGTCATGGCCGGATGCGCCAGTACTGGGTATGACGGATTTAGACGTCATGGCAAATTTCAGGCTGATTGCTATGGGTACACCGCGATTTTCCATCCCGTAGCTTCTCGTACTTATAGCTTGGTTCTTCTAGTTCGTCCTGACTGCCATAGATGGCCTTGTCTTCCTTTTTCTTTGAGAAGCAGGTCTTCATAAGGGAGGTCTGCATATGTGTTGCGGGTTGCATTTCCGTGATCGCCACATCTGGAATGACCGTTTATGGCACTCGGGGTTTTTTCACACTCCCTTGCGAAAGCTCACACTTTTCTCTGCATGCACTTTTGTCTCAAGGGTAAACCTGCTATTTATGAATGTTTTTCCTGCTAGTAATTGTCTTGAAATCATTACAATTTTAGATGTCTTTTTTACACAGCTGGTCATGTAATATTGAGAATGTGTTAATGTTTTTCCCATTTCATTATGTAACAATATATATAACAATCCTTTGTGTTTGAACCGAGTATAATATATATATATATATATATAATATAGTAATATATATATAATATTTGGCAAAAATAGTCTTATAGATATTTTTCAATAATATGCTAATTGTTATTACTTATAGCCATATTATGACAAAATTTATATATTTTTGAGAAATAAAATTATTTTAAACATACATAAGCATTTAAATTTAATGCTAACAGGCAAAAAAAAACAATATCTGATTGCTAAAATGAAGATTTTATAAATTATTTAAATAATATTTATACTTAAAAGAAATTATTTATCGAAGTATTATATCATATATTATATTTGTAATGATAATTCTGGAATTTTTAAAGCAAATTTCATTTAATTTGAAAATGAAAAGAAAAAGTCTCACTTCAAATTTAAATACCCACTGTGGAAGCGACTTGGGAAAAAAAACTACCCAGTTGAGTGGTTAACACATATATCACATTAGTTTGTACAGGAAATTTTCAGTTTCTTTTTATCTCACTTAAGGATGTGTTGCAAAAGTCAATATACATACTAGCTGCCCTTTGTATTCTCTCTATCATGTACTGTGATAGTTTGTATTAAATTAAAGATAGTTTCTTACAGTTTGAGGGGTTAATAGTAAGAGCAAAAAGGCTGGAATAATCGACATAGTTATTTAACGATAAATACGAAGAGAATGTCTGATTTAATTCCTCCATCCTAAAGAGTATCTAAGGAACGAATCTCCAAGAGCATACAATAATTCACATCAAAGTTGAAACCATGTAATTTATAATTTACAAAACGTAGTAATTTATGCAGTAACTTTTCCACTCGATTTAATTGATGAAACTAATGTATATTTCGAACAAACCACGGATACATAATCAACAAATGGAGAGACCAATGCCACGCATTGTTCGCCTTACAAATCCCTTCATTTAGTTAAACATAATTCCTCAAAGCGGTGTGAATAAATAAAATTCTAAATCTTGCTTATAAATGAAAATATTCACACGGAAAACAACCGTTGTAGCTACTATAGCTACTTATGAACTATGTTCATAATTTACGAAAACACTTCAGCATTCACTGGAAAAATATTCATTAATATAAATTTATTTACAGTTCCTTAGTCCTTGGGAAATTAAAAAATCTCACGAGGGAGACACATCCCAACACCGAGCAAACAGATCTACACATGTTCCTTATGTCCACGATATCCACAGATGATTGAACTAGTTTGAATGCTCTCGACCGGGGACAAATCTGGTGCTTCTAGTGACACTTAACATTGGATCAATGCATAACTTGTAACGCCAATTCAGGGGAACTTGCATCCCCCTGGTGTGCGCTTAGGGAGGAAAAAAAACGTTTTATGCAACTTGCACTACACCAAGGAAAAATCCAACTGCCACCTCTAGGGAAATAGCAGAACTACAAGTACGGTAAAATGACATACTACCATCTTGCGGGTATTGAGCGAATTATATCTACTCAGTACTCAGGGTGTCCTGGGATTTATCTCGTAAATATAGAATACATCGCTCGATTTTTAATATGGCCTTCTTATAAAAAATTGGCTACATGTAAAATGAAATGTTTAAAATTGCTTATGAAAGGACAAAGCATATTGGTAAAATGGAATAACCGTGCTTACATTTACACTTACAGTTGCCAGAATATCAACAAACTAAAGTCCGTATCCAACTTACGACTCTATAAACGTTCCTGAAAATTGCATCGCAAGTCAAATATCAATTTCCCATAGGCTTACATGTTATAAATTGAGATGCGCTTTATTAGTTAAAGAACCAACGGTGTTATATATTGTATAATACAGGTCAAGCTAGTACAACAGTTATATAATAAACATTTTTAAGACCAAACAAGACATATCGTCCTACTGAATATCGGCCAAAAATACGCACAAGAAAGTAGACTCGAAGCGCATCGGATGTCAAATATCATATGTCTGGGGTAAGATATTGGGTAATCGAAAGGTTCTGTTTTAAACTAATTTTAACCCATGAGCACAGCAATGTGTAAAAAGTGTTAAAGGGTACGTATTCATAACTTTGCTCTATAAACCATTTACATGTCCACCCATTACACATGCCTCATCATAGTTTGTCCAACCAATTTTCCCTCAATTTTAAATTCTTGAACTGTATTGACAACATGATTAAATAGAGCACTAGAAGTTCTATCAGCACTAACTTCTGTAAATCCAATCAACCTTTCATGTATTTCCCCATCATGTACAAAACGAAAAACTGTTGAGAGCTGTGATTTTGACATGACATCTGAAGTTTCCTCCAGTACAATGGCTATAAAAGTTGCTGAATCAATTTCATTTTTATTGCATCTTTAACGACATTAGATATAGACTTGATAAGATCATTTTGAACAGTGGGAAAAATTCCTTGAAAGACAGTTGATGTATTTAAAGAAATGTCTAAAAGACAATAGTCGCGAAGTACATTTAAAAATTCTATATAATTACCTCTATTCATTGAATTTTTACTTATCATGACCTCGCAAAGGAAGTTCTTGTTTAGATAAATAACATATTGCATCAATGAATCTTTTCAAAATATCTCTATTTTTATTCACTTGTTCATTATGCCGACTTATTTTAGTTTTTTGTTGGTTGTTAAGTAAAGTGTCGATTCTTTGTTTTCCAAGATTAAGATTAAAGAAAAGACTGAACATGTGCTTGAGATCTTTCATGTTTCTGCTGTGCTGCTGCTAAATGGTTAAGATCGGAAAACCCATGCTTATTCCACACACCATTCTCTTTCGAGAACAATGACCATGGACAACAAAAATGTCTAGATAGCGGTTCTCAGCCAATTAACCATTCCACTGTTTCATATTGTGAAATGGAAAAATGTCTCATATATTCAGTTTTACATCTTTATGCTTACAAAGTAGATTTGGAAGAGCTGGACAAGGCTTACCTTCTTCCACAATGTTCATACGATCAGAAAAGTATCGAGTTGAAAAGTGTACACTCAGCAAATCTTCAACACTATTTCTTATTGTATACGAAGGGCAAATATTTTTAAAATTCTCAAACAGTAACAGAAAATTTTAAAGAAATTTGCACAAAAAACTAATATAATATAAACCACAATAGAATAAACAAACCCTTAGTAACACAATGCCGTAATCACTTCAAGCTTCCTGCTGACTAAACACCCAATTCACTCCTAAGAGCTGTTCTGAAGTTTCTGCTGGATTATCAACCACGTTACCGATAACGCAGTCAATAATTTCGAAGACTGCAACTTCACTTGGGTGTGCTAAAATATCAGCACGCCCTGACTGCTATATACTACCATGCATAACCCAAATATCCCTCCACTGCGCAGGCTATTTGAAGGCGGATAAGTGTGGTTTCTGGATAGCTCCACCTGGAGTGTTGACTTAAGAGCTTCTACTTTCTCTCCACCATGTCGCTATACATGGGTGTTCATGAGAGGGAGCGCTCGCCCTGAAGGCTGTCTTCTGCTATGGATAAAATGAGTAGTCTTCTACGCTCCGCTATTTAGTTAAACGCTATATATCATATGATTTCCGATAGTACGGCTTCGCTAGAGATCTTCCTGTGAACGTATTTTCGTTCACGTAACTTTTTCGGCACAACCACATTTCATGTTGCCATAGTTTTAATAATATTACATATATGTATTATAGCATTTGTCGCCTCGACCTTCGAGCTATGCACGATTAAGTCAGGGATACAACAGCTACATTTAAAATTGTAGTTCAGCGGGATCGCTCCAGCAATATCCGTTGTCCCTTCTGTTGCCCACGATCATACAAGAGAAATAGTCCACAATCAAATGGCATATTATTAAATTTAATTACACAACTATCACCTTATAATGTGAATCAAAACATTCAACTAGCATGGTATGTGTCGTACACCAAATTACAAAGTGAGAGCATTCACAAAAATCATTAAAATAAAGTCACATGCACTCACAAATGCAGCAAAATGCTTTCCATGCACTCTGAGAAAAATGGTTAACTTCACCAATGAAAAGTCAAAAGTGCTTTGACATTACACAAAACGCCGTTCAAGTTCAACTGCACTCAGAAGATCAGCATGCATTAGACAATAAATCATCCGAACAAGCAAACAAAATGTGAACACCAGAAATAGATAAGACTGCGATTTTTCTCACAGAGAAAATTGTATTAAATGATAATAAGTTCATGAATAATTAGGAACAAAGTCTCCTGGTATACTTAGCAATTGCACACGGAGGCTTCACTTGGAGGTCATCTCATCATTCCCCTAGTCTTAACATTCTACCACCTCCCATGCCCACTCACATCCCCACGCACACGTGCATACACCTCCCTCTATCGGAGAAAAGAAAACAACGCTGCTTCTTGTTCCGCTGCAGACGATGCAGTCAGGCGGGAAAATTAACTTCTACAGGTGATCGAGAGACACCGAGGCGAGGGCTACATAACCGGGAAGGGGAATGTCCACCGACACGTCCGTAGCCAATGTAATACCAGTGCAATGTTTGCTCCAGAAACCACATGCTACAGTATATATCGTGATATTCGGTGGGTGTACGCCACACAACTAGCACACCCAGTATATACGCCCGTGATATATATATATATATATATACAGGGTGTTTCAAAAGGTAAGGTCAACCAGCGAGGAGGGGGTAGAGGACGTTGATTTGAGCAGACAACTTAAATAAAGTTTTTCTCAATTCACTACCGTTTCTGAGTTACAGCGACATGAACAGTGCAAAACAGTTGCCTGACAAAATCTTCTTTAGACCATTTTGACTGCATAGAGCGTCAAATATGGATGCTATGATTCATCACTTTTTGCCTAGGTCGGCAAGGTTGAATCTCCCCAGCGTTCATGGTTCAGTTTCAAAGAGAGACAGTAGAGTGCGGACGGAAATGTTTAGCAACGAGGAATATCGTGATATGCATTACATTTACGGTTTTTGTGGTGGTAATGCTGCAGCCACTGAGACGGAATATCGGTTATGATTTCCACAATGAAGGCATCCTCAAAGACGCGTGTTTGAAGCCGTACACCGAAGGCTTGGAGATACAGGTGTGATACAACCAAGGCATCATGTTGGTCATCCTAGGTGCAATGTGCATCAAGAGGAAGATGTTCTTGATATTGTTAACGAAAATCCTTCCATTAGTACTCGACATATTGCACATCGAACAGGCTTTCCGCATACGTCAGTTTGGCATATTTTACATAGACAAGGTCTACATCCTTTTCATTTCTGTCATGTCCATGAGTTAACACCAAGAGACCATGGATGTCGTCGCAAGTACTGTCGATGGCTCTTACGCAAAGCTATTGACGAACCAAACTTCCTGAACCAAGTACTATGGACTGATGAGGCAGGATTCACAAGAGGTGGTGTTATGAATGTACACAATTTTCATTTATGGTCAGACGAGAATCCTCGTGCAAAACGATCCTCCTCATTCCAGCACCGATTTAGTGTAAATGTCTGGGTAGGAATTATTGGCAGCAGCCTTATTGGTCCATACGTGATGGAAGACAGGATTGGAGGTGCCAATTATCTAAATTTCCTTCTGGGAACACTGCATACATTACTGGAGGATGTACCTCTAAATATTCGTCAGCACATGTGGTATCAACTGGATGGTGCAGCGGCGCATTTCACACGCCCAGTACATCAGTGGTTGCATCAACACTATCCAACACAATGGATTGGGAGAGGAGGTTCTGTGTCTTGGCCGGCACGGTCTCCCGATTTAACTCCGATGGATTTCTTTTTATGGGGCTGCCTGAAAGAAAAGGTGTACACCACGGAGTTTGCAAACAGGGAAGATCTCCTGCAACGAATTCATGCCGCTGCAGGAGAAATTAGAGGCCAGCAGATGTTGTTGGAGAGTGTGCAAATCTCTATTAGATCCCGCGCTGAGGCATGCTTGCGTGAGGGAGGACGACATTTCGAGCATTTGCTCCAATAATGAGCACTGAATGACCCATCCCTTGTGAGTTTTTATTATTAAGATTCCTGCTGAAATGTTTAAAACACTGTATCTAACAAACTGTAGCAAATAAAGGAAACTTTTATTTACAGTTTCTAATGTAATCATTTATAGTGAAAAAGTATCAAAAGTAGTGAATTGAGAAAAACTTTATTTAAATTTTCTGCTCAAATCAATGTCCTCTACCACCTCCTCGCCGGTTGACCTTACCTTTTGAAACACCCTGTATATACACACCATAATTTTCCAATTATAATATGCAACCTATGTAATACGCACCCATGTTTTCTCGAGTGAAATGTGAAAATTCTCTTATCACTATGTATAATACGCACCTATGTTTTTTTGAAGGTCAGTGTAATTTTACTGGACTATGTGTAGTACATATCGGAACAGTTCTCGCCTTGCTGCCAAATGAGATGTGTAAGAGAGTTTACAAGAATATCACGTTACATTCTGACTCTCCCATTAAAGATCACTACACTGTATAAAAACATTTTGTCTCAATGTCGCCTTTTGTGTTAATCTGGTCGGTTGGAATATGAGTTTGCGCTTTGCTGCCAAACTAGATGTGTGATGACGAAAATATCACGTTATGTTCTGACTCCCGTTAAAGATCGATACAATGTATAAAAAGTTGTCTCAATGTTGTCTTTTGTATTAACCTGATCGGTTGGAATAACAGTTCATCCTTTGCCTGCCAGCAACATTGTTTACGTGAACATCAAGTCTAGTTCATACAAGTCGATCAAGGTATGTAAAATGTTCTCGGCTATGTAATTTACGTAGACGATGAGAGAGAACAAAGCGTCGCTGAGGAACTGTTTGATGACAGTGAGGGGAGTGGTAATGGATTCCTAGACTTGAGTAAGTCTGACAGCTAAAGTGTCCATTGAATTTCAACGGGTTTATTGAATCTAAATTTTCGTCAAATCTCAAGAATAAAATTGTGCACTGTTTTAACCATCGAATATTTCTATATTATAAGTTTTTTAATTAACTAAAATCTCACAGAAATTCCCTGTGAATAAAATAGTACCTTTCTTTCTACTAAAATAGCCATTGTTATTAGTTTTAAATTAATTATAGCATTAGGATTTCAATTTCATGAAATAAGCAGAATTCCGGTTCCAAAAAATTGCTTCAATCTTCAATTGCCTCCGATAATACTTTAAATAGATTTAGGAATATAATGTACCTCAATATCGTTTATCGTCTGCTCAGCACTCTTGCCTTCTCATTTTCCGAAACAACCACTTTCACCAGTTTTAAATGGATTTCAAACTTGGAAGAGAACTTGATTCAATTCAGTTAAAATAACCACATAACAAACTTCTTATTCCAAAGAAAATCCTTTTATAATATGCAATGTTAACCTAGAATTCATTCATTCTGAAAAGTGAATAGAAGTGCCATGTAGGTACATATATTTCTTTCAACTAAAATAGCCACTCTTAACAGATTTTAATGGATTAATGCATTAGCATTTCATTTTCATGAAATAAGCAGAATTCCGGTAACAAAAAAATTTGTTCAATCTTCAATTGCCTCTGATAATAATTTAAATAGATTTTGGAATATAATGTACCTTAATATCGTTTAGTGTCTGCTCACCACTCTGGACTTCTCAGTTTCCGAAACAACAACTTTCAATAGTTTTAAATCGATTTTTGCTTTGAAATGGTACTTTCCTGTTAACGGGAATACCTCAAAAAATAAACACATTGTTGTGATATTTTGTTTGTTAACAATGCGTAACAAATCTCGTGAAGATATTTACGTTGATCCCTTAATGATGAATTTGTGGAGCTTGCCGAGGAGTGAAGAAGAAGCTGTATCTTTGCTTCAAGACCATGATATTTTATCTAAAGGGCGAATGTGCAAAAAGGGCCATATTATGAAACTTTACTTCTGAGACAGAATATTTGGGAAATGCAACGCGAAAGCCTGTCAGCAGAAGAATTCATGTGGCGACAACATAAAGAAATCGACATATTTTCAGCCATTTTAAATGCCATAAAGACATATTGGCTCCCTAGTAACATAAATTTAGATTGTATTAGTAATTATGTTGCTTTTATTAATAAATAGGTTTCAAAAAAGTGTGATTTTTAAGTAATTCCCCCGTTGTTACGCATTGTTAACAAACAAATACGCCGTAACATATCACAACAATACGTGTTTATTTTTTGAGGTATTCCCGTTAACAGGAAAGTACCCAAAATACTTGAGTCAATTCAGTACAACTTCCACTTTACATACTGTAAATTCCAAAGTAACTCCTTTTATAATAGACAATGCTAGCCTAAAATTAATTCATTCTGTAAAGTGAATAAATAAAGTTCTTTCTTTAAACTATAATAGCCACTGTTATTAGATTTAAATGGATTATAAGCCTTAGAACTTACTCTGTATTAAATAAGCACCAAAATTCCTTTTATAAAAAAAATTCAATTTATTAAAAGATCCACTGTTGTTTCTTCGAAAATTGCCTGTTAACAGTTTTAAATGTCCTTTTAATTTTAATTGAATTTTAATTTATATTCGTTTCCAAACTTCGGCCATTGTTACAAAATTAATTCGAGGAATAACAATATAAATTCGTAAGCATGTATGGTTTACAAAGAATTTAATTTAAATATGATTTTTATTTCCAATTTTTCTAAAATGACACTGTTGATACTTAAAATTTTTTATATTTACGTTAATATACTTATTTTCCACAAAACACGACAATCTCTACCCTTCCTTCGTCTCTCTCTCTCTCGTATTGAAGCTAACAATGATAATGGTCGACATAGCAACATCACGTTAAAATGGCGAGATTTCCACAAAATATGCAAATTAAACGTTTAACATGGAATATTTCGAACTGTGGGCGAAAAAAGACAAACGGAATAAGAAACTTTATAACTTTTTCTTCAAAATGGTTCAAATCCGAAGGTCGTCTGTTAATTTCTTCTAATTTTAATTTCCAAATGAATAAGAGGCTGCACGTCGAAAAATCGCGTTTTACATGTAATGGGAAATGGAAATGCCTCTCTTGTAGACGAACGAAGGAATTTTTCGCGATTTAAATTTGTCATTCTCTGAAGAAGTGTTAATCAAGCATCCTTACCAAATTTCGAGTTTTTATCATTATTATTTCTCGAGTTATTAGCGTTTGCATAGCGTGACCAACCAACCAACGGATGACGACTATTATTATATAAAATTATATCAGAGTAATCATCATCGTGTTTCCTTTAATATGGTTTTTGTTTGAATGTTTTATCATAGATACCTTTTTAGTAATGCAACTTTTGCTGGGAAGTCGTCCTGAATGGAAACCTGGACCATTTAAATGCCCAGCCATGCAGAGCTACATTTGGGATTTAATCCTGTTTTTTAAAGGTTAACAAAACAGAAATAAACATTATAATAAAAATATATACTAAGTACTGTTTAGAGTCCGTGTTATTCTTCTTTAGCATTCCATGTGACGTTTTAATTTCAATTCAGTTCAATAAGAAACTTATTCTTGGAGAGCATGAACCACTAAATAAAGTTTGCTATAATTCAATTGCTGTCAGGTGCTAATGATGCTATCGAAATGAACTATACGTAGTGATCACGATTGATCTCTATGGGGTGAAATTCAATCAAATATCGTAAATGTGTACCCCATGCACCTTTTTTCCCAAAATGTCAGTAAAAAATGTGACTGTGTCATACATGAAGATTTCTGACAAAGTTTTAAAAATTGTGAGTTTCGATACTAAATTTACTGCAACACGCTTGCGTCTATATTTATACAATAAAGCCTCCAAATTCGCGACAAACTTGCTAATGGCCAGAGTGCGGCATCAGTGGGCAGTCAATATGCGATGTACGAGTCAACAATTCAGCACATTAAGAAAAATGAGCAGAACATCAGGGATAGTGTGGCCGCAGGAACTCTTCAGAGCATGAAAGTTACTTCTCATGCTTGTTATCCTAAGTTGGAAAAAATGGAGAGAGCTTTAAACTTGTGGATCGAGGATCAAGCACAAAAAAACATGCCTCTCAGCGGTCAGCTCATTCACGATAAAGCTTTGCGTCTCTACGGGCACATTATTCAAACATCAGGTGGTGAAGGGACTAGTACTCCTCTGTGTTGTGTCTGGATGAATCGGACACTAGGCCAGAGGAACAGTAACCTTCATTTTAACGTATGATTATATTGCTGAACATAACGTTAGCATAACGGTATGCACGGTGAGGGGTTCGTTTTCTAGCTCTCACCAAATTTAATGCATGCATTTTTTTGCCGTTTACGTGATTCAATAAATATCTTTTAAAGGATATTGTTTTGCATGGTTAATTTCTTCAGAGGGATTTTTAGATGACTCCATAGTTCTTTTACCTCTAGGCATTCGAGGAGTAAATGCCAGGCGTTTCCTACCTTACTGGCACACCATGGACACTGTGTTAGATCGGACATATATTTTTTGTAGAAAGGTGCAGTCAGCCCATGCTACATTACCGTCGTTACCAAAGCTTGGCTTAGCATGGAATGATTTCCAAATTATAGGGGCAGTTATGACTTGACCTTCTAAGGGCCAACGCTTTAAATTGTCAATGTATAGGACTTCTTTGTATATCAGTCGCTTTTCTATTGGTAACCTGATATGAGTCATTTTCCTCTTACTATGGTAAGTTAATTTTAAGGATTGGGGTGGTGGAGGCCAGCCTACTGGTGTTGGTCTGCCATCTCCATCAAGATGAGTGTTAAGAAGTCTCCATGAATCAATTACCGAATTATAGAAATTGTCATTGTTTCGGTGTTTTTTGTATCTTAGTGGACGGAAGAACAGTTCTGTAACAAAAGCAGCACCTCTGTATTTGGATAGCTTAATTCCAGCCATTATTTTCCATGGAGGTTCTGGAGGGCTGTACAGTAGTCGCTGAGCAAATAGAATTCTGAAGGCGTTTATTCTAGTGGCTATTTTTACAAGTCCTAGTCCACCTTCAGTAACTGGTATTGTGAGAATATCAGCATTCACCCAATGCCTGCCTTTAGCCCATACAAAATCAACCAACATTCCCTGAAGGAGTTTTATTAATGTAGGAGGTGGTTGAAAAACTTGCAGTATATGCCATAGTCGTGGCGCAAGGAACTGGTTAGCGACCAGAACTCTCCCTCTCAATGACATTGGTCCCGCACGTTGGCTCCAGCGATCAATCCCTGTCTTTAGTTTTTCTTGCAGGGTCTTCATATTGGTATTGAACTGTTTCTCTTTATCATTGCCAAGCCATGCTCCCAGAAAATAGCCACCTTCATTGCTCCAATGAAAGTTTAGTGGCTTATCACTTCTATTCTTCCACATTCCACACCACAGGCCTACAGTTTTCTCTACATTTAACTGCGCTCCAGATACTTGAGAGTACTCATTGAATGCAGTTTAAATCTTGGTGATATCATCATCCCTTTCAGTTACAATGTGTACATCATCTGCATATGCAGAAACAACTAGCCTGGTTTTCGGGTGCTTTTGGATCTGGAGCCCTAGAAGTTTTCTCTTTATGTTTAACAGGAAGGGGTTTATTGAAATTGTATATAGTGGTCCTGACAAGGGACATCCCTGGAGTATGCCTTTTAAGAAGTTTATAGGGGCGGTTAGAGACGACGAGATCCTGGCTACATAATTCGCGCCACTATATAGGGTCTTCACTCTATTGATAGTGGTTTCTCCGAAGCCCATGCATTTCATTGTTTTAAAGAGATGTTTATGTGAGACCCGGTCAAACGCTCCTTTTTGGTCTAGCAAAATTATTGCTAAGGCTTCATTTTTTTGATTTTTTTCGCTAATTAAATCTCTTAAGAGCGAAATATTATCCAGAATGGTGCGGCCAGGGACACAGAAGCTTTGCTCTGAAGTGATTACTTTTTCCATTACGAACGATAGTCTTCTAAATATCTCCTTAGCAATGATTTTGTAATCAGTTGTTTTAATCGAAATGGGTCTCCAGTTTTTTATATCTAGGCGGTCTCCTTTTTTGTGTATTAGGGATATTACTGCCCTTCTCATCGAGTGCGGCAACATCCCACGGATGAAACTTTCCTTTATAATGTCCAAGAAGGGGTTCGATAGTATGTTCCAGAATTTTTTATAAAATTCGACTGTCAACCCATCAATGCCGGGAGCTTTCTTCCTATTTAGGGAATTCAGACTGCATGTCAAATCAACCATGTGTATGCTGTCGTCACAGCCATCCCTATCCTCATTCTTAAGCTTTGTTAATCCATCGTAAAATTCCTCGTTACTAACTGTTGTGTCTTCTCCATCAAATATATTCGACAGATGATTATGTACAAATGCAGATATCTCTGGGATTTTATCAGTAATTGTTCCGCCAATCCTTAGTTTTGAAAGTGGTTTCGGAATGACACGTGAAGCGCACTGCGCTAAAAAGGATCCAGCTGGTGAGTCATTAGCTAGCAGGTTCTCCCATCCTACTTTGCTAAGAATGTTTTCACTACCTCTTTGGTACCACTCTCTGATTTCATTCATGATGTTCTTTTGTTCCTTTCCAAGCAGTCCCTTTTGTATGCGTAAGTTATCTTCCATTTTCCTTATTAGTTTTTCATTTTCTTTCTTCTCCCATTGTGTGAATTTTATTGTCATTTCCTTAATGTCTATCTTCAGTAGGTCCCACCACAGTAGAATATCTCGGGAGTTATTTAGATTATCAGAATGGGCTGTAATTAGGTTTGTTATGAGTTGTACGTACCCACCATTCTCCAGTAAGCTATTGTCAAATCTCCAGTAAGGGCTTCCTTTAACTATTTTCCCTGTAATGCTGAGAGTGATGTATACTGCCATGTGGTCTGAGAAGGATGGAGCTAGCAGGATGTGGTCAAGGCTATTGGCATTTCTTGCTGAAATATATGCACGGTCAAGTCTGGAATTCGAATAGTGTGGTTGACTGCTTACGAATGTATATCCTGTTTTTCCTGGGTAAAGTTCCGTCCATGCGTCTTCCAATCCTAATCTATTCACCATTCCCTTCAACCTAGCTGCGACCCGGGTATTACGTTCTTTTCCACAAGATCTACCAGTTGATGGTGTCAGGGTGGTGTTGAAGTCTCCAGCCAAAAAGATACAATTTGTATTACCATAATTATGATTAATAAATTCTGTCAGTTCATCTTCCAAATCGTTTAAGATAGCAATAGCTGTATGGGTTGTATGTGGAATATAGATGCAAGAGAAGCAATAATTAATGGGCGGGGAACCAATTCTAATATATACATTTTGGGAATGGCCTCTAAAAATGATTTTGTCGTCAAAGAAGAAGGGCAGTAATGAAGTTTTGAGAGCGATAGCCATTCCCGAATGGTAGTTTCTCAGTGAGTTAAAGATTATTTCATATCCATTTAATAGAGGCAAGGGAGCACCATCTGTATTTGTTTCCTGAAGAAAGCAAATGTCAGGCGACCACCTTCTTAGGAAAATTGTTAGTTCTGTCCATTTACATTCGCTTCTTAATGAACGTGCGTTTAATGTCATTACTTTTAGTTTTTCCATTTTGCGATGTTAATCATACATAGTATGTCAAACTGGATATATGAGTAGTAAATAAATAGATAATAAAATTATTAAATTATTAATAAATAGATAACCAATCACGTTCCATGAATATTAGTTAAATATTTGCTAGGCTTCTTTGTCACTAGATATTAACTGTTATACTTAATAACTGCAATATTAAGGTTGGTATTATTCAATATTCGATTTAAGTTTGGCTTAATTCTTTTTTGTTAAATTAACAGCCAACCTTTGCACCCTTGATTTAAGTGAGCGTTCTTTAATAATGCGTTTTATGAGTAGCAGTGAGTTGGATAGCTTAAGCAAATCCACAGTAAAACTGAGGGCTACTTCAGTATGGTCAGTTCTTCCCCATACTTCTTTGAGGAATGTAATGAATTTTTCGTAAGATATCGGACAAAAGTTAGGATCTTCCTCAAACTTCTTCATTATTGCCTTCTGATCTTCAGGTAGGATTTCACTCCTGGTTTCATATGTGGAATCAGACATAGGGTCTGGGTTTGTCTGGTTTCGCTCGGATGAGTGTCTTCTCTTTGAATTTTCAGTCTTCCTACGTTTATTTTTGGTGACTATCGAGTAGGGGGACGACTCATCCGAGGAAAGGATGATTTCCATATCTGAGTCAGACAGGTCTCCTTGCGGAATTAGCTTCGAAGGTGTTGGAGTATTGAGTACTTTATTTTCGTTAATTTCACTGTTGTTCGGTGCAGGTTTTGCATGTGGGAGTATGTTCTCCGACATTCCGTTCTCCGTTACGGCGCTAGTAGCGGGTGTGGGTATTTCAGTGTTTGTTTGCTGTTGATGTTCAATTACAGGTGTTGAGGTAACCGGGTTTGTTGTCACACTTGCCTCATCCGCAACCTTATGTTGATCACAAGATGCTGCGGATAATGTTGGGCACACTCTGGCTATATGACCGGGGGCTCCACAATGATAGCATTTCATCTCATCGAAGGTGAGATATAGTCTATGTATTGTTGACCCTATTTCAATTGTCACCGATGAGGGAAGAATGAGATTGTCTCGACAGATTACGTAAACCTGTCTTCTAAAGCATCCTATATGGGCATATCCTTCCCTTTTAACCCCTAATGAGAGTGTCGTGATAGGGCTGACAACTGTTACTATCTGACTTAGTAATTCAGTAAGTGCAGAATCAGGGACTTCGGGAGGAACATTTGAAATAGTGAGCCTCTCCGATTTGGTGGTGAGGCGTCGAGCGGGAATGAATTCGCTATTGACGGTGACGCCACCATTTTCAGTAATAAATTTTTCAACTAATTCCTCGGATTTCAGATATACACATATTCTTCCGTTAGAGAGACGGGATGCATGTGTAATGTTTGTCCCACCTCCGACTGACTCTCCAACTGCATATACATAATCTAAAAGCGGCACAGTTTGTTTTGCTGGGAGCACGATGCCCATTTTACGGGAAGGACCTCTTGGGAGGGCTCAACTTTCTTCGTTGGGAGGGAGATGGAAGTGTGAGGGGCGATTCGCTCTGGCGTTGCGAAGGTATCGTCCGCATATGCCCCATTCACCTGTCTCCTCTCATCTCCTCTCCGTTCCACTGCTATGGAGGGGGTTTTACGATTGGATCCGCCTGCAACGGAAGCATAAGTATGGACTGTGGGGCGCTTCACAGGAGAGTTAATTGTGCTGTTTCTGACAATATCACGTGAGGGAGAGAGAGAATAGCTAACGTCTGTGTTAGAAACTATGCTAAACACTCCATGTTTTCTCGTAAGTGTAGACGGGAGTGATTCTTTTTCACCACAGTCGGTACGATTTAGTTTTTCAATGGAACGATTTATTTTACATTTAGGAAACAATCTTCCCTCTTTATCGGCATAAGAGCCAGGAAACGATTGAAAATCCTGAGTGAATACTAATCCACTATCACTGTTAAATGGCGAATTATTATTTCGCCTCGGCCAACTAGCATGGCGAGGGGAAAGGGAGGGGAAGGGGGAGAGGGAAGGAAGAGAGGAGGAGAGGGCGAGAGACTCTCCCCCTCTCCTTCTATAGGCCATGGGTATATAGGGTTTTATAGGCGAGTGGCTGACCAGCTCGCCTATATGTAGGGAGGGGAACCAGAAGGGAAGGTGTAGGGGTAACCATACTTGTAGCGAACAATTAAACGAAGGGACCAAAAAACAGAGTAACAACAAAAAACTTCAACAAATAACAGTCAACAAAGAGAAATAACAAAAAAAGGAACTCTCCCACCTCAAAATCCGGTAAGAACCGAAAGGAAAACCACAGTACGATTGGATCACAGCGGAGCGCAGGCAGACATGTCCGATTAGTACAACCTCTCATGTGTGTGTGTGCGTGTGTGTGCGTGCGTGCGTATGTATGTGATTATGGGCGCTCTAACTCAAAAAGTACTTACCATATCATTACCAAATTTCATATATAACACTTTGGTATGGGCACAAAGAATGGTTAGTTTTTGTGCAATAACGGTTAACCAGAAGTCGAGGTTTATTTGAAACCCGATTCGGTTTTTGCGATATTTCTCCGTTAAAACATCATTATAGTATATACAATTCTATACAAAAGTTATAGGGAATGTAATTTCCTACAACTTTCAATTGAAACAATTTTCCATAGCAGTTATTGTTTAGGAATTATTTATAAAAAATAATTGGTTTTTTTGGTTTTCATCAAATATCTCCTTAAAAACGTCCTTACTTGTAATCTTCGTGAGGACCAAAGTTGTAGAGAATAATATTTCTTGCAAGTTTTGTTTGAAACAAATTTTCGTAGAACCATCCATTTCGGAGATATTTTGCTTTTTCTAGTATACAGCGGCAACACCATTTAGTGGTGAATTCTGTAAACATATTCAAAATATACCTAATTTATGGCAATAAGGATGACTGTATTCTTTTACGATAGGAAATAATAATTTTGCCTTATAATGCTATTCATAATAATTTAAATAACTATACCCCAAATATGGCCACATCAGATTTTTTCATTTTTGCTTTATTTGACGAATAAAACTCTATACTATCTTATTCCTGCGAAGTTTACATGTTACACATTCGAAGTTTTCAGAAATACGTTATTTGTTTCGAAATTTTGTGGATTTTTCGTACCCCTCCCGGCGTTGACAAGGAGGCCGTCATTGTTACCTCCGATTCAGTTAGCTTCAATGAAGCTTACAAATAGACGAAATTTTATGGTTATTTGATTCACACTTTTGTTTAAGCTACGAAACGATCGATGTTTATGGATAGTGACGTAAATAGATACTGATTATTATTCAGGAAGCGTTTATAATGATTGATGAAAGTAATAGAACCTTCTTTCGTCTATTGAATACACGAATCTTACATTTTTTGTAAGTAAAATAACTATATTTTACATTATAATGTTTATTAACGTAAATAAGCTCACATATCTGGTGTACATTTACCAGAGTCAGTGTTCAATCATTGACAACTGTACGTTGCTTTTTCACAGGTTTCTTGCTTACAAGACATAAAAGTAAATGTTTCAGCGAGACATAATTACACAAGAAATGAAGCTGGATTTGGCGAAAGTAATATGATAGGAAATAAAATTATTGTTATATTTGAATGTAATACATTCGGAAGCGGATTGTTACAAGCAAATATGATTAATTATTAAGAAAAGCTAATTGTAAGTTTAAAAGTATCTACTATATATTTGAAAGAGTTTGTATGTTGTGCTGTAGTAGCTTCACTAAATCCATTGAAATTCAACGGGAAATTCTGCTAGTAAACAATAAATAAACAAATTACTCACTCAAGGCATATGGTAGGGGAGGAAACGGTTAAGGTTTACAACATTCAAAACAAAATATTGGTATCATGGATGCTTATTGTTTTTCATAATATTTAATAATTATTATATTTAAGCTTATTGTTTTTATCATCATTTTAATAATTAAATGTTTACAAATATAAAAATATAACTTTATGCACTCAAGGCATATGGTAGGGTAGGAAAGGGTTAAGGTTTACAACATTCAAAACAAAATATTGGCATCATGGATGCTTATTGCTTTTCATAATATATAATAATAATTATATTTTTGCTTATTGTTTTTATCAATTTAATAATTAAACATTTACAAATATTAAAAGATAACTTTAATTAATTACAGAATTAATAGAAATTATCTTTAGAAATGTGCAAAAACGATTTTAGATGAATTTTCCGTTAGACGAATTGTTGGTTAGATGAATTTTCCTGTGCAAAAACGATTTTAGATGAATTTTCCATTGGACGAATGGTTGGTTAGATGAATTTTCCTTAGACAAATTTTCCGTTAGACGAATTGTGTTTAAATGAATTTGGTTTAGACGAATTTTCCGTTAGACGAATTGTCTTTAGACGAATTTACCGGTTACCAGGATAAAGGGGTGGGGATGGGTATGGGAGCCGGTGGGAGATACCGACAAGAGTTCATAGATGGGTAGAAAGGTTGCAGATAGCAAGCAGTGGAGAGTGAGTGGCGAAAGGTGTACTCATTTACAATGGGGGTGGTATTTCTTGGAAGCACATAGAATTATCTCAAGCTTTCCTAAAGATGGCTCTTATTTGCCACATGCAGGACTTCCACAGAATAGGAACTCGTGGTTTTGCTCCACCGACGGTATTGTTCACAGATGATAGCGATTCTTATTTAAAAACCTTCCTTAATTAATTTAAATTACAGGAGAGAAAATGCAGAAACTTTCACAGTTTCAACACCGCAAAATCACAATCAGTTTCATAGAAAATTGTGGAGACCGCAATACCAGAAACTATCCGGTATGACTAATATCAGTGATCATTATTAATAGCACACAAGCATCGGTAGTTTTCTATTTAATGCAGCACAATAATACGATTAAAGTCGTATATTCATTTGATTTTTAAAAACAATACCTACTTCGCTGCTATGTAAACAGCAGTCGGAGAACAGAATTGCTATTAACTAATTCCTATTTAAGAATGCTAGTAATTTTATCGTTTAAAAAAATAAGAGCTGAGAGAGAGGGAGCCATAAACCCTTCTCTAAGGGGAGAGGAAAAAGAGCCCACAGCCCGAAGCTCCCTATGTTTGCCCATAGAGTGTGCTGAAGCCAACTCTCACTCCTGGCAGCCATCTTGCCTTCCCCAACACAAGATCGATTAACGTAAACATTGCCGCCAGTTCTCATTGTCAGTGTTGAGTTATACGATTTTGTAGCATAATTAACAATTAATTGCTAGTATTTTATCCTTTGAGTGCACTGGAGAAAATGGTGAACTCTTGTGTAGTGTTCGGTTGTACTTTCAAGTACGATCGACGGAAGAAAACAGGAAAAGAAGACGTCTCATTCCATGCTTGAATATTAGCACAAAATTTAATGTATTTATTTCGATTTTATGCTATGTAAAAAATCTGATTTATTATTTTCATTTTTATAAGATTTCCAAAGAATAAGGAGCTCCAAGATACATGAATAAAGGCCATAAGACGAGAAAACTGGACAGCAACATCACATTCCACAGTTTGTTCCCAGCATTTTCGGCCAGATGATATGGACAGAACTGGACAAACTAGAAGACTAAGGGAAGGTGTTATTCCTTCAATTTTTCCCTTGTACCGACCTATTTACAGAAGACTTCTACACCAAGGAAGCCCCCCAAAAATCATAAATCAACCAGTGGAAGCAACTACGATGTTTCTGTGAAAAGTGTTTCAAATACACCAAGTTCATCCAGCATTTGTGAGAGTGATTTATGTCAGAATCAACCAATGGAAGTTGTAGTCGTATCACCCAGGAAAAGAATGCTCATGGAGGAGATTGGTGAAACAAGTTAGGAAAGTGTACAACGTATCACAAATGGGCACGTTTCATGTAATGGAGTGTTATAAAGAAATCATATACCTGTACGTAAGGGAAATAGCGTTTTAAAGTTCTTTTCTTCATCATAAATAATCCATTTTCCTCCTATTTAAAAATTGTACATGCACACGTAAGTAAATTAAACGTTTGTTTGTGAGATTGTTTGTTAGTAACAATGAAGAAGTAACCATGGAAGACATTTTCTAAGTTCAACTTGATATAAGACGTTCTTGTTTGATTTTCACAATAACGACTACTCCTACAATAAAAATGTATAGGAAAGGAAATACTCTAATTTACCAGTTCTACAACTTTTATTTGAAAAATATTTTGATATGAGCAATATTTTACGAGGTATGGCGAAAATTTAATTTTTGTCACCAGTAAAGTGGTATCCCTGATTGGCATACATGATTCATTTTTGCGATTTTCTTATTATATTTGATTGAAAGTCCTTAATATCAAATTTCATAAAAATCCGTTTGGTAGAAGCCGAGAACGAACATGCAGACAGACAGACGGACGGACCAACCGACCGACGATAATAGGCGCTCACGCTGTAAGCAAAACGCGCCTGAAAACATATTTTGCGTTCAGCCAGAAAGAAAATTAAAATTTTGCAACAAAAAGTGAGGCAGCAAAAGGAAAAAATAATAGTGATAAGAAAATGATTCAGACATTATTGGAACAAAAAATGGTAAGTGAAATTGGTGCACAACTTCTCATGGGGTCTCTGCCTGATGATGTGAGTACCCTTTTAGAAAGAGCAGCTCAAAATTGTAATAATATTTCAACTTGCGTCTGTGATCCCAAACTAAGGTCCTTTGCAATCACTCTCCATTATCTCTCTCCCCAAGCATATGAGTTTGTTAGGTCCAAATTTAAGAATGCTTTGCCCAGTTCAAGAACAATCAGGAATTGGTATGCCAAGCTTAATTGTGAACCAGGATTCAGCAAAGAATGCTTTAATGCCATTGAACATCAAGTAGAGATGTCCAATAAGAATGGTATTGTACCTAGGGTTGGTCCAAGGCGTGGGCAAAAGCCACAGGTGGCCGGTCAGAGGGGCGGCCATCCAGCGACTTATTTGCGAACATGGATAGGGAACGGCACGGAAATTCTATTGCCTGAAATTTTTCCATCTGTCCAACCGCCGACATGGTTTTTCCCATGTCGTTGGATTATTGTTTTGGAAAGGGTGTCGAAGAAAAGAGTTGAGGATGCAATTATGTGCGAGAGCAGGAAAGTGGCATTGTCCTGTGGCATCTGTGCCACGTGCCGTCTGCTTAGTTATGACCCATTGAGCCCTCTCCACGAGGGCTGATGTTCTATGGTGCTTCTATCCCGCTGACATGGGTTTTTTCGAATTGTTCTATCCTTCTCGGATGTTGGAGACGTCATGGCTCTTGTAAACAAAGGACTTATCTTTCGGTTCCCTTATAAAGACCTATGGCACCAAACAGAAGTAATACCTAGGTTGAGATTACCCATACCCAATGTCGACTCCTCTTCTGCTACCACTCTCTAACGACCTTTCCAACAGTAGGACAATGGCGAACACGCATCGCTACCCATTACACCCTGGGTTGCAGATGAGGCTAGGTTTCCTTTTCAGAGGAGGTATTTCTCCTTTATCTCGGTTCTAGTGCAGATGCCTCTGTAGAGCTGCGCATTCTTTGAAAGGTAACGTCCATCATCTCCACGATTTCGGAACGGGTTTTCCCTAAAATAACTAAAAGTTCCTTCTTCCTCTCACTCCTCCTATACGACATTTTTGATACTTTCCGCCAGTCTTTCATTGTCAGTTGTGGAAGAATTATCTCAATATTTTCGTGCTCTGGACGATTTTCTTCACTCACTGAATTACAGGTGGGTTTCTTATCATTTTACTATTTATATATATAGACCCAGCTCTCGATTTACGCGGATTTCATTTACCCGTTTTTGGAATAACGCGGAAGTGATATTACTACTACATATTTTCAAATTTACGCGGTCATTAGTTTAGAATTACGTGGCTAAAATTACTTACCAATGAAAGGAATCTTCTTCTGTTCTCGCGCAACCGATGTCGTAGTGTGAGTGATATTTTTTCTCTTGTGATTATTCGTGTGGTTTTAGATTGTTGTGAACTATTTTCCCATATTATGACTGGAAAACACCCATCTACATCACATTGGAAATTATTTTTGATTTACGCGGCCATTTTCAAGAACGCAACCACCGCATCAAGAGCTGGGTGTATTGTATCCTGAATATAACAAGATTACGAAAAGTGCAATATTTATTTATATGTATGTAATTTGGTAAGCTTTTTCTGAAAAAGTGATTGGCAGAAAACTTTAATATTTCTTAAATCATTACATCAGGTATAATTCGTGGTTGGCATATACAACAATCAAATAATTTTGCCGGCCAGTATTAGGAGCGTATTTCTACGAAATGAGGAAAATACCGATCATCCAATGCGGAAGAAGTAAATCTCATTCTTATCTAATAGGTGTCAAGTTAATTTTAAGATATTTAGTCCAACGGAAAGTTAATACGAAGTGATTCAGTGATGAGGATTTGATTCGACGATGGATATGTCTTTCTTTTACCGCTTGGCTTCGGGGGTTGTTCTCCCAAAATTGTAATTACATTACTTTTTTAAGTTTTCAGTGTTTATTTAATTTTCAAGGTACGTTTCCATAATATTTAACTGTAATTGTTCTTTTGCGAATTATTTGAGGTATTAGATATGCACTATTTTTTGGTTTTGTTATGTGCGGTTATGGCGATTTATTATTACATCTACATCAAATAGGTTCGCTTCCTTCTCCGAACGAAACTGTAAGATAACTAACGACGCTGTCGGAGTAAGTAACGCATTTCGCATGTCACTATTGTCCTTTATCTGCTGGATAAAAAGTTTTTGTTGGCCTTCTAATGAAATTACGTACCTGTCTCACAATCCATTGGTGAAAATGTCCTAATTGAAAGCATTCTTTACTTAATATATGGCAGTAGATAGTTGTCCACTATCTGCAGAACCTACCGTATTCGCTTCCCCTCAGCTGCGAGTAGATACATTTATCACATATATGACTTGGCAGATTAAGCATAATATTACAAGTAATCCTCCATAGTCTGAAGGGTAACTGACCGATATTTGACAGTTTCCGTTTAAGTCGAGTATTAACTCAACTCGAATTCTGTATGGCCGGAGAAATAACATTTTAATATTTAGTTTTATTAATTATTAATCATTACATTTTCCACTATTTCGTCTACACATACTAATCAAAATACTTGGTAATGATTTTAAATAATACTACACTTTTGTAAAGAAATTAAAAATAATAATTAAAAGTGAACTTATAATAAATCCCTTAATTTATTTAATTTTAGAATGGTGGATGGAATCAAAAAGAAGTTGCGTTTGTCTGGATGTGAATATAAAAAACGGAAAAAGAATATATTTGCACCAAACATAAAGGCGCTTTCCTAAAATATTTAAAACCAAGAGAAAGTTTTGATAGAGACACTCCAGGTTCATGTAGCCATGATGTTGATAGAGATTCCTGTTTCGGGAAAACTCAAGATTTTGAAACATTAGGGTTAATTGAAGAAAGTGTTTCGGAAGATGTTGGCGTTCCAACAGTGTCAGAACAATCTAGTGATAAAAAATTTGGTGAAATTGATTCAAAAGATTTTAGTGTAAATGTTTTGGAGGATCCAGCTTTATGGCCAAAATTGGACAGTGCAGTGATAGATACTTTGGTAAAAAAAGACCCCCAGTTATGCTTACACTGTAATTTTCCAAAAGATAAGAACAAAAGATGTTTTAATGTATCGTATTACGTTAGAGTATTGAGTAACGGTGAACAAATTAATAGGCAATGGTTGGTTTATTCACATTCGAAGAATGTAGTATTTTGCTTTTGCTGTAAATTATTTTGTAAACATCAGAGGGAAATAACGATTGGAAACATATTTCTTCAGTTCTTCAGCGCCACGAAAGGAGCCAAGAACATTATAACTGTTTCCAAAAGTGGTTAGAATTAGAGAAAAGGCTAAAGAATAATTTGACCATCTGTAAAGATTTGCAAAATTTAATGAGGGCTGAAAAACAGTATTAGATAGATGTTCTAAAACGCTTAATAAACGTAGAGAAAAATCTACTGTTTATGGGCTCCTTCTCTCGTGTGGTTACGGATAGGAAATTGAACAATAGTATGTACTTCGCTAACCAAGAGTTTCCTTCCAAGAAAACAGCGCCATCGGGAAAATTTAGTAAAATTCTTACATAATATATTGTGTATGCCCGTGCATGTAACGAGTAAGAAAATAAAAGTAATTATTGCAACTTTTTTTGATGATTATAGATGTTTTTCGTCAAAAAGCTAACAAAATTGGTAGGATTAAATAAATTTTGCATTGGAAAATAATGAATGTTCCCTTGAAATAGCGTATTCTCAAAAATTTGTACAGTGTTGGTAAGGCAATATACATGCATACATATTTATATTTCGCTAATCGTGGATACAAGAAACCGCAGTTGGTAAAGAATTCCTTTATTAGAGGCGGCCAAATAAATTCTTGGCCACACTCGAAAAAAGTCTTGGGCCGGCACTGGCCTTATATTCATTTTTATGAGAAATATGAACTATACAGTATTATTGAAGACGTAAACTCAAATAACTGAACGAATTTTGATGAAAATCGTTGTAGCCATTTTTGAGAAAATCAAATTGTTGTTAAAAATACGTAGAATAAACTTCCCTTAATTATTGAGCAATGTCAGCCATTTCTTCACAGCTTCTGCGCAGTATGATAAAATTCCTATGTACGAGATTTCATTCATTCGCGGTTTCTCAGCAATACCCATAACTCATTTTTTTGTCGTACCGAACGGGGAAATCTTCCCGTTTCCTGAAGGATCCATAGAATACTGAACGGGGAAATGTCCCAGTTTGCTCCACTCTATGTTCTATTTATTTTTCTCGTCACCTGTGTAAACATTATTAAGTCTGCTTGTTTTACGCAGAATAAATATGGCCATCGGACTAAAAGGCACGTGGCTTGTTGAAAAAGGGACTTTTAGGGGAATACGGGGGGACCTTCGCAAGCTTCCATTTTCCACATTTATATCAGTTTCTGTTCTATAGTGCAGCAAGCGACATGACTTGATATCCTTGGTGTTTGTGGTATTAATGTGATGTTTCATTTCATTCTGTCATTTTAAATTAGACAGGACTACGCTTAGTGACATTGGCATTGTATTATAGTAGAGTGATTTTATAAACATTTTTAATTTTTTAATTAACCCATTCTTTTACTATGGCATCTAAACGCGTTAATATAAGTGGAAGGGATGCATTAGCTAAGAGACAGCATAAAGTCATGACTTTGAGGGAAAAGATCATGATATTAGATAAGTTACAAAGTGGAGCAAGTTACGCTTCCATTGGTAGAGAATATGGAGTAAATGAATCAACCGTACGTTCTATAAAAAGGGTCGAAGACAAAATACGAAGTAGTGTAATGGCTTCTACTCCGTCTAGTGCTAAAGTTTCATTTGTAAGTAGACGTGACCCTGTGTTAGAAAAAATGGAAAGACTCTTAGTGTGTGGGTAGAGGATAAAACACAGAAAAATGCTTCCCTTAGCACGGAGTTAATAAGAAATAAAGCACTTAACCTATATGAACATTTAAAGAGTGGAACTGAAGACGATGATGAAGAGAATTCTTCCACCTGTTTTTTAGCGAGTAATGGCTGGTTTGATAATTTAAAGAAGCGTTTAAATTTGCATAACATTAAGCTATCAGGAGAAGCTGCATCAGCTGATCAAGAGGCAGCGAGGGAATTCCCCGGTGAATTTTTGAAGCTTATCTAGGAGGAAGGTTATAAGCCAGACAAATGTTCAATGTCGATGAAACCAGTTTATATTGGAAGAGAATGCCAAATAGTACCTTTATTTCCAAACTGCTCCAGGTTTTAAGGCTGCAAAAGATCGATTCACTGTAATATTATGTGGAAACGCTTCGGGAGATTTTAAATGCAAACCAATGGTAATTTACCGTTCAGAAAATCCTCATGCTCTAAAAGGGATGATTAAATCAGATCTACCTGTCTTTTGGAGGTCTAATAAGAAGGCATGGGTTACTTGTAAACTGTTCGAAGATTGGTTTGCCAACTGCTTCATCCAGCAGGTGAAGATCTATCTGAGGCAGACGAATTTGCCATTTAAAGTGCTTCTCGTATTGGATAACACTCCGGGTCATCCAGTTTTTCTTGCAGAAAGCTATTCTGACGTAGAAGTTGTATTCCTACCACCAAACACAACACCACTCTAACAGCCGATGGACCGAGGGATCATTACGACCTTCAAATCTTATTATATTCGCCGAACTTTCAAACATATTTTACAGCAAACGGACACCAATTCTTTGATTTCTGTTCGTGAATGTTGGAGTTCATTTAACATTCTAACAGCCATTCATATGATAAAAGAATCATGGGACGAAGTAAAACAATCAACAATAAATGCATGTTGGCAGAAACTTTAGCCCAAAGCTGTTCGTTCCAAAGTTTATCCCAGCATTCGCGAAGAAGAGGAAGAAGATCATCGAAATGACTAGAAATGTAGGTGGAGAGGGCTTTGAAGATCTAAAAGAGGAAGAAGTGGAGGAATTGCTCAACTTTCAACAAGAAGAATTAGCAAATGAGGAGCTTGAAGAATTTGCACAATCAAGTGAGAGCGAAAACAAAGAAGAAGATGTAGAGCCTAAGATAAAATAGTTTTCAGCGAAGACCTTAGCAGAAATTTTAAATATGGCTAACGAGTTGAAAGAGAAAGTAATGCAGGCTGATCCATCTATGGAAAGGAGCATAAATTTTAAGAGAATAATTGACTCTGCAATATCTCCCTATGACGAAATTTATAAAAAAATCAAAACAAAAGGGAAACAGCTCCAAATCACAGAATTCCTGAAGCCAAGTCCCTCATCTTCCTCTTCCATCTCCAAATAATGCTCTTCCGAAACGCCTCCATTGTCACCATCCTACGTATACTCTACATAATTCACGGTGTGTTAATAAACTTCTGTTTTCTTAGTTTTCCTAAATTTAAACGTTCGTCGGATTGGTTTTCCTTTCATATTTTAAGCTTACTATTTGTTTCTTTGGCCTAGAGTCGTCAGTAAGGTAAAGTAAATAATCACTTAGGACCACTTTCGTGGATGTAGGAACGGAATCCCATTCTTCCATTAGTTTATGCATTTGCCGTTCACGGTTTTGCGGTTCGCGGAGTCTTCGGGAACGTAACCCCCGCGAACGGCGAGGGGGATACATGTATAGCAAAAAAACATTTTTAAATTGATTTTTTTAAGCAGGGCCTGCTTTTCGTTTTAGGGGAGTAGTATTGCACACTGCAGATAAAATGTTGGTTTCTAAAATTCTCTGTAAAGTATTACATCTAATGTTATTAGCAACACGAGTTAGTTGCTGCGATAGATGACAGAAGATTCCAAATTACTCCGCGATGTAGGTTTTTTCGTTATAGATAAAAGTAGATTGCGTACATTGGATCAGAACTATTCGTGTTTGTTTATATTCGTAATCAGGGCTGGCACGTAAGAAATTGCCGCCTGAAGCGAGTGCATTTTATGCCACCCTTTGGTACAGTAACGGGGTACGGGTGGAGCGAGGAAACATTGTGGATATACAGCAATGAAATGACATAAATTAAAATATGTATTAGATTTAAGTTTTATTATACAATCAAAATTAAATTAAACTTTTCTTTAAATAACAATATAATTAAAAACAAAAATGAACTTAACTGTACTTTGAGCACTTTTTCTTTAGCAAAATCGTCTATAACATCTTCGAAATTTAACTTGGTTAAAATGTCATGTTCGATGGACAATATTGCTGTTTCTATCAACCTTTCCTGTGCCATTGTAGAACGTAAATAGTTTTTAATTAATTTCAATTTCGAAGAAGATCGTTCTACGGTGGCAATGATCACAGGATGAGTTAGCAGAATTCTGTGTTATAAAGATATTTGGAAAATTTTCTACTAAATTATTTTTATCTAATTTAAAACATTTATTGGTGTCATCTCACTTTTTAAAACACTTCTAATAATTAAAAGTTCATTGTACAAATTTAAAGGTTCTGTATCATCTGTCAATGCTATATGCAAATCTTGACATTAAAGAAATAACATCTGAATCTGTATGGATAAACAATGTAATGTCATACAAGAATTCAAATACCGTATCTGCCCAAATACAAGCCGATGTTTTTTGTCAAAATTTATCATGAAAAAACCACCCCTCGGCTTAAATGCGAGTCCGAGGAAAATTTGGGTTATGGTTAAATCTGATGTCTCCCATTGCCTTCGCATTCAAATGATAGTACTATATTTTTCGTAAAGTAAATATTTGACCTACGATGAATATATATAAAAATATCTTGGCGAGATCTCTTGCGTAAATTGACGGTTACGCAAAATGCGTTGACGGCTTTGAATGCTCAACTGTTTGAATTTCGGTAAAACTTTACATGGAACATGTATAATTATAAAAATGCAGTTTCTTAAAGCAATATATATGCTAATTTCATTGGAAATAGACTTGGATGAAAAAATATCTTGGCGAGATCACTGTTACTATATTTGACCTTTTGTGTAAATGAAGATGAATGAAATTATTGCCACTGAATGTGGAACATTATTCAGCAACGCAAAATTATTAATTGGAGTAATATTTCAAAATGTCAACAACTAAACCATTTCTCCCACATTTCTTCGATCTCGAATAATGTATTCTAAGATGTGCATGAATGCCCGGCACACTTCAGCATAAAATCGACGAAATTTATGTTTTTGCCAAAAAAATTGTGGAAATTTTTGGGGGGTCGGCTTAAATCCGGGGTCGGCTTCTATTCGGGCAGATACGGTAATTGGTTGTGTTTCTAGTTGGGAAAATATTGATATAATTGATGCAAACATCTACTTTATAATTTAAAACTCGACTTCAATTTTTTTAAAAAGATCGACAATTGGTGTATCTCTTCCCTCATACTCAAATTGTCTGTTTTTATGTCGAATTCTAATCAGAGGTGCAAGTTCAAATTCTGCTGTTATTTCCATTGTCAGAACAATTTCTTTCGCAGAGTAGAACATTTATTAAAAACCATTAGTACGGTATTCTTCCAAAAATAAGCTAATGCTTTTAAAAATCCACGAAATATTAATGCAAGGCGTTTGATCTAATAGACCCAAATTATCCAGTCTGCATCAATGCCTGCAGATGGTGAGCTTATCACAATCTGTGACGTTCAGCTAGGTTAAGCCCAACCGGTCATCGGAGCTGAGATCAACTGAATACAGGCATTGCTAGTGCTAGTACTGTAGTGGAATAAACAACTCACTTAGCGGCATATTACAAACGTAGCTGAATCTTCGTATGTGCGCCGATAAGAAAATATTGCAAAGGAAAGCGCACGCTGGTGTGTGGGAAAAGAAAGGAATAGCTACACAGGAATATACCTTAATCTGTCCGCGGTTGCCTTTGTCAATGGGCACCCTTTTCTTTTTTGCAAATCCGCAATGGCGGTTGATTTTTGTCTCAATAGGCACCTGAAAATGCCGTCCCGAGCTATGTGCCGCCTAAGGCGGTTGCCTCACCTCTGGTGCCGGCCCTATTCATAATATTTGTTTATTTGTTATTCGCAGTCGCACAGTAGAAGTAAAACTCCGCTCCTCCCCCTGGCTGTGCGCCTGCTTGCAGTACTTCCCTGCTAAAGTTTCAAAGATTGATATCTCTGCTGCTTTATATTCCAGCGTAGGGCACTTGGAATAATGCCGGAGAGCAAATAATTACTTTAACGTGTTTTGCCATTTCTTCTTCCGTTTTGCGAATGGGTTTCCGGGAAGCTTCTCAGCAAGTGCTCAGATTACTTGTTCCTTTACTATTCATTATACAGAATCCAAATTGCAACAAAAACGTTGGGAAAATTACATCCAGGTATTTGCATTCCTTATATTTCTTACAATCAACATTCGGAAATACAGTTTAAACAGGAGTTTGGGAGTGTTATTTCACTCAAAACATTTACTTGCAGCCACACTTAGCAGATTTTTGCCTGCAAATAAAACAAATATTTTAAGATAGCGCAGGGCCCGGTGCAGGCACACCATTTGCACCGCGATATGTCAGCTCTGCTTGTGCCAGCGCAAACTGTAAATTGCCATATGTAAAATTTTTGGGAAACAAGGGGGGGCAAGTGCCCCCTCTTGCCACTTACTGCGGGTGCCCATGATGTCACATGATTAAGCTCGTTCGTAATACCTTAGGTCAATGGTCGGCAATTAGATTTGACCAATATCCCATATCAAAAGCTTGGCACATTGCCGTTATCCCGCCTACAGGAACTACTTGTTATATTGTTGAAAAAAATTGAAAAACCAGGTTGTTTTATTTATATACAAGACTAACTGGGTAAAACTACAGATCTAATTATAATCCTAGCTAGTCTAATGGCAAAAGTGACACTTGTTACTATTGATCATTTCTTCAAACTGCAGCTTGTGTTGAGTCAGTGCACATCTGATGTTGCTTTTCAGGTTGAGTCTGTTTCGCTCTTTCATCTTTATCACCACTAGTGCCAACAAGCCCAGCTCACACAGGTAGGTAGTCGCAAAAGGTAGCAACAACTTGGTCGCCTCCTCATGTGCCAATAGTTGAGCTCTCGCTGGCTGACTCATCCAGAAGGACTCCAGGTCCAAAGCTTCATATTCTGCTTGAGCGGCTCCGTCCGCTTGCTATTCCAGCAGCTGTTCTGCCAGCCCAGATGGCTTCTCTGGCATATTTAGCAGGGAACATCTGAACAGGTTGAGAACCCACCCAACACCTTCCTTCAACATAGCTGCCTCCGGGAAGTATTCTTCAAACCGCTGCTTCAGTTTGTCCAAGTGCAGAACTACCACGTCTTTAATTGACTTGAAAGAAAGTTTGGTGTCTTCGAGGTACTTCACGAGAAAGCGGAAAGATGCAATCTACCCTTCCATAGCTCTCATTCGCCAAAGCTCGAGTTTTGCTTGTAATGCACAAATTTTCTGGCAGGTTGCAATGATGTTGTGTCTTGGACCTTGAACATTCATGTTGACTTCGTTCAAATGCCCACAAATGTCCACCAAATACGCCAACAGAGATAACCACTTGGTGTCTTGAAAGTGGGTGGCCAGGCAATGTTTCTTGTCCGGCAGCAAAATCTCAACTTCAATCCTCATCATCCAAAGTCTCTCCAGGGCGTTGCCACATGTCAGCCACCGTGTCTCGCAGTATAAGAGCAAGGTGCAGTACTTCGACTCTGCTTCTTCGCACAATTGGCAGAACAGTTGGGTGGTCAGCGGCTGGGCCATGATGAAGTTGACGATCTTGATCACATCTTTCATAACTTGTTCCAGATCAGGCTTCGATGTGTTTATGGCCAACACCAGTCGGTGAATCATGCAATGCGTAGACAAGAGTCTGGGGTTTTCTCTCCTAACCAGGGCGACAAATCTGTTGTGAATCGTCACCATGGCTGGGGCTCCGTCAGTGGAAACCACAACGCACTCAGTCCAGTGCAAATTGACACCTGACAATGTAAAAAACTTGTCGACCTTGTTGAAAATATCGACTCCACGGGTTGTAGTTTCCACTGGGCTGCAGAACATCTCTTCTTCAATCCTGCATTCACCTCGATATCTGACATATACCATAAGCTGAGGATTGCTCCCGACGCACAGTGGGGTTTTTTCCGTTAAACGTGGTCATAATGTAAAATACAAAGTTGCAGATATCACTTATGTGAATACATTGTCATTAGGAGAGACTACATGCGCATTTAATACAGCTAATTAATTAGTTCCTATGCTAACTATCTCTTCCCTACTTCAGTACAAAGTTGGCTGTTAAGCGAGTAAGACGAGTTGCGTAATTTCTCTCGATATTTTGTCCTTTGGAATCTGCTGTTTTGTGTGTGTAGCAGTTATTTTGAAATTGTTTGTTAACATGGATCCAATACCTGGAGGTATGTAAAAAATTATACCATAGTTCAAATCTATTTCTCTGCATTAGTATTTCTTTTTCTTTATGTTTAATTATGCAAAAAATATTCGTAAATATTCAGCAAGACGAATAATTCAATTAGAGTTTTAGTTGTCTATCGGGCATTACCGGGCAGAAATTTTTATTGCGTCTAATAATACAGTCTGTCAGCTATACGGAACTGTAAGAAATTTTACCACATATTACCACGTCTTTGAAAAAAACGTATTTGTTCCGTCACACTGTGGAGTAAATTTCTGTTCTGTATATGGCGAAATTGGTCGATCCTGTTTTACTCTCGTTGCGTTACAACGTCTTTTTTCTTACAGGATCACAGGACGAACGTATTTCTCTGAGTAGGAAGACAATGTTTGAAATAATGTTTTCTTCGGATTCAAAAAAATATAGTGATAGATGTGAGCATTTTAAGAACCGCGTTATGGAAATGACGAACTTTCCGCATGAGTCATCAGATATCATTAAACGCATATTGGCTCATTTTACATCTGATTTAAAAGCAAAGTTAACCGCTTCTCACTGGATTATTGAGAGATTTTTAGAAAAAAACAAGGATTGGCTGAAAATGGACATTTATTTGCCAGTTTATTCAACCGCGCCTCAGAAGAAGAGTGGTCGTCCTCCGGTGGAATTTCATTGTAGTAGTGAGAGGTCTAAACGCAGGAAGACTGAACTGTTACGATCACAAGTGAGTCCTTCTGAACTCTCGTATGCTGCCCAAATGAGTTTACGTGCAGAAGGAAATGTGGACGCTGCGAAAGTAATAAAGGAAGTGACCTTCTCAACGCCAAAGCGAGCTACCAAATACAGAAAGGCGTATACAGAGAGAGAAGATCAGGTTATGAAACTTTCTGGTGATGCAGCACTGTCTATCTTAGTTGAAGGGAAGCTAACCAGACATCAATATAACGTGGTTAGAGCTCCAGCCAAGAAAACATTTCCTCCGTACCAAGTCGTTCAAGAGGCGAAGAAACGCTGCTACCCCGATCGTGAAGCTTTTACATTCACCGAGAATGGTGTTGAAGTAAGGTTGCAAGCTATATTGGACCACACTGCTCATCGTATTGCGGAAGTGCAAAAAGAAGTCCTAGCGACATTAACAACCGAACAACTTAACGGTTTACAATTAATATCGAAATGGGGATGCGATGGTAGTTCTGGACAGAGCCAATACAAACAAAAATTTGAGAGTGGTACTGGTTCAGATGCAAATATTTTTCTCACATCAATGGTACCGCTTCAGTTAATAGTTGGCGATGCTGATTCCTCAAACAAAATTATTGTATGGCAGAATCCCCGGCCTTCTTCGCCTCGTTTTTGTCGACCAATCCGACTCCAGTTTCTGCATGAAACTGTCGATGTTACTGTTGAGGAAGTGAAGTACAATGAAGATCAAATCAACTGCCTGATTCCAACTTCGGTGATGTGTGATGAACAGCATCTCTTAATAAGGCATAACTTACAATTTACTATGGTAGACGGCAAAGTTTGCAATGCTGTATCATCAACTTCATCGACACAAAAATGTTACATTTGTGGCGCCACGTCCAAAGATTTTAACAATATAGAAGTGATACAACAAAATAAAATTGACACTTCAACATTAAAATTTGGCCTTTCCACACTCCATGCGTGGATTCGTTTCTTCGAATGCCTTTTACACGTTTCTTATAAATTAAACATCAGAAAGTGGCAAGCTCGAAGTGACACTGACAAGAAAATGGTCGCGGAAAATAAGAAGCAAATACAAGAAAAATTTAAAGCCGAAATGGGTCTTTTGGTTGATCGTCCTAAATCTGGTTATGGTAGCACTAACGATGGAAACACAGCTCGGCGATTTTTTAAAAATGCCACACATTCATCTAACATAACCGGGATAGATGAAGGGATCATCTTACGATTCAGAGTCATTCTTTTGACTATTTCGAGTGGACATGCAATAAACATCGAAAAATTCAAAGAATATACTTTGGACACAGCTAAGTTATTTGTGGAGAAGTACCCGTGGTTTAATATGCCAACCACAGTACATAAAATCTTAATACACGGTCCTATAGTTATTTCATCAGCAATATTACCAATTGGAATGCTGTCAGAGGAGGCACAAGAGGCACGTAACAAAGACGTCAAAGCGTATCGTGAAGGTTTTTCAAGAAAATGTTCCCGAGAAAAGAATTTAGAAGACGTATTCAACAGTCTTTTAATATCCTCAGACCCTGTGGTATCAAGCATTCGGGAGCTTCCAAAACGACAAACAAAGTCCTTCCCTAGAGAAGTTATAGCCATGCTAATGCCTCCAGACACAAACGTTTCTTCGGCAGAATCGGAGGACTCAGATGTGGAGTCATCTACGGACTTTGAAGAAACTTCTTGCTCAGAGTCAGATTAATAATGTAAAATATTTTTGTTGAAAACATTTGTTTTAATCTTTTAAGTTAGGAGTAATGTATATGTTATAAGTGTAAACTGCATGTAAAAATATTATAAGTATATAAATTAGTTTATATTTTTCTCGTAGACTATAAACAATTGTAAGTTAAAAACCAATGGTTTTATGACTTTATTTTCATTAATATAGAAGTTAACTATATGTTAGATACTTAATTACGATAAAATATGCTTGTTAAAACACGTTTTTACTGCTACTGTATTTACTTCGATTTTTATTCTTTGTAACTTGTGCAAATTTTAGTTTTTAATTTAAAATAATCTTTTTTGTTTTTTCTTTATTATATATGTCATAAATATAATTTAAACGCTAAAGTATATATATATATATATATATATATGTGTGTGTGTGTGTGTGTGTGTGTACATAAGTATATTATGTAAATAAAGTATTTTTAATATAAATGTATTCATGTTTATTTCCATTTATCGTAGAACATAAATAATTTTGTTTTGGGCAAAAAAATCAATGTTTTCATGACGCTATTTCCTTTCTTGATTAATGAGGAAGCAAAATGTAGCAATTGGTTTCGAAAAAAAATGTTAACTGGATTTTGGCCATGTTTTTTTAAAAAAACCCCACTGTGCGACGTCCGTAGTTTCGTCCAATTGTATTGCGAACTATCCCACTCTTCTTTATGACACTTATCAACTGGTCCTTGATGTTCTGTGCCAACTCTCCAACCTCCTCGAAACCATCCTTGCTGACAATGGCACCATCCTCAGTTTCGCTGCTTGCTCTTTCCCACACATAATCTCCGTCATTCTTATCGCAGCCGGCTTGATTAGCCCCTCACCGAGGTTGTGCGACTTTTTTGCACGAGCTATCACCCATGCGATTTCCAATCTTCCTTTTGCAGCATCCCTCTGATCAAATATCGCTTTTACCATGAGATCCAGCCTTTGTTTTTTCACTTGGCTTCCCTCGTGGACTTCCTTTGGCTTGTCCGAAAGTTCAGGATGTTTGTTATGCAGATGCTTCTGCAGCTGAGATGATTTGAGGGACTCCGGACACAGCACAGCCAGAACAGATGACGCATTGCAGCTTTATGACTCCTTTGTTGGTTGTTGCGATGAACCCATACTCCAGGAATTCATCTTTGTAGACACGCTTTCTCGAAGTCATTCTGCGGGGTGTGTGTGTATACAGGGCCGTGCCGATGAGTGAGGTGGCGAGGCAACCGCCTCAGGCACCTCTCGAAGGGGGGCACCAAAATTTGACAAAAATGAAAACCTATCAAAATAAATTCATAAGGCCAGCAAGACCAAGGGGTGCCATATTATATCTCGCCTCAGGCGCCAAAATGTCTGGGCACGGCCCTGTGTGTATGTGTGCGTGCATGCGTGCGTGTGTATATTATCAGTATTACAATCAATTAAATCTATTTTCATAGTGTATATGTATATATCATATTATTATAAAATTATTAGCAGAATACTGGAATTGAAATTCTATTACTGCAATTTTCGAAACGTACGTTGGCGTGAGTTGAGGTTCAGGGATCAGAGCACAACACGTTATGTCCGTCTTGCTCATCCGATTACCAAAGAGAAACTGTGAGTTGTGACTTTCTAAATAAACAAAACAACTACATTGGCTCACTTCAATATTTGGACAGCATCAATCATTGTACTTTCGATTGAAATAAACACAATGTCGATTACCGGAATTATGATTTATTCACATGAACGTAATTATTATTCATCTAGTTACATTTTGGATTGAATTTTGAGGGACAAAGTATGAATTTTGCTACTAAATAAGTGCCGAAAGAAGTAACATAGTGAATATTTGGTTACAAAAATATTTGGACAGGAATAAAAGAAGGGATTTTCGGCATTCTTATTTCAGAAACAATCACAAAGTTAGTCAAGGTCAACGTTCAGTTAAAAAGTCTTTTCCTCGAATAACTTTGAGAATGTGTCGTGGCATGGATTGCACAATCTTTCCGTTAAGTCTACTCCAATTTCCTCCAACTTCTCACTTTAATATTTGGATAGCAGAAGGTTAATACTTTGTATGTTGCTGAAAAAACACATTGCTGAGTGTTGAAAATAAAATCTTTACACAGCAAAATAATTGTCAGACATCGGGTTACATTTCAACATGAATGTTACAAGAAAATAAATGAAACGTGCCACCAAAGAGATGCCCCAAGATGTAAAATAGTAAATGTACGTCTGGCATCAGGAGCCCTGTCGGCGCGCCAAAAATTGCTTCTCACATTTTCTAGGCATAAAGCTGCGTTCACACTATTGTAATCCGGATATTGCTCGTTACCCCTAGAAAACTCGAAATTACCCCTGCCGGGGTAATTTACCCCTAATTGCCAACCACTGGCTTAGGTGATAAAAAGGAATTATATCGCAGAAATGGCAAAATTTCGTGGAAGTATATTGAGGCTTTATATGAGCTTCAAACAAATGAGGGGCTGCATATTGCCAACAAACTAAGTTCAAAGCATATACAATAGCATAAACATAAAATGCACGTGCGTCCTGCAGTACAGACACTCAGTAATTCAGTCACTGATGCTGTTGTTTATTGTGCAAACAAACAATTTGAAGGATGTGAAGAGACGGTGAGATTTTTAAGGTACATGAAAATTATTTTTGATTTGTTAAATTCGTCAAGCCTTTTTGCAAAAAATTTCAAGGCACCTTTGAGCAATGAAAATGAATAAAGTTGGCATAGTTTCATTCATGAAGCTGTTTCATATATTGATTCAATTTTTCTAGATCCAGAGCTGCAGTATCCTATACTTATGTTCCAAAGAAAAATAGGATTCTTTGGTGTCAAAGTGTGCCTTCTTAGTGTCCAATCTTTGTTTGATAAGTTTGTAAAAGACAACACTATGAAGTGTCTGTGCACATATAAATTAAGTCAGGACCATTTAGGGCTATTTTTTGGACTCATCCGTAAAAGAGGAGGTTGGAATAACAACCACACGTGTCTGCAGTTTAAAGCTGCATACAAGAGACATGTTGTGAAAAATGAACTGCAATGCAATGTTTCAGGAAATTGTGTTGTGCAAGATTCTATAGAGATGTTGCATGTAAAAAGTACAAGCACTGCTTGCAAGTCTCAATTGTTGCAGGAAAATGATTGTACCTTTTTTAAAATTCCCCAGAAAATTCAAGATCATGACTGTATACTAGATTTCACTTCACTGTCTTTGCTGTCTGAGGGTATTATTGAATATATTTCGTGTAGTGTAGTCAAAAACATTCTACCAATTATGAAATGTGTAGACTGCCAAGAAGCACTTAAAAGTACACATTCATGTGCATTATTGTCCATAAAAAGTGTAAGTGACCTGTGTTCTCCCTCCCATGATGTTGTGAAAGTGTGTAAATTAACAGAATGTTGTTTCAGAGAGGTGATAGCGCAAAATTTGAATGCCGTTTTAACAAAGAAAATTCCTTTTATTGTGGCTCGAAATGCTGTTGAGTTGGGTATTTTTTGTTCACTGAAAAGCCACACATTAGACCTTGATCCGTTTGATACACATTTCAATTATCTTATTCATGTAATCTTATCAAATTATTTAAAAATTTGTGTTTTACATGCTACTAGAGAAATTAACCGACGGACACTAGACCACATGTCCACGTACATACAATAGACTAGCAATTTTTAGACATCTGTAACTTGTTTTTTTATTTAAATTAAATAATAGAGGCACGTAAAAACCATTTTAAATGCATTTTTATTTCTGTTTGAGAAGACCCCTTCAATAAATCGTAGGTCATTAAGTAGATTTATAGGTTGTTTATTAATAAAATTGATTCTCATAACGAAAAAAATGAAAATTGAAATGATAACATTCATAAAATGCAGTCTTCGTCACTACTAAGAAGTACACTCAGGGTTGATCCGGTTGATCTTTGGGGAACGTAACATGGCGGATGCGAGAATGAACTGGCTTCACCCCCACTCCATCCATTTCCGAGCTGTGCTTCACCCCCTCCTCTACTGTCACTGTTGCCATTTCGCTAGACAGCTCGTTCAAGACTAGTAGTTCACTGAAATTCCAGTAGAGCGGTCATAAGGTGGTGCAGTTTTTTTGTCCAGGGAAAAAAATAGAATTAGAGATTTCAGGGGAAATACACGTTTTGAGGTCCACTGGGTACGCTTTCATTGTTTTCTCGATTGTGTGTGATAGGAATTTTGTGGGTAACTCGAAAGTTAATAATCAGATGAGCATAAAACTTGATGTTAACGATTTATATTAGTTAATGAAGATCTGAATTGATTTTGTGTGAAACTGCTCAACCGGAAATAGAGGTTTATTCTGGTTGTTATTGTTTTTTCTGAAATATCTCCCGTAGACTTCAATTTGTATCATTATAAAAGTAGTAGACATTTTGATTTTTCGTCCGAATTTATAAAGTTAAACCATTGTTTCTGTTGCTATGATACAATTTTGTAATTGTTGATAGAGATGCATACGCTGCTAAGGTGATTTTAATTATACATACATCGATGTTTTGTTATCCATAGCAATAGGTAAGAAATTTGCCTATTGTTTTTGCAATGTGACTCAAAGTAATGCAAGTGATTCAAAGTATTTCTCACCCTGAAAATTATTCAAAGTGTTTAAAAATTATTCACAAGTGTAATTGACGATAATTATTCTTGATGATGCTGATGTCAAGATAATCACATTCATTACACTGTATGGAGAAAGTCATGTAGCTGGACGCATTAGATTTTTTGACAAGATTTTGCTAGTCCTTTTTTATTTGTTTTTGCTCAAAGTAGCCAGTATTTATGTGAAAAATATTAAAAGTATTAATCCTTTAACAATTAATATTATTTAAGTATTGCATGTTTTGTTAATTTAAATTTCATTAATTTCTTTTCGATGCTTTGTAATTAGTTAAATGTCCTTTTTCACTTTCAGGATTGTAGGGTTTCATGTGTGACTGCTTGTACATAAAAAGTTCTCAAGTCTCACTCAGAACGTGCGGTATATTGTTCCGTTTTGGATGAATGCATAAGAAAATGTTAGAATGCACCACTTTACAATCATTCATTATATCTTATTATTATTATATATAATTCTTGCAGTGTTTTGAAATGATTTGTATTAAAACCATCTTGGATCCCAGTCTCCGAATTATAGGTTTAGCGAAAATTACGGTTTTTTAAATAGCAATTTTGGAGTTCCACGGAAATAATAAAAACTGTATTTTACAATTTTAGTAAAAATGGAATACTTAATTTACGCAAAAAGGTCGTGATCATCTCTCCATAACAGGATCTTCCGTCGAAGTTGACGCCATATTACAAGGATTCAGACAAGCGTGAAATTTGCAAATTGTTACTATAAAAAATACTGACTTACATAACATATGCTTTTAGATATGTTAATTATAAGGATGTTTCAATAGAATGATACTTTGAGTACCTTTCTCTATTAAATCTCTGACGAATAGTCCTTAATTCTGCAGCATATGGTCACATCGGGGACTTTTCGCACAGGTAGCAAAGGTTTATGGGAACTTATGTTTTAAAATCAACGTTAACAATACACATGGCTAGATACAATTACTTTCTACCCTTTAAATTCGATTGTTTTGCGATAGCTTCTCACTGTACTATATTTTTTGCTCCGTGCATAGCTTTTACGTCAGTTTTATATTGACTTCATGTGCATTATTTGCATTTTAATTCAGTATATTTGTCTATCATTCATTATATTTGTCAGGGTTTCCCAAACTGTGTTCCTGCAGAAGCTAAATGGGGTTCTGTTATAGAGACCTGATATGTTTCTTCTTTCTCTTATTTACAGCAGGAAGCATTAGCCTCACTTGTAAACTGTATACTGTAAGGTACATAAGCTATGTAAATAAGCATTACAATGATTTCAAACTTAATTTTTTTACGATTTGGCTTACCATCTCTTAGTTAGGGTTCCGGGAGCAAAAATATTTGAATATAAGGGCTTCAAGAAGTTTGGGAACCCCTGGTTTAAAGCCCAGTTCACACGATCATATTTCTTGTAATCAAAAGTTTATGGTAACAAGTAGCGCCCCAAGCTAGTATGAAGTGTTCACACGATTTCATTTCGTTGATCTACTGGGCTGAAACGGGATGGCTGCAGAGTGGAACAAAGAAGCAGTAAGCTCCTTAATAGTTAATATTAGGAGTCATCCGTTGCTGTACGAAACTTCTTATTTTTTTTGTGATGATTTGCAGCCGTTAGAGCACAAATAATGCCAATCAGGCTTAAACCTGCCACTGCTATCTTAGAGTTTTTATCCATTTAACGAAACTAAAACCTGCCTTAAAAACAAATGTAAACTATAAACTAATGAAAGTAAAACTTTTAAAAAATTGAAACCAGTGACTATGATAGCCTAGAGTTGGGAGCAGGAACGAAGGCGGGTGAGTCATATTTCCTGCGCAGAGAGAGAAGGAATATGCATTACATTGCTGCCAAACCGCCAGTTAATATACGTTCGGAACACAACATACGAATCTAACCAATATAAAATGTAAATTAGAGTACAAGATGCTAGAAATGACTATTCTGTACACAATACCTGAGTATTCAATCTGAGTTGTCTTCATCGGTGTCGCTGGAGTTTGATTCTTCCGAATTGGATTCCTGTAGGTTTATAATGATTAGTTCCAACATGTCGTCTCTGGCTATCTCCCTCTGAAAATCTTCTTCCTGCAATTTCTCTGCATGTTTCACACAACTCCCCCACGCGGAAACCTGTATACTTCCTATAGCCTCGTGAGTTAATCGCTCAACGTCTGCAATTTTGAAAGTATAATTCCTCTCAGCTACAAATGATTTTACTTGAGCCTAAATTAACTCAATTGAATTGTAATGGCAATGGTAGGGCAGTAGGCTCACCACTCTGTGGCCTTGTTTTCTTGCAATGCAATCCAATTCATACGATTTTTGGTGTGGCTTATTCATATTCACCAACTGCAATAACTCCGCACGTGTTTGTGAAGCGGTGTGAGGAATGTTTTTAGAAGCTAACCATGCCATTATATCACCTTTCCTGGTATTTGTGCATGGAGTCTTTTCCGTCATAACCGAATGGATACTTGCATTGTCCATTACAATGATTGATTGCGGAGCAAGGTAGGGCAGAAACTGTTCTTCAAACCACTTTTAAAAGTATTTGCATTCATTTCAGAATGATAATCTGTCGTAGTTTTAGATTTTGATCGGAAAATTAATTTACTTTCCGGAATGAATCCCGTGGCTGCTGAACCGGCATGGCATACAATGAGACGACCACCTTTACCGATAGGAACCTTTAGTCCACCAGAACCATCGCTCATCTTCCAGCAACTCTTTTTCGTGTGGTTTTGATTAACCCAGTTTTCGTCTAAATAATATACCTGAACTGTGCCTGCTTTTCTAATTTCATGCATCGTCCTCAGAAACATCATCCTTGCAGCTACAATATCACTCCGTTCCATTAAAAACTTTCTTCCGTCATTGGATCTTTTGTATTTGAAGCCAATTGACTTTAATATTCTAAGCATTGACCATTTGCTTCCAGGGTATCCAACAGAATCTTTCATTTTTACTACAAGTTTTTCTGCTGTAGGGAATTCTCCATCGGCGTACATATCAAAAATAATTCATCGCAACACATTTTTATCGAAGTCATCCAAGTCTGTGCTTACTTTTTCACGGTTATGATGTTTCCCGGGCGACTGAAACACCACATTTCCACTGGTGTTTAATGAAGATTTTGCTTCACTTGTAATTCTTTGTACAGTTCGTAGTCCAACGCCACAAGCACTCGCCGTTCGCTCTTGACACCTGGCAACATTGCAACTAGCTACGCCCTTTGCTTCGCTCGCTTCCTCGGATTCTTTTTTAAAGTACTGATACACTTTATATACCATCTCTCTTGCTTGTTTATGCAAAACCTTGCGTTTACTACCTTCCCCCTCCATTCTTGATCACAAAAAGCAGGTAGTATTTAACCCACAATAGAACAAACACAAATTCACACGGAAGCCACGCCGCAAACGTACGAACCGCACACCGTGAACTACTGAAACTGACTAACGCGGATTGGTTAAGTGAGAAATCACGTGACACCCCCTCATGCTGCACCTAGACTTTCCACCCGCCTTCGTTCGTGCTCTCTACTCTAATAACCTCCCCTATGAAATACTAACAAGCGCTACAAAAAACTAATCCCTTAAACTTAAAACCTACCTAACTACTAATCTTTACTAAAACTCACCATAAACAACGAATGTTACGAGTAACTAAATCCAGAAAGTTAATCAAAAAATTATAACTAAAATAACCTCCACAATTCAAACCTAACTTTAGTTAAGATAATTTACAACTACAATTCTATAAATACAATGTAAATAGAATGCTAACTAACAAATTTAATTATAATAATTCAATAAACACTGACTCAAAAACTCGAAACGCGTGAACCACAAGACGGCAGTAAACAGATGTGTAGCGATATTGTGTGCATGCGCGCATACTAGCGCTAGTACAGAAATCGGTATGATCCTATTCCGTACTAGCTAGTATGCCAGGCGATTTCGGCACTAGCTAGTATACTAGTCAACCCATTCACATGATAAAAACTGACTTGTGATCCTTTGAGTTATCTTTCGGGTACTCGAAATATGATCCTGTGAACTGGGCTTAAGTTATCCTTATCACTTTTTGGAAAGTAATGTTATAGAAAGCTTTTGTTCTTTTAAATCCAGATAATTTATTTTCCTATGAATGAAATTTGAATTTGTGTGCAAAATAGTCCCTCACAAGCCGTAGATAATAAATTGCATATCGTTTTATCATCCGCGGATCCAGTCTCATTGTCAGTATCTTCGCGTGACCCTGGCTAATTAATTGGCTAATTTTACTATTAATAAAATTTATGTTAGTGATAGACTTAAAATTTCTGTATGAGAAGGAAAGACATAGAAAAGAGAAAATTTGCAGCCCTTATATATATCTACAGTTCACCTTGCAAGCCACCGCAATGGTGTGTGGCAGGGGGTGCAATAGCACCAAGGTAAAGCGCATAATAATGTATAGTATCACTCTACGTCGGCTGATTTCTTTTCGTAACTTCTGTTCTGCTCGGCTATTGTTCTAGGGAAAAACGAGACTTTATACCTATCAGTCCTACAGGTTATCTCTCTTATTTTACAAGGATGGTCCATTCTACCAATATAAGTTGGCGCTCTTATTATTTCTTCGACATCGCTGGAGAATATATGCGTTCTAAATCTTTCAAGAAGTTTTAACCTAGAGCGTGATCGGCGCTCAGTCAGTGATTCCCATCCTAAGTCCTGTATCAAGCCTGTAACACTTTTGTTTCTCTCGTAACAATTTTTGATGAATCTAGCGGCTTTTCACTGCACTCTTTCTAACTCTGAGATTGATCCTTTCACGTACGGATCCCATATGCTCGACGCGTACTCTAATAGCGGTCTTACTAACAAGAAGTAACAGGTCTCTTCGCTTTTTCCTCACTTTTACCTACTATGCGTTTGATGAATCCTAGTTTCTGTTTAGCCTTCCCTCATATATTTCGTATGTGCATATCCCATAAGAGGTTGCTTGTTAAAGTAACGCCTAAGTATTTGATGGAATCTGCTAATTTTAGCTGGACGCCTTCAACATTGTAATTCGTCGTGTCAGTGTTTTTGTTTCCCCAGAATCTCATAAAGGAACACTTTCCTAAGTTCAGTTCTAACTGCTACTCTTTACACCACTCGAGAATTTCATTTAAGTCGTCAAAAAGTAATAATTGATCATTAGGACTGTTAATCTCTCTGTAAACTACTGTATCATCCGTGAATAACTTGATTTTACTTTTAATAACCTTATCTAAGTCGTTTATATATAAAAGGAATAGTAGGGGGCCGATTACACTTCCCTGTGGAACGCCTGAGGCTATGCTGACTGAATCTGATTTAAATCCATCTATAACTAATATTTGTTCACGGTTCACTCGATTATCTTTCGATTTATTCCACAGTCATTTAATTTCTTCACTAACTTACTGTGCGGGACTTTATCGAAAGCCTTCTTGAAGTCGAGGAAAACCGCATCTAACTGAGTCTTACGGTCTCCTGATCTTAGTATATCGTGAACGAACAGAGCGAGCTGTGTTTCACAAGATCTCATCTCCCTGAAGCCATGCTGATATTTACTTAGCGAGTTCTGACTATCTAAGAAGTCCATCACGGAGCTAACGATAATGTGCTCGAGAACCTTGCAAGATAGGGAGGTAAGCGAAATTGACCTGTAATTTTCTCTGTCGTCTTTTTTCCCACCTTTGTGTAACGGTGTTATAAAGGGTAATTTCCATTCCTTAGGTACAACGCCATGACTAAGTGACTTATTGAAAACTATTTCGAGATAAGGTGCTATTTCCAGTGCTAACTCTTTGAATACTCTAGCTGGTATCTCTTCTGGACCTGGAGGTTTATTTGACTTGATATTTTTAAGCTGTTGATCTATCCCTTTCGCTAATATGACTATATCGTTCATTTTTTCCTTGCCTGGTTCGGGCGCCACGACCTTCGCTGTCACGTCTTCGGTAGTAAATACGCTCTGAAAAAATAAGTTTACCAAATTTCCTTTATCTGTGCTATCGCTAACTACCTCTCCTTGGTCGTTTATTAAGGGGGCTACGGTTGGGCATCGACCTTGAACTTCTCTAACATATGACCAAAAGCATTTGGGATTTTCACTTAGATGTTCACTAAGAGTCTTTTTCTTGAAGTACGTTAGTGCTTTGCACATAACCTTTTTGGTCTTAGTCCGACAATCTCTGTACTTAAGTGACATTGAAATTACTTCCTCCTGTGACTTACAGTTATTGATGCGTTTAAATTTGGAGTGAAGCTTTCTTTGGTGTCTGAGGGCACACCTAACCTGCCAATTATATAAATTGACTTGGTATATACGTATTAATACCCATTCTAATTTCTGATAGAAATGCTTTCCAAGTTCCTCGTTTTTTGTGCTTGTCGATTTGCTGAAATTGCCGTAATCCTTGATTAGTTTCTCTTTGAAATCCTCAAAGTTAGCATTTTTATACATGTACACTTTTCGCTTAGGCTTTCGATACTTTGCGACAGCTATATCGAAAAGTACTCTAACTGCTTGGTGGTCACTGATTCCTTCTTCAACTAGTTACTAGTTGATAAGAACATGGAAGAATATTCGGGAGTTGTAAACAGAGAGGAATTGCAGGGATGCGTTTGTGTGAATGGCGATCTTCGAAGGCGGTTTATATAAGCGAGTAATGCACCGCATGCCCACGCGATAAACGAAGAAAAAATATTTATAATTATTCAGAGTTCAAAATTATTTATAATTAATATTTGCATCAATAAGTATAGAACGAGAACTCAACCAAAAAGAAACAATTGGGATGTGTTTCATCGCCATTGGTGAAATGTGAGAAGAGAGAGAGAGAGAATAGGAAGATGAAGAGAGAGAGAGAGAGAGAGAGGAGGCAAGCTCATTGTATCATAAGACATTAATTGCGAGCATGCGCTCGAGGGAATAGCGGGGAAGGCGGAAAGAAGGGAAGAGGAGCGAGCTAATGAAATACAGTCACTATAAGCGGCGATACTGTTCGCTTCTTCTTCTGCAGTTTGTCGAAGGCTCCGCCTCCAATAGTATACTGTGCCAGTACGAGTACACGCACGTTGACAGCAGATTTAGGGGTAAGGAGAAGGCACATGGCTGTTGGAGAGCAATGGTGGTCGTATGTTAGTCTCTAAGAGGTGTGGGGAGGAATGATTCTAAATTTTTCGCAAGAGTATTTGTTTGGGTTTTTTGTGTTTAGATGGCTGAGTGTGGTCGTAATTCCGCAACTCGGTCAGAAGAGGGTTTAGAGCGGGCATTCTCAACAGGGGCGAAAATTGGGTTTTGGAAGGGAAAAAATCATGGGTATTACAATGGTTTGAGGCTCTCCAAAGTTCATCCCTACTCGAGGACATCTTATTACTTAATATTTAATTTCTCTCATTGGGTTTTCTTTTCCCCTGCGACAACTGATTTTTAACATATTGGTATATTATATTAGAAGTGAGTCAGAAATTTTAATTAAAGGAAAATAGTGGGTGTGATTTAATTCAACCACTTTTGCTTTTCTTAGGCAATGCCTATGCTTTCATAGGTAATGTCTCCTCAATCCTTGGCGTTTGCGCCTTTCCGACAGCTGCGACCTTGGTGGCGTGGTTTATTTATGTATCCTTTTGTTTCATTGAGGAAATGTTTCAGTCTTCTTTCTGCTTTCTAAGCGACAATTAGTATTGAGTTATTGTTTCCTTGTGGAAGTTGTTTATTTATGATCCACAGTGCTTTTGTGAGTGACATGGCCTATGAGAGTTAAATAAAAATAGTTTATTTTTTATTATTTAATTCTTTGTAGTTATTCAACACATCATCAATCATGTCAAGCACTGAAAAGAAAAAGTGTCGACAGTATCTGGATGAATATTTAGCTTATGGTGTTATTGAAAGCCCTTTCGACTCAAGACAGCCTATGTGTCTTATGTGTAATAGTTCTTTTTCAAATGAGGCTATGAAACCATCAAGACTTTTAGATCACTTAAAAAGGAAACATCCTGATAAAGTTGGTAAACATATCGAATATTTTTAAAATTTAAAACAGAATTTTGGGCAACGTAACACTGTTACTTCCTTATTTAAGAAGAACACACAAACAAATGATGATGGAATGATTGCATCTTATAAAATTGCAGAAATCATTGCAAAAACTGGTAGTGCTCATACAGTTCTGAGACTGTTATATGACCCGTGTTAGAGACTGTAATTTCAACAGTGATGCATCAAAATCCTTCAAATATTTTAAAAGCATTGCCATTGAGCAACGATTCAATTCGAAGACGAATCGATGAGATGTCAGTTAACATTGAAGAGCAGCTAATTGACAAAGTAAAAATGAGAAAATTTTCTATTCAGATTGATGAATCCACAGTTACTGACAATAAGGCCCTTCTAATGGCATACATTCGTTATTTCGATGATGATTGTAAATTGCAAGAAGAGTTGTTGTTTGTAAAATCTTTAGAAACTGACTGTACTGGAGCATCTATTTTTGCTGCTGTAAAAACTTGGTTTGATGAAAAACAAGTACCATTGGAAAATTTGGTATCCTGTGCCACTGATGGTGCTACCTCCATGGTTGGAAGACATAAAGGTTTTATAGCCGACCTAAAGAAAGTGTGTCCCGAAGTTCTTGCAATATACTGCATTGTGCACCGACATAATCTGGTTGCAAAAAATATTAGTCCAGTTCTTTATCAGTCTCTCAGTATAGTTATTAAAACCATCAATAAAATAAAGTCCCATAGCAAATATGATCGCCTTTTCAGAAAATTTTGTGTTGATAATGAAGAACAGTATGTGAGGCTTCTTTTACATACAGAAGTCAGACGGCTTTGTAAAGGAAACTGTCGAAAAAGATTTGTAAACCTTTTTGATACGATAATTAGTTTTTTAGAAAGCGAAGGAGACACAGATTTAACAAAGGAGATCAGCAAACACAAGAACAACATATACTATATGGCTTAGATTTTTCAAAAACTTAATGAAGTATCACTTCAACTTCAAGAGAAATTAATTATGGTGATAGTCTGCAAACATGTATTAAAAGCCTTCACTGAAAAACTGGAAATATTTGAAAGCAATTTAATCAGAAAACAATTTCATGGTATGCAAGAGTTAGCTGAAATCAATGGATCTCTCACCGAGAATGATCTTAAGAATTATTCAGATAATTTGTGTTCTTTAAAAGGTGAAATGAAAAATAGATTTTCAGATTTATTTTCTTTTGAAGTAAAGCCATGGATGTTAGATCCAATTGGGTGTGATGCCTGGTCTGCTAGTGAAGAAATTCAAGAAGAACTCATTGAATTAAAATGTAACGAAGAACGCAAATATAAATTCGAAAAAGGTGGAATGGCTGAGTTGTGGGGATCAAAAACAACTAACTTCTTTATCCAACAATGTGGTCTGAAATGGCCAAAGTACTTCTTTGTTTTCCGACTTGTATTGTTGAAAGTGGTTTTAGTTCAGTAAATAAAATATTAAGAAAGGAAAGAAACAGATTTGATATATGTTCAAGAGGAGACAGAATTAAACTTACTATAACGTCATACCGAACATTGAACTTTTAGCTAAGAAGCATCAGGCTCAGGGATCCCATTGAATAAAAAGAGTAAGTACCTATAAAGTTTTTTCTTGTTTAAAATTTCATGGGGGCGATTAGGAAAAAAAATTGTCTAAAAAACCCTTTTAGGGGGCGATAATTAAAAAAAGGTTGGGAAACCCTGGTTTAGAGTGAAGGGTAGATTTTATGAAGGTTTAATGAGAGTTGACGTATGAAGGAAAGAATGGGGGGAATAGCGTTAGCATTTCTAATTTCATGAATAGGAATTAATCTAGAAGAAGTTAGGTAGCGTAGGGTTTTGTTTTGGAATACCTCAAGTTTTCGCCTGAGGTATTCTGGATAGTTGCCGAATAGTTCAGCCGAGTAGGTGAGGGTGGGGCGTATTATGGAGAGATAAAGACGTAGTTTACCTCTCCTGGTGAGTGGTGACTTGGGGATCAAAAGGGGCATTAGTAGGTTTTTAACCGCCGTTGCTGTCGTAATTGGCATGCGGGCGTGCAGGGCTCAGGAGAGGTTGGAGTCCAGATGGACTCCCAGAAATCTGTATGACTGGGCTGTAGGAATCGCTGCGAGACGGTTTTCTTTTCTTTTTGCTGGTTGACAGAGGCTCCGCCTCCAATGGTGAACTGTTCCGGTGTGAGAACACGCACATTGACAGCAGGTTTGAGGGTAAGGAGAAGGGTGGGTACATGGCATTCGGAGAGCAAGTAGCGGTTTTAGTCCCTATGTGGTGTGGGGAGGAGTGGTCCTCAAGAGGATTTGTTATGCTTAGATGGCCCGAGTGTGGTCGTAATTCCACAGCTCGGTCAGAAGAGGGTTTAAGGTGAAAGATAGAGTTTCGTGAAGGTGTAGAGAGAGCTTACGAATGAAGGAAAGAATTGGGGGAATAGCATTTCTAATTTCTTGAATAGGAATTAATTTTGATGAAGAGGACACGGCGATACGGTGAAGGCAGACGGAATACGTGGATCCCATTGGCTCTCTCTCTTGTCCTGTTTCTCGGAGGAAAGAGGAGGAGAGGAGAGTTGCAAAGAGGAGGGAGCGACACAAGACGGGAGTGTGATGCTGCCCGCCAGTTTTGCTAGGCGAGACGTATGTAGCTATACAGCGGAGGCAAAATGAAGATGAAATAAAATTCGGTATCGTGTTGGGAACTAATTTTCGGATGTTTTTCTTTACATATTAGTAATGTAGGCTTTCGTCTGGTGACAACAGTAGTATCTCAAACTTTGAAAACAACCCAGAAATTACGAAGATAGCCGAAGTTCGGAAATTTAAAAAAATTAGGTGTTGCATTGTTAATATAACGCTTTCGGATTCTTATTCCCAATAGTTCTAGGTAAATTCCATTAAAATTGCAAGTTGATACATTTTAGGACTTCCGAGTTATAAACATTCAAAATAGTCATATCGGGTCAAGAGGACTAAAAACCGTGCTTTTTTCAAATATAGCTCGATATAAAATATTTAAATATAAACTAAAAATTTAAAATGTACATCAATTAACGTATAAATGAATTCCCTATCCGCTACATTACATCCCATTAAAATCGGTGGGGCTATTTTAGAGATATAATGCCTCAAACTCGGGTATCTAGACTTTTTGCCAGGACAGTAGGCTTATAGCCTTTGTCATATTTTCCAGTAACTCGTAATGGTGTTTCAGTAGGTGGTTGTCCTGCCTTCTTTGCTTTTGGTCACTATTCAATTGATTCTTATATCCATACTGACTCATTTACTTCAAATTTTTTGTAAATTAAATTTACAATAAAATTGTTATATAAAAAAATGGTGACATTTTCGCGTAATAGTTTTATTGGCATCCTGGAAGTAGAGTAGGTGATGATGCACTGGTCTGCGAGTTCGACTCCTCCCATCCCTTTGCTGTTATCAACACTCATTAGAGGTTTAATTTTTCACCAACAAAAATTACAACATTATTAATACAAACCAAAGATTTCCACTTTTTAGACGAAAGCTTTTCAAATGTACACACCAGTTGAAAATGATTCTGGTCACTGGGAATATCTAATAGTTTTGCAGGAAAAAGTTCAAGGTAGCAAACATCAAATAATACAACTCGGCTACCAATAGATGTCAGTATGTAATGGGGAAGTTTAACGTGTGTAAGCGGTTAGAGTAACCAGTTGAGAGCAAAAGCAATATACTACAAAGCTTAAAAGCGGTTCAAGTAACCAATGAACACAGGTTCATGTGTATAAGCGGTTGCCCCATTTAAGGGGTAAAGTGTCTGTCAAACAGCTTACCCTAAATAAAATATCACCGCACGCCACTGATTTTATATACACACACACACACAGGGCCGAGCCCAGACATTTTGCCGCCTGAGGCGAGATATAATATGGCGCCCCTTAATTTTTACTTTCTCCATACGAAGTAATGGGAAAGTATTGTGATCACGAAAAAAATCGACTTCGAGATTTCAACGGAAATACACGTTTTGAGGTCCCTAGAACACGTTTAGACTTTTCGGAATGATGTGTGTGATTGTGGGCGCTCTAACTCAAAAAGTACGTCCCATATCGTTGCCAAACTTCATATATAACACTAACATGAGCACAAAGAACCGATTAGTTTTTCGATAAAACCGGTTAACCGAAATTCGAGGTTTATTCGACACCCGATTCGGTTTTTGCGATATTTCTCCGTTAAAACATCATTATAGTATATACAACTCGATACAAATATTATAGAGAATACAATTTCCTACATCTTTTATTTCAAACAATTTTCCACAGCAGTTATTGTTTAGCAGTCATTTATAAATAATCGGTTTTTTCGGTTTCCGTCAAATATCAACGCTTAAAAGCGTCGTTATTGGTAATATTCGTGAGGACCAAATTTGTAGAGAATAATATTCCTTCCTGGTGTTGCTTGAAACAAATTTTCGAAGAACCATCCATTTCGCATATATTCAACTTTTTCTTAATTTGAGTATACAGCGCCAACACCATGTAGCGGTGAATTCTGTAAACATATTAAAAATACACGTAATTTACGGCAATAAGGACGACTAATCTTTTACGATACGAAATGATAATTTTACCTCATAATGATATAATAATTTAAATATATATATCCTAAATATGGAGAAAGTCATGTGTTGCCCACATCAGATTTTTACTTTCTCATACGTAGTATCGAGAAAGTATTGTTTTCGCAAAAAAATTCGACCTCGAGATTTTTACGGAAATACACGTTTTAGGTGTCGCTGAATCCGAAAAAGTGGTTTTCGCAATGCCGTCTGTCTGTCTGTTACTGGCGCCGGAGCCTAGACGGTCCAACGAAAATGAATGAAATCTCGTACTTAGGCATTTTATCATACTGAGCAGAGTATACATAGAAATGGTTGACATTGATCAATAATTAAGAGTAGTTTATTCTACGCATTTTTAACAACAATCCGATTTTCTCGAAAACGACTCTAACGATTTTGATCAAATTTCGCACAGTCACTTGAGTTTACGTCTTCAATAATACTGTATAGTTTATATTTCTCAAAAAATCTGATGTGGCCAACACATGACTTTCTCCATATCTGGTATATAGATATTAAAATTATTATGAATAGCATTATGAGGCAAAATTATCATTTCGTGTCGAAAAGAATACGGTCGTCCTTATTGCCGTTAATTACATTTTGAATATGTTTAGAGAATTCACCGCTACATGGCTACTGAAAATTATGAAAAAGTTGAAATCTCCGAAATGGATGGTTCTACGAAAATTTGTTTCAAACATAACCTGGAACAAATATTATTCTCTACATCTTTGGTCCTCCCAAGATTAGCAATTACGACGTTCTTAAATAGATATTTGACAGAAACCGAAAAAACATTATTTATAAAGAATTGCTAAACACTAACTGCTATGGAAAATTGTTTCAAATGAAAGTTGTAGGAAATTACATTCTCTATAACCTTTGTATAGAATTGTATATACAATAATGATGTTTTAATGGAGAAATATCGCAAAAACCGAATCGGATTTTGAATAAACCTCAACTTCCGGTTAACCGTTATTGTACAAAACCTAATCAGTTCTTTGTGCTTATGCTAAAGTGTTATATATGAAATTTGGTAACGATATGGCAAGTACTTTTTGAGTTAGAGCGCCCACAATCACATACATTGAGACATTCCAAAAATAGTCTAAACATGTTCTAGGGACTTCAAAACGTGTATTTCCGTTGAAATCTCGAAGTTGATTTTCTTCATTATCACAATACTTTCCCATTACTACGTATGGAGAAAGTAAAAAGCAAAATATCTCCGAAATGGATGGTTCTACGAAAATTTGTTTCAAACAAGACTTGAAGAATTATTATTCTCTACAACTTTGGTCTTCACGAAGATTACTAATAACGATATTTTCAAGGAGGAAACGGCAAAACCTTTATTTATAAATCACTCCTAAACAATAACTACAATAGAAAACTGTTTCAAATGAAAGTTGTAGGAAATTACATTCTCTATAACTTTTGTATAGAATTGTATATACAATAATGATATTTTAAGGAACAAACATCGCAAAAACCGCATCGGGTTTCGAATAATCCTCGACTTCCGGTTACCCGTTATTGTCGAGTTACTAATTAGTTCTTTATGCTCATGTTAAAATGTTATATATGAAGTTTGGTAACGATATGGCACGTACTTTTTGAATTAGAGCGCCCACACTAACATACACACACACACACACACAGACATCATTCCGAAAATAGTCTAAACGTGTTCTAGGGACCTCAAAACATGTATTTCCGTTGAAATCTCGTAGTCGATTTTTTTCATGAATACAATACTTTCCCATTACTACGTATGGAGAAAGTAATAATATGTTATAAGAAATATTACAAGAAATATAATTCTCCACAACATTGGTCCTTACGAAGATTACTAATAACGACGTTTTTAAGGAGATATTTGACGGAAACCTAAAAAACCGATTATTTATAAATAATCCCTAAACATTAACAGCTATGGAAAATTGTTTCAACTGAAAGTTGTACCAAATTACATTCTCTATAATATTAGTATAGAATTGTAAATACAATAATGATATTTTAACGAAGAAATATCGCAAAAACCGAATCGGGTTTCGAATAAACCTCGACTTCCGCTTACCCGTTATTGTCGGAAAAGTAATCAGTTCTTTATGCTAATGTTAAAGTGTTATATTTGAATTACACTAACATACACACACGAACACGTACGAACAAGAACACGAACGAAACGGACGAACGCGAACACGAATGAACGCGAACGAACAGGAAAACGAACGAACACAAACTAACACGAAAGAAGACGAACACGAACGAACTCGAACGAACACGAACGCACACGCTCGCACGCACGCACACTTAGGAACAAACATCGCTAATCCCGAATCGGGTTTCGAGTAAGCTTCGACTTCCGGTTACCCGTTATTGCGGAAATTATAATCAGTGCTTTATGCTCATGTTAAAATGTTATATATGAAGTTTGTTAACGATATGACAAATACTTTTTAAGTTACAGCGCCCACACTAACATACACACACACACAGACATCTTTCAGAAAATCGTCTAAACGTGTTCTAGGGACCTCAAAAAATGTATTTCCGTTGAAATCTCGAGGTCGATTTTTTTATATACAATACATTCCCATTACTACGTATGGAGAGAGTAATAATATGTTATAAGAAATATTACAAAAAATTTAATTCTCTACAACTTTGGTCCTTACGAAGATTACCAATAACGACGTTTTTATGGAGATATTTGACGGAAACCGAAAAAACCGATTATTTATAAATAATTCCTAAACAATAACAGCTATGGAAAATTGTTTCAACTGAAAGTTGGAGTAAATTACATTCTCTATAATCTTTGTATAGAATCGTATATACAATAAGGATGTTTTAACGGAGGTATTTCGTCAAAACTGAATTGGGTTACGAATAAACCTCGACTTCCGGTTAACCGTTGTAGTCCAAAAACTAATCAGCTCTTCGTACTCATACCAAAGTGTTATATATGTAATTTGGTGTTAATATGGCAAGTAATTTTTAAGTTAGAGCGCCCACATAGGCATACATCCACACACACACACATCATTCCGAAAATAGTCTAAAGGTGTTCTAGGGACCTCAAAACGTGTATTTCCGATGAAATCTCAAAGTCGCTTTTTTTTGTGATCACAACATTAAAAAAGTAAAAGCAAGATATCACCGAAGTGGATGGTTCTACGAAAATTTTTTCAAACAAAACTTGGAAGAAATATTATTCTCTACAAATTTGGTCCTCACGAAGATTACCAATAACTTTGTTTATAAGGAGAAAACCGAAAAACAGGTTATTTATAAATAACTCCTAATAATAACTACAATAGAAAATTGTTACGAATGAATGTTGTAGGAAATTACATTCTCTATACTTTTGTATAGTATTGTAAATACAATAATTATATTTTAAGGAAGAGATATCGCAAAAACCGAATCGGGTTTCGAATAAACCTCGACTTCCGCTTACCCGTTATTGTCGAAAAAGTAATCAGTTCTTTATGCTAATGTTAAAGTGTTATATATGAATTACACTAACATACACACACGAACACGAACGATCACGAACGACCACTAACACGAACGAGCACGTACACGAAAGAACACGAACGCGAAAGAACACGAACAGGAGCGTACACCAACACGAACGAACAATACAATACTTTCCCATTACTACGTATGGAGAAAGTAAAATGTAATAAGCAAAATATCTCCGAAATGGATGGTTCTACGAAAATTTGTTTCAAACAAAATTTGGACTCGACTTCCGGTTACCTGAGAAACTTAAGGATTTCAAATGCTCTTTTTGTTCCTTGGGGGATCAACTGTCGAAGCACATGCAATTCTGAGAAAAGGTCTGTACTGTCGATGTCGTGTGAATCATTATCACTCAATATTTTGTCCAAATTTATACAGTTTTCATTTCATCTTCTTTTAATTCTGCAAATTTTTAAAAATCATATAGGAAGCCGAAATTACCAGCGTACTCGCCCATTTATTCGAAACGCGTTGTCAGTGACGTGAGAGCCTGATTTACGATGACAAAGAATTAACTAGTTTCAAATGCCTTGCCAGACTAAAACTTGGTCTTGTCCTCACCGGCTGATGGACCAATGTTCCATTTTGGTCGTTTATCAATGAATTTAGGGTCGACGTTCAACTCGGCTGCTATTTCTGCTGCTGCCATCATTGCTGAGTTAAATCCAGTTTTCTTGTATTCCTGTAGAAACTCAATCAATCCTTTAACATGTTTAATAGCCGCATCAAGTTGCATGTCTCTTAACTGAAGAGTTTTACTTGCAGTATTTACTGCAAACAGAATGTCATACCAGATGCCTATTCCCAAGAGGAATTCAAAATTTTTGAGGTCATAATAGGCTAATGACTCTGCCTCACTTTTGATTTTTAAGTCATTGCATTCATCAGTAACTTTAAGTAAAGAGTTCCTGATATTACTTCTCTTGTAACGGATTGCCTTTACACTCTGTACTCGAAATTCCCACCTAGTTTCTGACAATGGTTTAGGAGTCAAAGAGGGATCATTCGTTTTCAGTATTTCCCATCTGTGAGTGGAAGCAGAAAATATACTATAAATTCGCTGTACGACACCAAAAAATGTCATGGCTTTTGAGTTGCTCTTGGCCATATCTCCTAAAACCAGATTTAAATTGTGGCAACCACAGGGAGTGAAAAAGGCTCGGCGATTCATCTGAAGGATAAAAAAATAAATGAGCTGTGGTTATAAACACAATCAAACGCATTCATTAATATTTGAAATAAAATGTACTAACCTGTTCAGTAACAAGCAACGATGAATATTGAAAAATAGCCTTGGTAGAAACAAGGAACGACCCTCCCTACACACAATGGCATAAAAACGCACACACAGATCACAGTCACATGACCGACTAACGGCTGAAGACTGAACTCGGAAGGTAAGGTAAGGAGTCCGAGAGAAAACCAGAGCAATATACTATACACGAACATGTCCTAGTCCCCGCCTTTTTGCAAGAACCGATAAACAGTCATCGTAGGCTGGTTAAATAAAGGAAGTGTATTTACGTTTGCACTGTAAGCAAAGTTGTTTAGTAGAAGTTTTGGAAGGGTAGACATCGGATGCTTTGAGTGGAGTGAGCGGGATTGAATCGTGAGATAAAAGGCAGTTTTCGGGCCACAATGAGTGTTGTTCACGCTTAGCAGCAATATTCATTTTGCCGATTAGCCCGGGGCCTCTTTTGCCGCGGGGCCCGGGACGACCGCCCCGATTCGCTGTACTCTCGGGACGGCCCTATTGATAGGTTTTCATTTTTGTCAAATTTTGGCGCCCCCCTTCAAGAGGTGCCTGAGGCGGTTGCCTCGCCGCCCTGTATATATATACATATATATGTCTCTCTTGTGCTGACGAAGGGATCATCCCGAAAGCTCTACAAACCTCTACAAATGTCTCTCTCCAACACCCCAGCGGCTCTACTTCCGGTATGTGTTCACTGGGTTTCCTTCAACACCTAGTTGCCCTAAATATCCTTACTTACCTTTCCTCTTCCGTAGTATGTATATATATATATATATACACACACCCACACACACACACGCACATTATGAAATATAGGTGGACCGCTGATAATTTACCGTAGTTTACGTGGGCCGCGCTATAAAAAATATTGAGAAACGCTGCTCTCTGCAAATGCTTATTACTTCCCTTCTTTAGAATTGTTATAACAGTTATAAACTTGTTTTTTATAACATAGCATACTTATTTTTTAAACTTGAAATATACATTGTGCGAATTCAGGTGTCTCCCATAAGCCCATCGCGTGTTAAATAAGGAACTTGACCCCTACCGTTGGACAGGGACGACAATTGTACATTTAATTCAAAATAATAAAAATTTTCTTTTCAATAATTATGAAAATCACTTGAAAATTATACTTTATTTGAGTACTATTTTTTCATAATAGTTAATAAACCTTCTATTTAGATATTTACATGGCGTTATGGTAAGAAAAAAGACAACATATGAACATAGGATTACAATAGATGAACAGTAATTTGAATAAAATACAAAGTTTTGCAGATTTCTGTTGAAAAAAGAGCCTCAGAATTATGTAGTTACCTATTTACGATTTTTTAAAGGTGACACACATTTTATAAATAAAAGTTCTCAATTTTGAAAAAGTGTTCGCAAGTATTTCCAAAAATTAGTGTTGCTAAAATTAGGAATTGTTCGTAAGTACATTATTATTCAGCGAATTTCACTTCTATCTTTAGAAAGTTATCATATGCGTCTTTAGGGCTAACACAAGCAGCGTTGGTGTTTTTTATAACTGAATCGGAATTTATACTAATTTTTACGATATCTTTCCAAAATATTCAATTTTTAATCATTTGGGAGGGTTTTCCGCAAAGCACGCGATGTTTCCATAACTTAAAGAAGTTCACTCGTAACGTTTTATCACATTTTCTTGTTACGTTATGATCAACAAAAGCGATTTGGCAAATAAATCTAACGTTAAATTTAAAAATTTGGCATAAATACCGCTAAGATTTAAAATATTAGCATTTTGATTCAACACACAGAGGCAGCCTATCATACCAAAATAAAAATAATAGAGATTTTTTCAGAATAGATAAATGATTTTCCCCATGCGCACAACCACACTGCAGTTAATATATCATATTGATAATTATCACAGTAAGCCTCATCCCGTCTGCTAGATAACAATCACATTTCTATCATATGCCTCAGAAGGTACAAATATCTGCGTAAACTTCTATAATAAATTTCAAGCTAGTTTATCGCAAGTAGATTTGGCAGTCTGCTGTGCTTGCAAGTGCCTGAGGAATTACTAATACGGCAGTAAATAATACATGCAATTCGGTTAGGTCGAGTCAAGTAAAAGCTTTTTAACCGTTCCTACAAAAACCCTTTCTAGTGAAGTCGATGGAGATGAATGATTAACAAATAACTGCATTCGAATGGACGCGAGAAAATGAATAGGAAATGTTCGATGTAGAGACGAAAGATTCACGAAGTATTATACTCCAATGAACGTTCGATAAATAAATAGTCTGACCGAGACGAATTCTCAGCCGTGATGCTCACTGAAGCGTATAAACAACCTACTTAGCGTCCGACTCGTGCCATGTCTATCATACTCGAATGAGACAACATGGAATGTGCGTCGGTCCCTTAAGCTGCCATCGGGCTGATTCTATTCCATTTGCGAGGATTTAGGACGAGCAGGAGCCACAAAATCCACGACGGCCGCTTCTTAGCCGTAAAGGGGAAAAAGCATGGAAATCCGGAAAGCCTATAAACTAGCGATGGCCGCAAACCGCCCAAGAACACGGAACCAGATGGTACTCGTAGATCCACATACAAAACAGAGCCACTTATAAAGCTCATCGCGTAAACTTATAGTCGCTTCACCATCTGAAGGCTCTTGGCCTACGTAGAGCAAGTAGCCAATCACGAACGTTTCCCCTTCCATCGCCCCTCTCAACTTTCGTGCCAGCTCTTGCGGATTTTCGCCTTCATCTGATATACTACGCAATTTCTAATGGCAACGCATCCAGATGTGATCTCTTCGAGAGCAGGAGTGAGACTGGGTTCCTCCCCACTACCTTCCCAAACAAACCGTTTCCTATTGGCTGCTGCTAGCAGGCCAAGAGACTTTAGATGTTGGAGCGACTATAATACGAGTTCGTATGTATTCGGAAGGATGGGCGGTGGGAGGATAGTCCCAATGGCAGTCGTCTGCGAAGTGATCGAGTTGGGACGAATGAATGAATAAATGAGAGAGAGCTCGGTGGATGATTGCTTTTTCTGGACCGAAGGCGATTTTGGTCTGACAATGAAGAGCGCCGCCCATTCACACTCCCATCGGCATCGGTTTGAGGTTGGCTATGGAGCTCATCCTCCTCACCGGCACCCTCTTTTCGTATCCGGCTGGAATGTGGACCTCCTTCTTCCTTCCCGTCAATATCATCTCTATTTCCTCGAGGGAGCGCCCTTGAGTCTCCGGAACGAGGAAGAAGACGAACACGAGGCCGACGATCACGAACGCTCCGAACAACCAGAAAACGGCGGCGGCTCCCAGAAGCGAGAGCAAATCCCTGAAGGTCTTGGTCACGATGAACGTGCAACTCCAGTTGAAGGCCGTGGCCAAAGATGCCGCGCTTCCGCGTATTTTAGCTGGTAGAACTTCTCCCATCATGAGCCACGGTATTGGGCCGTATCCGATGGAGAAGCCGACGACGTAAATGACGAAGGCGGTCAGAGGAAGCCAAGACCAAGAGGCGAGGGAAGACTCCAAGTCTAGATCGCCGATGGACGTGTTGTTTACTTCTATGGTGGTTCCGTTCGGTGTTGTCTCTGTCTGTGAAAGCAAACGATACTATTGTTGATATGCGTATTGTTGACATTTGTCGGTTATTATCTTCGTACCCGATTGATAAAACTTAATCATATCTCCCTAAGATAGACAATCGCCCGTGAAAAGTTTTAGAGAAAACGGGATGTCTTCAAATGCAAATCGCCGCTTTTAGAGGTCTGGATTTTTACGAGTATTAAAATGTGCTAAATTTTGCAAGGACATTTTTATTCTGATGCGATATTTCTGATATCCCCGACGCTTGATACAAGTTTCCGCGTGAGTTGTCATTTTCCCCTTGCATAACATTAAACGTGGGTTTTCACCCGGGAAACTTGACTAGTTTTAAAGGATTACGTAAGGAAGAGGAAATAATCTGAATCCCGATAGACATTTAATATTCGTGTACGGTAAATTGATTCGAATCCATACCAGGTTCAAAGTAAATGCTGCCACCGTGGTGTTTTCCTCCAACATCTCCGAATGATTTGTGGCCAGAGCTGCCGTCATTGCCTTTATGTAAGATTTTTCCATGTCTTTGGCATAGAAGAATCCACCTAGAGCAGCCAGAGAGACGATCATTGATATCCCTGATACGTTCAGAAGAACTTTGCGTCCGAGACGATCGATGAAGGCGGTGGCTACGAAAGTAGACATAAAGTTCACCACGCCCACCACGATGGTGCAGAGATTCTCGTCCAGCGAAGTCCCGGCTTCCTTGAAAATTGTCACCTGCCAGGAAATAGAAATCATATAGTAATGCCAGAATGTTTTGTTGGACCAGATAGGTAAATGACGTAGCAGAATTATTGGTTCAGAAGAATTGTTGAAACTAGTATGACAGTGTTCCTACATTGAGAACATCGAAAGTATATGAGCTGTAACAGGATTTCGTGAGCATTCAAAAGTAGGCTTTTGGGAATTAGGACAAAAAAAATATTTCATAACTTACCGTATAGAAGATGACTGCGTTGATTCCGCTCATTTGTTGAAAAAACATGAGTCCCACGGAGATGATCAGTGGTCTGGCGTTGCTAGGCGAGAAGAGGTCGAACAAGGACGAGACTGATACTGAAGAACATCTAGAATGCGGAGTGCCATCCTCTGGTTCGATTGGACACTTCTTGTTCTCTGCGTTCGAATTCTCGATCTCCTGGAACTCGGTAGAGATATCCGTGTCTTTTCCACGCAGCCATTGTAGGGCATTTCTCGCCTCCTTTGTTTTGTCTGCGAAATTGGAAAGGTTGGCGGACTTTGAGTATATTTGCGAGTATATGTATAGAAATTAAAAACATTTAGTAAGAGGTCCAGTAAAGAAGAATTTTAAATATAGAAACCGGAACTTACTCTTTGAGATGTACCACCTTGGCGTTTCCGGAATGAGGAACATACAAATCATAAATGGAATGGGAAGCACTGCTCCGAAGATGGCCAGCTGAGACCAGTTCAAATAACTACCGACTACAAAGCATATTAGGATTCCTGTGGAAGGATTAATTAAGTAGCATAAATAAGCATAGTCCACGAGTAATTTGTATGCCTGCGTCGTTAAGCCACTGAGCTCACCTATGTTTCCAAGGGCAGTGGGTAGCAATCCCAGCGTGCCTCGCACTTCAGGTTGGATGGTTTCTCCCAAGTAAACGGGCAACGACAGCGATCCAATTCCAACGCAGAAACCAGCGACCGCCCTCCCTCCGAGCACCATGCCAACGTTCGGCGCCAGGGCGATAAGCAGCCAAGCTACACGAAAGAGAGAGAGAGAGAAAAGACGCGGATTTCAACCAAGGTCCATTTTAAGAAGCATTATTCCTACAAATTACGTAGACTTTTGAAAATTGCAATGTTTTTTTGTAATATGAAAACATTCCAACTTGGGTTTACTGGAGTGCCCGTTACTTCTTTTAGTGTTAAAGCGTTTTCCGGTCGAAGGGAAATTACTCACAGACAATGAAGGGGACTGCCGTTCCCACGATGGTGTTCCTGCGACCGAAGGACTCTATGAGGGGGCCCCCGATCACGCCCCCCACGAGGGCGGCCAAGGGCATCAGGCCCCCGATCCATGATTCCTACGGGCGCACAAGAAAAAAGAGAAATCGAGTCAGGTGAGGTGTCATCTCTCTCAGGGGGCGCTTTTAGTGTTTGGAACGCCATTATTGGTTTCAGGGGTTAAAAAAACTTCGTTTTGACGTTTCTCTCTTCTTTGTAGGCAGAGAGCGCACATAATAAGATGCAACAGTTTTGCTACAGACTGATAAAAAGGTGGAAAATGTATTCAGCAGAATGTATGATTAGGAGGAAAGTGAAATTTCAGATTATATTTCTGTTGATTGGAAATAGAAATAAACAAAATGAACACCATAAACCTCAGGAACTTCCTGTTGCCATAGTAAATTTACAACACGGGCAGACGAAAGAGTGTCCACAAAATTGTATCTTTTTAGCGAATGAGTCCAGAAACCTTCAATACTTTGTAAGTTTGTAGATGGGCCGTAAATTCGGAAGAAAAATAATTATTAGAGTGTGGCACTGTGTATAGAGTAATTGTTTATTATTACACGTTATTTATTCGAGCGAATTGTTTCAGTGGCCTCACGTGCAACATATTTGATTGGTGTGCGGAGACGCACTCGTTAATGAATATTAATTCGTAAGAGCTCCATATTATAGAACCCAAAAATCGTTATTCGTAGGACTAATAGAGAATGATTCGACAAACAATCTAATTATGAAATTTTCATTGTACACATTTAAAATGCCGAAGACTGGATTAGATCTAATTCGAAAAAATACTTATAATTTTTACCATCCTCGAAGATTATTGTAAAGTTGATAATGTTTATTCACGAAGTTGCATGTAATACGAGACAGTCAATTGAAGTGTCTATCTTTGTTAGATCGAATCGTCTCCTTCTCTTTGTCCAACACAATCCTCCCGTCCCTGTCAACCAGTTTGAGAGAACGATTTCTTCGCCAATAGACGAAAGGCGATTTTTTAGTTCCGGGAGAGTTTTATCTCACGAAACAAAATGTCTCGGAGCAATTTCGTCGCTTTAATTTTAAATAAAAAGTGCATGTGTCGTAGACTATTATACAATAATATGGTATAGTATCCGATATAGTATAATACTAGGATTCTTACAATTTCTAATATTATTTTTTATTACGTGATTCCCAAGAAAGCAATGTTTTCGTAGTTCCCCTGTCATCGTTTATGTTGATGACACGAAAAAATGTAATCGTCGATCGGTTGTTGATTAAAAGGTAAGGAGAAGGGACAAGGGGAGGGAGGTCATAGGGAAATGTGATTCCCAGTTGCCAAGAACTAGCTGCTTCCATTCATAAACACACTCCTGCGATATCGTATAATATTCGACTCTTGCGTTCTCGCTATGATCTATTCTGCGCTTAGTAGCTAAAAGAGAGAAGTGTTTGTTATCTAACAGCGGTGTCCAAAAGGATCCGCGATGCTAACTACACCTGTGGCGAACAGGTTACCATACGCAGGGCCGGCTTCAGACATTTGGCTGCCCTGAGGCAGGAAAAATATTGCCCCCCCTCCCGCAAGATTTGTAGGTCACCAATTCATCATTATCTAGGAATTTGATGTGTACAGTTTATATAAGGATTTTTTAAATTTGTACTCAGAAAATATATTGCAGGTTATTTTTATTTACGGGAAAAATACAAATATTTTATGGAAAAATATAAATCTAAGTAATATACGAGTATATTAAGAATATGACATCAAAATATGTACTGTCAAGAATATAATCATAGTAAAAATAAATGATAAATGCAATCTAATAACAATTTTAATTTTACAATTATCAGGAATTTAAATTTAAAACACTGAACTATAAAAACTAGTCTTTCATTGCGCATATATAGGTACTTTATTGAAAATGCGTTCTTCTGCTTTTTATTGTTACAAATTCATCAGTTACGTCTTCATATTTCAAGGATTCTATAATATCACTCTCTATGGATATTATTGATAGACCAGTTAAACGATCATCTGTCATTGTTGTACGTAATTTTTTATGATTTTTAACTTTGAAAGTGATCTTTCTGCAGATGCTACTGTTACAGGCAAGGTTAACAAAATCCGTAAGGCTATAAATGTATTACGATAAACAGCAGCTATGTGATATTTGTGTATATAATTCAGTACGTGTATTGGTAACAATTGAGGGGCCCAGTCAGAGAGGGAGATATGCAACAAAAGTGTGAAATGGAGAAAACGAGCAAAATGCAAAATACAAATTTTATGAAAAAAATGCCATATAAACTCATGCTGATCATTTCTGTTTTTGTTCAAGGGAAGAAAAAGGAACTTGGAAAAATATTTTTTCTTCCATAATTCTTTATATATAGCAGTGGCGCCCAACCTACAGCCCGCGGGCCGGATGTGGCCAGCGAAGGATTTTTATGCGGCCCGCGAAGCCATGATGGAAAAGCAATCCGAAAAACTTAACACACAATTCATGCATTTTATGACATTTTTGATAATAATTTTTTTAACATTGGAGTTTTTACTGTAAAAATCCCATTTAGACTTGATTTTCACAAAAATGGCACCTTAGAATCTATAGGTAACATCCAATTTAAACTCGAACTTGGCCCGCCGAATAATTGGCAACTTCCAATGTGGCCCGCCGAAGGATTCGCAGCCACCGATGTGGCTGCCACGTAGAAAAGGTTGGGCGCCACTGATATATATGTATGTATAAAAAATAAAATAAAAATTTCGAAATACCATTAATTGAAACAACTGATATTTTTGTTAGCTTTACAGTTTTAATGAAATGGTTATTAATGTACAATGACAAAGAATTTGATTATATTTTTCCTTCTTTTTACTTCATATGAAATTTAAAAAATACCATGATACCATTGATTGACTCAACTTAAACAATACTTAATCTTATACTTATTAACACAGTACATTGTTAATTTACATTAGCAGTAGTGTTGAACAACTATCACATTTTATTCCATTAGTTGAAACTTACAATTAGTTTAAATAAGTTCAATAGCCTCATCATCATCTTCATTGTCTGCCTGAAGTGCTGTGAGAACTGGGTGATAGATAGCTGGCACATAGGGAAGTAATGACATTATATCTTGAAATTTCTTAGGGGCAATTCGGTACTTTCCTGTTAACGCCCCACCTAATTTTGACTTAGGAAATGTTAAATAAATAAGAAACATAGTAACGTGGAGATGAACTTCCAAGCATTGATACTTAAATATCAGACCTGATTGGCCGGTCTCGACATTTACAAACCCAATCACCGGATAATGGGGAGGGTTTCTTTCGTTCCGGGCGAGGCGAAGGGCGCGGTAGCGCCCGGAGACGACTACCCATTAAAACAAAGTGAGCCGAAGGCTCGTCAATATATCCTTCCATTTGCAGCACAACAGTCAAGAGGATATAACATTGAAAGGATATATTGACGAACCTTCGGCTCGCTTTGTTTTAATGGGTAGTCGTCTCCGGGCGCTACCGCGCCCTTCGCCTCGCCCGGAACCAAAGAAACCCTCCCCGTTGTCCGGTGACTGGGTTTGTAAATGTCGAGACCGGCCAATAAGGTCTGATATTAACTCGATTTACAAATAAAACGTAGTTCCCTCAATTGTTAATCGTGACCCTTGCAACGTGATAATGTTTTTATGGGACAGTTTATTTGTGGGACTATAACAGGAAAGTACCGGCAATTCTTCTCCCTTGTGGATATAAAACAACCAAATTTTGCAAGAAGTTTTCCAAGACCTTTGTTGGTACAGTTTTGTTTTTTCGTTGTCGTACTGGCTGTTTTCTGAAAACTTTTATCTCCTGCCAGCTCACCATCTCATTGTCAGAATAGCTATACTTGAAAACAGAAGTCCTGGTTTATTTTTTCCACGTTCAAAGCAGATATCTTTCTAATTTGCAGTTGACACCCATCTTCTGTTTTACTGTTTTTGAGTAAAAGTTCAGGTAGTGTATTTAAGGTTTTAAAGTCCTCTGTTTTCATACGCATGACAGTGAATGGGTTTTTCACTCGTGTTTTGCTAATCAGTTCACACCACTGCTCTGGAGTATAAATATAATTTGTTTTCCTGGCCTTTTTCTCTATCAGCCCATTGTCTCTATCATTGGGTAAAAAAGTGTGGCCTGGCACAAGAAAATGGTATTCGATTTCATCAAAGTGGCCTATATGGACTAGAAGGTAATAAAAATAAAATACGAACATACATATTCTTAATTTTCCCTACACAAGAATCAGAGAAGAAGCAAAGTTTTCGTTTGTTCAGAATGTGTACTTGTTTGATAAAACCTTCATTAACCTATCATTAACATTACCTGCCATTTTCTCTGTTTACTACTGAGCGCTATAGAGAAACAGCTGACTGTCTATTACTGTGCACTCTAGCACCTGTCAGTTGAAAGTGTGGCATAGCTCCCTCTCTCATTGAAACCATCAACAGTACATATCCAAGACTATTTTTTAGCGGTATCATGGTAAAAGGAGATATGCCACGGCCATAATAGTTGACACACAAATAGATAAATGTCAGGACGTAGTAGATATGCAAAAACATCAAATTTCTTAGGTATGTGGCATATCTCCCTCTCTGACTGGACCCCTCAATTCTATGATTACTTGTTGTATCAAAACAGTTAACCCTTCAGTCATATCTTCAGCATATATGTCACTTTCTTCACCAACAGAATACACTTTGTAAATTCTTACGATTAAATATTGTTTTTTGTCCATGTTCTTCATTTCACACAATTTATATAAGAAACTAATAGAGTAACTGTGATTTTTAAGTAATTCAAACAAACCTCTCCTTTATAGAAGCAATTGTTTGGTCCAATACAGAATTTTTAAAAAATTACCCTGAAGTTAACCTCAGGATCTTGCGAACTTTCATCGACATGCTCATATTCAAAATGGGTTTTCTTTCTTCGTGGGCAAATTTTGGTCTCTTCTATGAAAGTCGGTTCTATCTTTAAATCGCTTGCTAGCTAGCTAGCTGTTAAAATGTTGTTAAATCCAAGTTCTGACCTACATTTTTCAAAATATGTCTGAATTTGCTCTAGAGAATTTACGAAAGACTTTATATCCACTGACGGACATGGCAACGTTTTTCTAGTTCCATTTATTTTCAATAAAATATCGTACCAAACAACAATTTAACAAAGAAATTTGACATTTTTCATTTTCATAAAAAAACAGGAATTTTCAGGGCATGAAAAAATACATTCCAAACTCTTAGTTAATTTTGAGTTTTTTCAGTTTTTCTTTTTTGCAGTAAACATTTGTATTCGTTTTTCTATAAATGTAACTTTCTCACATTTTCGAGTGTCTGTTCTAATGAAGGACCAGAAATTGACACCCAAAAATTAAAATTTTTATTTTTTTCAATTTTGAAAAATCGGGTCATATTAGACCCAACTATAGTAGATACGTGATCGAAAAATAACGACAGTAGTAGAAGGTTCGGCTTTAGGAGAGGAGGAGGATAAGAGTCTTTCGTCTCATCTATCCATCTCGATTCTATGACAAAAACGACGTCGGTGAGCGGCGATAGAAGTAAGCGTGCCACAGGTGGCCCGTTCGGCAGATAACCCCACATATTTGCTGGCACACCGGCGTGCCGTTCGGCAGATAAAGGTTAATAGCGGTCTCATGCCGCCCTCTCCTTCGGCCGCCCCTCTTGGGGCGACTCCGCTTAGGCGGAATTCTACACGAGTTGAATTTCCCGGTAGGGACTTGGCGCCGCCTCCGCCGCCCCTTTGACTGTGCGCCCTGAGGCGGCTGCCTCTCCTGCTTACCGTCTGAAGCCGGCCCTGACCATACGTGATACAATATGCATGGATTGTTAATGCGGAGTAGTTTCGGAGTGGGCTTGGTATTGTATTATTCGTTATAAGCATTATTAACTGTCATTTATTTACAAATTAAATATCATTATTCATGGAAATAAATATGCCGTTATTATTTCAGACAATAGCATCGGAAGTAGTGTGTGTGAGCAATAACAATTGGCCTATCATGATAATTACTTAATTTTTAATTGCAAAATCTTCAGCGATTGTTGTAATTTTTCTTTCAAAAATAATAATAAATATGGCAGGAAAGCAGAGGAAAATATGTTACGTTCCTTATTTATTTCATCTTAAAATATTTAACCGAATATACTTTTCAAATAGATTTTTCTCTTATTCTTTCATTATTAAGTGTTGCTCGTTTTATATCACGAGAACAATTATTTGTTTGCGGTTTTGAGGCGCAGCAAAAATAATTAGAGCATATTTTCTGTATTTTTAGACTTTGGTCTGTCTATTCTTATTGTCTATCCGACGCTGTTCAGCTTACGTTTTATTTTTCTTTCGATGCTTGACTTGGAGTGTGACAGTTGTAGTTGCCAGGAATGTTTCTAACCGGTTGCTAAGCGACACCTATGAAATTCTCCTCTCGTAACCAGCCACACCCTCTTACGTTCTCTTCGATGGGACAAACACGCCCATGCGAGACAGCCAATAGAGGGACACGATGCCCATGACGTCACCACCGTGACCATTGGGTTTTCAGTTTACACGTCACAAATTTTTTGGCATCATTCTTTGATGCATCTGTTACGTCCGAAGAGTTTAGCTTAGGAAATTCGCGGATTTGTTGAAAATAAAAGATATTAACCAACTTAAATCTTCTGAAAATGCTAATGTACCAATTTGTTTAACGATTGAAACCGGTCGTCCTTGCAAAGGAAAGTTGAGCTCGTCCACCTCCTCTCTCTCAGTAGCGGTTCGTTTTTTTAATGGAAAAAAGTCCTCTTGTCAAGATAAAATACTGATAAAGAACTTCAAACTCCAGTTTGAACTCGGGTAACCCTCTACATTCGCGGTTTTGATAACTCGCTGGGTATTTTCCGTGTAAGCCGATAACTATGTAAGCTGTTTTAACCACGTAAACAGTTATATGTATTCCACTTTCTCACGTTATTAATGTGTGCTTCTGTATACATTTTACCATATTTGTTTTGAAAAGTGAAAATGGTCGATTTTTAGACTGATTATAAACTAAATATAAATACTGAGTATTAGGCTGGCTTGATGACTTGATTAAAGCACCTATCCGGCAAGTGGGAGACCCAGGTTCGATTTCCGATCGAGCTCAGAATTTTCTCCTCCTAGATTATTCTTATGCATTCACGCATATATTTCATAATAGTACTCCATCTTGTCATAAACTTTTTTGTGTTTTTGTTTCGGATTATAGTTCGTCTACCGCCAGCACGTGTTTTGTTTGGTTGTCACTTCTGACTAACCACTCTTTATTTGTTCACATCTGTTAACCTATTTAATATTTTGCATTGCAGTCGCCTCTCGCCAGTTTCACGCGAATGGTTCGCTCTAGTTTTCTTATTATTATATGTTATTCTTAATAGATGTCCTAATTAATTGTCATACTAGCAGGCCTACGCAGATATTCTGCGTGTAAATAGTTGATAATCATCGCATTTGGTCAATACAAAATCTACAGCTTGAGTGCGAAGTTGTAAGTGATGTTCCACAGTACCAAACAAATGCATAGAAACAGAATTAAACAAACAGTTGTGTTTTCATAAGCAAATCTCTCATAAGATGCACCTTTCTCAATTGCATTGCTCTTTTTTACCACCTTTCGTTTCTTATCAGATTCTTTTCTTCCCGTTAAGCTTCGTTTTCGTCTCGGGGCCATTACATACTTACAAAGAAAAACTAAAAACAATTTTAACTTATTAAATCAAACAAAATAAACAAATTTGTAACTGAAAATTCCAATATATGTCCTTTTTTATATAACAATCAATGCAACCGTTTATGTAGATTATCAATGAAGAAAAGATAACCATGTAATATGTTAACAAAAATAACGTATGTCCCTATTCTCATTTAATTTTAAATTTATGCGTTAGCCTATTTCCGTTAATAAGCAGCACATATGTATAATATAATCGTTCTACTGACAAAGAGATAAGATTCCAGCGTTCAAACGACGAAAGGAAGATTCAACTGCTTTCATTACATCGTTAGAAACGCATCCCATACGCAGTTTTAAGTGACTAATATCCGTAAATATTTATGTTGCTATGTATAAATGTTGACAATGCTACAGCAATAATTTCGATGCTTAAAAGTGAAAAGCGAATCTTTCACCCATTTGAAGGTATAATTGAAAGTAATTGAATCGGAGGCAACAATGACGGTCGCCTCGGCAACGCCCGGAAAGAGTACGAAATATCCGTAAAATTTTAACGAACGAAGGAAAAACCCTTGCACTCTGAAAAATGGAAAACCCCTTGTAAACTTATGGGAAAATATAATTGTCTCCTGGATTCGAACCGCGCATTTTGTCGAAATTAGAATGAGAACGGACAAATCTACACGGAATTTGGAAACGACATGTGAAAACCGCGTCTCCAGAGCTGTCGTAGTTGTCGAGTTATGACTGGAATTATGTGAATGCCAGGCGGCCACATAGACATCGACGGATTTTAATATATAAAATAAAGATAACTAGCAGAATTTCCCGTTGAATTTCAACGGATTTAGTGAAGCTACTACAGCACAACATACAAACTCTTTCAAATATATAGTAGATACTTTTAAACACAATTAGCTTTTCTTAACAATTAATCACATTTGCTTGTAACAATCCGTTTCCGAACGTATTGCATTCAAATATTACGAAAATTTTATTTCTTATCATGTTACTTTCGCCAAATCCAGCTTCATTTCTTGTGTAATTATGCCTCGCTGAAATATTTACTTTTATGTCTTGTAAGCAAGAAACACTTGAAAAAGCAACGTACAGTTGTCCATGATTGAACACTGACTCCGGTAAATGTACACCAGATATGTGAGCTTATTTACGTTAATAAACATTATAATGTAGAATATGTATAATGATTTTACTTGCAAAAAATGTAAGATTCGAGTATTCAGTAGACGAAAGAAGGTTCTATTACTTTCATCAATCGTTATAAACGCTTCCTGAATAATAATCAGTATCTATTTACGCTGCTATCCATAAACATCGATCGTTTCGTTGCTTAAACAAAAGTGCGAAGCGAATAACACTAAACTTTCGTCTATTTGTAAGCTTCATTGAAGCTAATTGAATCAGGGGTAACAATGATGGCCACCTTGGCAACGCCCGGAAAGAGTACGAAAAATCCACAAAATTTCGAAACAAAAGGCGTATTTCTGAAAACTTCGACTGTGTAACACGTAAACTTCGCAGGAATAAGATAGTATAGTTTTTTCTTCGTCGAATAAAACAGAAACGAAAAAATTCGGTCCATATTTACATATTTTAATGCTTGAAGGAAGAATACCTTGCAAGTCAAGAAATGGATTCATACGTGTTATCTGATGGAAAAATGTTACTCCCCTATATTGGCAGTACTGATTAATCCCGGTTGACCAAACCTTGACCATTCACTAAGTTAGGATGTAAGGAAGAATCGCACCAAATTTGGTAATTTTATCGTTTAGGAGTAGTTCCATTAACAAACACACAAACACACGCTTCAAAATATATTATAGTAGATTACTATTGTTTTGCTATAATATGAATGTACTTGTTATGCGTTAATTCTAATCATCCAAGGACCTTTGCACGGGCCTTAGTAGGAGTGGTTAGCTTTCGAGGGGCTTGCAATACGCAATAAAATGTTTTCTATCAAAACTTCTCTCTGCCATATCTTAAATTTCAGTTTCGAATGGAGCCGTAAGTACAGTAATCAAACCCAACGATAATCTATTTTCATTTTTTTAATTGACTGCCCGTAAGCACCAAATCCAAATGCAGACCTTGAAGTTTATAACTATTGAAAATTAGCCGAACAGGCGTCTCTTAGGAGGTGTGTTCGGCTGATTGGTTCTGGGTGTCCGCATTCCACTCTCTGGTCCAGATCATCTCCCGGGGGCACCACCACCTGAGAGAGGAGACCTTTCAATGGCCTCCCTCTCTCCCCCTCCTCCCCTCTCCCCTATCCCGTTCCGCCCTTACTCCTCATTCCACTCGATTAACGCGGCCTTGCCCTCCCTTCTTCCGCTCTCCTCTCCCTTCTTCTTCCTCTCCATATTTTTTTACACATTTTCCCGCAAGAGAATCGCTCCTTTCCAACAGTTTCGCCGTTTGCCATAATGGCATACCTTTAATATAACTGTTTCCGATGACTAACTCTGGTCGAGCCTAGGGATGCAATTCTATTCTTTTTTAACGAGCTCGTAAACGGCACTCGACGACCCTTTTACTAAGTTATCAAAACTAGCACGAAAGAACATTCCCTCAGCGGGATTCGAACCCGTGATGTTTCCGTCTTTCCACCGAGGCCGAGAAATATCTTGAACATACTTTGACACGACATAAAAACATGGATTTATTTTCTCTTTGAATTTATCCGTTAGTTTGATACTCACAGGTGCGGCCTGAGACATGGGGTTCGAATCCAGGAGACATTTCTTTTCCCATAAGTTTACACGGGATTTTCGATTTTTCAGAGTGCAAGGTTTTTTTCCTTCATTCATTAAAACGTAAATATGGACCGATTTTCTTCGTTTTCGCTTTATTCGACGGCTAAAACTCTACACTATCTTATTCTTGCAATGTTTACGTGTTACACGGTCGAATCATTCAGAAATACGCAATTGCTTCCGAAATTTTACGGATATTTCGTACGCTTTCCGGGCGTTGCCAAGGCGACCGTCATTGTTGTTTCCGATTCAATTTCTATCAATTATACCTTCAAATACGTGAAAGAATTTGCTTCTCACTTTTAAGCATCGAAATTGTTGCTGTAGCATTGTCAACATTTATACGTAGCAACATAAATATTTACGGATAATTATTCAGTTAACTGCGGACAACTGCGTATGAGAAGAATTTCTAAGCAGTTGAATCTTCCTTTCATCGTTTGAATGCTGGAATCTTATCTCTTTGTAAGTAGAACCATTATGATATTATATATATATATATATATATGTATATAATTATATTATATTATTATAATATTAGAACCATTATAATATTATTATACATCCATAATGTTTATTAACGCAAATAGGCTGAAGCATAAATTTTTAATTAAATGAGAATAAGGACACACGTTATTATTTTAAACACATTACATGGTTATCTTCTCTTCATCGATATTCTACATAAACGGTTATAAAAATAAAGGAATTTATTAGTGAAAGTACTATAGAAACATCTGATATCCCATTAATTTTGCCTGCTTCTTAATCACTTCATCAGTTACTTTACCTGTATTTGCATTCGCTTACCATATCCAAACAACTAACGAATCCTCCATATTTTCATGTTTTGCCTACTAAGCCATTTCACATTTGCTCTTGTTTGATTCGCGCACTTCTCTTATTCACTCAGAATGTCTCTAGCATAGCGCCGACTTATAGGTTTTATACTCATACGTTTTATTTAAAGCTTTGCCTAAATAGCTATGGCGTTAAAACGAACTCACTTTTGATGCAAAACCGTATATTTGTGGGTTCACAGGCATAGCGTATGGCGGATAGCGGGAGTGGCGCTTTACCGAGGGTTTCTCTACCTAATCAGAATGCGGAAATTCTGTTCATAAGCATTCGTTGGCGCTGTGTGGGGATGGCGCTGTATAGGGGACGTTAAATCGAGGTTTGACTGTTTCCTTCTGATGTTTCGGATATAAAGGACACTCAACAATAACGGACAGGCCTTTAGTCAGATAGATGCATCGAGGGTCCACTATATCTCAAAGAACATTTATGATGGAATGCTATCTCGCCCGGGGCGCCGAAATTCTTCGGGCCGCCCCTGCCATCTACTTATTGGGTGAATTGCAGGGTAACATAACATAAAATGTGTATATTAGTGCAGTGCGGTCGCTTACCTCTTGCTCCGTGACTTTAAGAGCGCTTCCCTCCCTGGCCATCGATGCCAGAGCCGGCGAGGTGTATGCCGTTGAGAAGCCGATTATCATGGAGCCCAGGGAGACCGATAGTGCTGCCATCACCTGCGGCGGAGAGAATACGAGCATTAAAATTGATTATGATTGATCACGGCGGATTCGGCTTTTAATTTCATGTCTATTATTATTTATATGAATTAATTTAATTTAATTTAATGTGTATCAATTCGTGTAAAATCATAATCAGAATAAACATTTCCTTGCCATGTGTTTGAGAGATCACGATGGGTTAGGTAGTTCACAAGATACACATGGGATAAAAGGGACTGTCCCAATTTTAATGACGATGTGTAAAAACCCATTTCTGAGCGACAGTTAGCTATAAGAGAGGTTTGTGAACAGTTGTGTCTAACATTGTGTTTACGTTTGCTTTGATATCTCATGAAATATTGTATATACTTTGGATTGCGAAATGTGCTTGAAAAGTACTCTAAAAGTGCGTATCAGTTTACGTGTAAGTAAAGAAACAATTTTTGTGCTCCATCACACTATAGACAATTATTTTCCGTGATTTCTGAATTTATTGTTGCAATTGTTTACTCGTTGTTACGGTAAAATGTATATTAAACCATAGTAGCAATGAGTGGTAAACACATAGCGTAGTATGTCCAATGTACTGTATTGATATGTATTATTTGGGAAACAAATGTCTCACAAAATATCTGCCAGGAACGTAACCCCAAACTTTTATCATAGTTCTTCTGGTAATCCTTGTTTCGCTATACGTTGTTTCGTTATAAGTCGCATTTTTCAGGAACGCATCTCCGACGTACAGCGGGGTATTACTGTGTGTGTGTGTGTGTGTATGTGTATATATATATATATATATATATAAATGGTGTAAATAATCAGCCAATCAGGGATGCCACTTGGCTGAAAAAACCGAACTTGTTTTCATATCTCATAAAATATTAGTCATATTGGAAAAGTGTTAAAATAAAATTTGTGGAACTAACCAGATAAAATTTTTCTTTTTGAATATATTTTTAACGTAGGAGTAACCGTCTACAAGAAAATCGAACAAGGATGTCGTAATTCGCTTTGAATTTGGAAAGATTTATGAATGGTTACTTGTTTCCAACGAAAGCAATGTTATCAATAAGTGAAGTTATTAAGACGTACTATGATTAGGAAAATATAATTAATGTCATTGCATGTTTATGGGGCATTTCGTAAGTGGAAGGAAATGGATTATCTGCGATGAAGAAAAATGTGTAAACGTAAATATTACATGTACAGTAAAACCTCAGTTATCCGTAAGCGGACCGAGAATTTTGAAGCGACTTTGAATTTTTCTACTTTCGTGGAAAATGAAGGCACGAACTTAATAATAATCCGCCGATGTAGATAGCAATCTAACGAAACCTGTTTCGACAAAATAGAGTTTTTTCTAAAAAAAAACGTAATGTTGTGAAATGATCTACTTACCAATTTTGCCCGAAATTAAGTTTTCTCCTTTATTTGAGGGTTTCTTATATACAATCTTAAATTCGTAGCCATGTTAATCAGTGGTCGAGAGAGAATGCTTTTGTTGTATTTTTATTTTCCTGTCTCATTTTTATTTATGTGCACACGTAGCAGTGTAAGGCAGACCGCCCAAACCAAATTTTATTTTTATGTTCACTTATTCCACCCTAATTACAGGTTTAATTCGATAGCGTTTTATTAATGACATCCTGACTGTGTCTCCGTAAAAAACTACATTATTTAACTGAAATGATGCCTGACATTTCCTTTAAATGCAGATTATCCCGTTTATATTATCCAACCCAACCCAAGTCCCATTTAACACGGATGATCGGGATTTTTACTGTACTTTACTCTCAAGCGAAGGAGGTTTTAAATAATTTTTGATTGATTACAACTGATTTTTTTTAAATAGGTCAATAAAAGTTTTATATTTTCCTGGAATCATTTTTTTATTTATCGTTTTGCAGTCATACTGAAATTACGTAGATACGTTTAATAACTCTTAAACTAAAGAAGGAAAACACTTTTAGTAGACAGAAGAGAGGCTATGGTATTCCGCTGTTTTCTTTTTGCGTGCGGTCGTTCAAATACGTCATCGCACGAAACGCGCTTATTTGTGAAATGCACATTTCCCCACCGCGTTTATTTCTCACTTGCGCATTGTCACTCGATTCTTACCGTGAATTGTTGCGAGGCACGGTACATACAGACGAGGGGCTGCTAGCCCGTTGGAATATTTTCAGGGCACACGGGTAAATCATATCAAGAAACTAACAAAATAACCCGTCAAATGCGACTGGTTACACCAAGGACACCAATATTCCTTTCGATTTTTTACAAGAAGATAATAATAGAGATGTTAATTAGTAATTTTTTTCAAGTTTACGTATTTTAGAGAAATTCTGCGATGTTTTTAGAACTTTTATATAAGTTTTCTCGATCTCGTTTAAAGCTCGTTTTACCGTCCTCTCTCTCACCCCCAGTGTGCCCACGTTATCTTTCCGAAGGACGTATCGCCCTGGGTCGAGGGTCCAAGCCGTCTCTTATCTTCGCCGGAATCCATCCCTGGACCAGCTCGTCCCACTCCCGGAGGCACGTTCAACTCCCGGAGGAGAGAGAGAGACGCGCGACTCCGGTTGACACCGATTCGTCGCCGCGTGTTACAAACGGCATTTCGTATTTTATTAACTCTTAGTCGGATATCGCTCGCTTTCCATCTGACACTTTGGACGGGATGAATTTAAACTTCGTCCCTTAGCCTCCTCATCTCCGCCTCCTCTATCACTCTTCGGACCTAATCGCCGACGCTTCTTCGTCCTCCTCCCTTCCCCCCTCCCTTCCCCTCCCCCCCCCCCCAATTTTGCCTCCTCGACGCGCACTTCGCCTGCTCCTCCTCTCGCCGACCAAAAGATTTCGAAGCGTACTGATGACGCTGCTCGCCACAATAAGGAAATCTCGCTCGTGCCCTTTGAAGATTTCGGTAAATTTCTCTCTTTGCCCGTTGTGCCACCTAATGAATCCTCTTTGCATAATCTTTCTATGCGTTCGAGGACGAGGCCGAAGTAACTCGTTAGTTTGAACGTCATTAAATCGTTCGAAAGAGGGCGCTGAAATGCGTTATAGCAAAAAGCGCCGAAATATAGTACCTCTGTCCGCTCCTGCTCGAGGCCTTCGAACTTTTTAGGCTCGTCATATCCGTTGATTGATAAGTGATACTCGACTGTGTTTAGCTTGAAAACTTGTCAACAGGTCCACATGTGCGATGTGTGCATTTATAACACGGGCGGCCAAACAACGGGGGTGGCCGAAATTTATCGTCAGACACGTACAGTATTCTTAACAGTAATGCGGATTGTATTATAATATACCGCATATTCTTTCATATTTATTGGATTCTCCAGTTTATCAAACCATAAGGCGTTTTTAAATTTTTTAAAAAATAACGCCTAAAAGGGAGGCAACTGAGAGATTGTCAATATGTCCGTGACAGTTTTTATCTGATTTCGTTATTGCAGGTGGCGTCCGCTTAACGCACAGCCGTCGTCACGTACGTCGTATAATGATACCGTATAGTATCCGTACGTACGTACATACATAAGTGTCCGTTACTACGTAATTCGTACTCAGGTGGACTCAATTGTTCCGTCACACGGCCAGTGTTGCTGCGCCATATTTTGACTCCTAAAAATTTCCTTATGCTTTTAAATTTTAAACAACTTGAGTGATATTTTTAATAATAATAATAATGGGTGATAGAATAAAACGGCAAATCCTCGAACAACTCCCATCTCGCCACTAAAACAACTCTCCTCCTGGATCTCGAGCAATATCCCATTCAAAATCATCCGTTAACAGCCTCCATTCCTACTGACATTAAATTTTCTTCCCTGATATAACAAGCAACTCGTCAGTTATTGCAGTCAAGTGAAAATATGATTTCGTACAACAGATTATTTTAAAATCTGTATTTACGATGTTTCTGTGCTTTATTTTACTGTTTTAATGCTTATATTTAATGTTTCATACTTTATAAATACAGTAGTACAATATTCCAGCCAAATTTTGGACGAAAACGTTCTTGGGCTTGTACTAGAACACGTCTAAATTTACAACATGCATTTTATAAGGCGAATCTTCATCCGCAAAACACAAGCGTTTTCGAGGACAACCTGTAAATTAAGCGGATGCTGCCTCTTTTGGCCTTTTCTTTTCAATCTCATTAATTTTTTATAATGAAGGATAAATGCTCTAAATCCCACTTTGATAACGAAAATTAAGTCATAAACAACAGGGTGGTTGCTTTTACTTTCTCATATACGAAGTATATGGAGAAAGTATTGTTATCGCGAAAAAATTTGACCTCGAGATTTTGATGGAAATATACGTTTTAGGTGTCTGTCTGTCAGTCAGGGCCGTCCCAATAGATGTGCGGGGCCCTGGGCAAATCGACCTATGCGGGGCCTCGTTATCAGTAACCATCAAATTAAACAGACTTTCCTTGCGGTAATATAGAAGCGCGGGGCCTCTGAAATCGCGGGGCCCGGGGCGGTCGCCCAGATTCGCCATGCCCTAGGGACGGCCCTGCTGTCAGTCAGTCTGACCGTCTGTTCGCGGCTCTAAAGCCTAAACGGTAGAGCTAAAATGACTGAAATCTCGTACTTAGGCATTTTATCAGGATTAGAAGCTATGAAGAAGTTGTTAGCATTGCCCAATAATTAAGGGAATTTTATTCTACTCATTTTTAACAACAATTTGATTTTATCAAGAATGACTCGAACGATTTTGATCAAATTTCGTACCGTTACTTGAGTTTACGTTTGAAGTAATACTACATAGTTCATATTTCTCAAAGAATGAATATAAGGCTAGTTTATTCTTGGACAACTTTAATAACAATCAGATTTTGTAAAAACGGCTCATACGATTTTCATCAAATTATTTAAGTTGATGTTTATATTGATTGCACATTGTTAATATTTTTCAAAAGATAACTAAACGCATTAGTTTATGAGTAAGTTTGTACAATATATGTTGTATCGATTTTTTTGCTAATGTTTACGTCATGGTAATTTTCGAAGTCGGACAGTAGCAACGACGATGGAATTTCCCTTTTTTATTGATAAAGCGTGTGACCCGGATTTCGTCTTACTCAGAAATCATTATTCCTGCGTAACGGAAAACCCGGATCTGAGTTTGTTGATAGAAAGCTCGCGTTGCTCTTTTCTGTTTTGTCATGGATCACTTCCACGAAATTCCTCCACAGACTGAATTGTATTGGTGAATTTCGCGCGCACGTTAATTTCATCCGTATACTTTTATTATCCAGTGACACGTTCGGCTGATGACTTCTACCAAAAGCAAAGGTTAGAAATGGAATAAGTGCGTTTGTTACTCAAAGATTCAAAGTAATTTCAAACTAGTAATAGTTTTGTTCGGATGCAACGATGACGATGAGTTCCAAAAAAAATTGTAAAGTAATTTAAATAACTTTAAAAACACTTGAAAATATTTTTTCGAAAATTGAAGATAAATCGCGTAGCATTTTACATATAAAATCCGAAAAAATAAAATGGTCGAAATTTAGAAAATTGTTCCGAAACTGGTCCAACACTAAGGGAATCGAAGCACGCGGCATTCTGCGAAACCCAGTTTCAAAACCTCAAGTCCTCTGTGTCCACTAACGGTATCTCTGCAGCACTCTTACCTGACTCCAAGTGCATTTAGGCTGAGGGCCGCTGGTCACGGGGATCTGCAGATCCACGTGCGTGTTTGCTCTCACTAGGACCTTCATCTCGGTTTCTCTCCTGGGATAACGGACTCCACTATCTCAACACTCGCTAAACCTCACTCTAGAAACGTCCAAAGACTACAAAACGGACTGTTTCCGGATGAATGGTGGATGCGTTTCTCCTCCTCCTCTGTCGTCGGAACGATGAACCTGGCCGAGCGGCCGTCGTCACTGGGTTCTTCGGCAGGCGTCCTCTCGCCTTAAAAAGCACTCCCTTAGCTTTTTAATTGCACGTACGAGGGGGCGAGTGGCGTGGAGGAGGGGCGAAAAATGGAAGGGGATCACGTGGTGTTTGAAAGGGTAAGTGGGAAGGGAGGGGAAATGCCTTAGGGTTATCGGGAGGTGGCGTGCGCAAAGCGGAGTCACGAATCTATCGGGGGAGGAGGACTCTAGAGGAGCGAAGATCGGTCGGTCGCGATGAAGAGAGTCGCGCGGACGTTCGGATGGGTTGGTGTGTGGGCGCGCGGGGCTTTGTGGGGCTTTAGGAGAGGAGGAGCTAAGAAAAACAGGAAATTTGCGGGTCTCTTCCTCCGACTGCGGAGGCTTCTCTTCGCGAATTGTCGCTAAAATCGGGGTCCTCGAGATGTTAGAAGGATTCTTTCTCCCTCTCTTGGAAAAGGGTTCGTCTTTTCCAAATCCTCGCCGTCTCTCTCTACCAATGTCTCCGGGAGCGAGGAAACTCGAATGTCCTCGAATTCCGCCACCGCTCGTTTTATAGTACATACGTCTCCTATTGATCCCGGGAGAGATGCCGGCCGTCGAACACACACTTAACCCGTAGAAGAGGTGCTTCCCGAGGGCTTTGCCTCCGCGCGCATGCCTTCCGATGATTTCGGGGGCGGCCGGTGCGAAAGGACTCGCGTGGATTGCCCTCCACAAAGTGTTTCTTTCTTTTCGACGCGTTATGAGAGGTCGGCATGCTTCCAAATCCGTCCGTCGCCGTGGCCTGCGTTCGCCTCCTCTTTCATCTAGTACAGGGGTGGGCAAACTTTTCTGCATGGCCGGCCGCATCGGTGTTTGCGAATTCTTCAGCGGGCCACATTGAAAGATGCCAATGCTTAGGCGGGCCAGATTAGAGTTTAAATCGGAAATTGCTTAGATTTTTAAGCATCATACATAACTGAAAAATAAGCACAAGGATTGTTGGGATAAATTTTCAAAACTAAAGGTTTTATTGTCATAATTTTACCAAAAGTAATATAAAATTGTGTTAAGTTTTACAGATTGCTTTTTCACCAAAGCTTCGCGGGCCACGTTGAATGCTCTCGAGGGCCACATATGGCCCGTGGGCCGCGGTTTGCCCACCCCTGATCTAGTATATCTATCGCTTACCATCGTTTGCGATCCGTTTGACGTCGACCGCCGATTTGTTACGCTCAGTTCGGTAAATTCGTGTCGACGTCGACGGGTGGTGATCACGTAGGAGCGTCGTGAACTTGGTCGATCCATCCTTAACCATTTTCCGTTTCAGTTCGTCTACTATTATTCTCGATTACGTCCGTGCTCTTTCCGTCCGCATCACACGCGTCGCAGTGAGTATTTTTTCGAGGATATTATTAGTCGTTGTTGCTGTTTTTTGAGTATTTAACGTATAGATGAAAACGATTTCCGTCGAATTTCATTTGTATTTTTCATCTTTTTACTTTCTCCATACGAAGTAATGGGAAAGTATTGTGATCACGAAAAAAAATCGACTTCGGGATTTCAACGGAAATACACGTTTTGAGGTCTCTAGAACACGTTTAGACTATTTTCGGAATGATGTGGGTGTGTGCGCGTGTGTGTATGTGATTGTGGGCGCTCTAGCTCAAAAAGTATTTGCCATATCGTTACCAAATTTCATATATAACACTTTAGCATGAGCACAAAGAACTGATTAGTTTGTCGACAATAACGGGTAACCGGAAGTCGAGGTTTATTCGAAACCAGATTCGGTTTTTACGATATTTCTTCGTTAAAACATCATTATTGTATTTACAATTCTATACAAAAGTTATAGAGAATGTAATTTCCTACAACTTTCATATGAAACAATTTTCTATTGTAGTTATTGTTTAGGAGTTATTTATAAATAACCTGTTTTTCGGTTTTCTCCTTAAAAACATCGTTATTGGTAATCTTCGTGAGGACCAAAGTTGTAGAGAATAATATTTCTTCCAAGTTTTGTTTGAAACAAATTTTCGTAGAACCATCCATTTCGGAGATATTTTGCTTTTTACTTTCTCCATACATAGTAATGGGAAAGTATTGTGTTCACGAAAAAAATCGACTTCGAGATTTCAACGGAAATACACGTTTTGAGGTCCCTAGACTTCGCTTAGACTATTTTCGGAATGGTGTGTGTGTGCGTGTGTGTATGTGATTGTGGACGCTCCAACTCAAAAAGTACTTGCCGTATCCTTACCAAACTTCAAATATAACACTTTAGCATGAGCACAAAGAACTGATTAGTTTTTGGACAATAACGATTAACCGGAAGTCGAGGTTTATTCGAAACTCGATTCGGTTTTGCGATATTTCTCCGTTAAAACATCATTATTGTATATACAATTCTATACAAATGTTATAGAGAATGTAATTTCCTACAACTTCTATTTGAAACAATTTTCCATAACAGTTACTGTTTAGGAATTATTTATAAATATTCGGTTTCCGTCAAATATCTTCTTGAAAACATCGTTATTGGTAATCTTCGTGAGGACCAAAATTGTAGAGAATTATATTTCTTCCAGGTTTTGTTTGAAACAAATTTTCGTAGAAACATCCATTTCGGAGATAATTTGCTTTTTCTTAATATCAGTATACAGCGCCAACACCATGTAGCGGTGAATTCTGTAAACATTCAAAATATACGTAATTTACGGCAATAAGGAGGACTATATTCTTTTACAATACGAAATGATAATTTTGCATCATAATGCTATTCATAATAATTTAAATATCTGTACCCCAAATATGGAGAAAGTCGTGTTGGCCACATCAGATTTTTTATATTTATGATAATAACTTTCGAATCTGTGGCATTCGGAATATCATTGGAAATATATGGCCTCTTTTAATCGGTCATGCATGTGCCATCTACTATCGTTTTCAAAATTATGTAGACTCGAGTTTGAGGCTTAATATCTCAAAAACGGCTAATGGGATTTTCGCGCAATGCATATCAGCGTGTAGATAATTTTGTTCTGCGGTTAGTGTAGGTAAAGCAGAATTTTAAAAAATTATTCTAAGGTATGTTTTGGAGTGAGAATGAAAAATGGACCCCTTTTCTGAGCGTTGCGGCGGCTGGCGTTACTTTGCCGGTTTGTAATAAAAAACCGGATCTGGTAGTCTTTGGTCTTCCCAAGAGATCTCTAAAAGGCTGATAGAAGACACATCCTTAATTGAAATATGCGAGGTGCAAGCTTCATCTTAGACTGCGATATCTATTGGTAGTTTTACAACAATGGGTACGCTAACCTCATTGTTGCATTCAGGATCGCATGCCGACGCATTTTTGCAAATACTTGCATTGTCACCACTTTTGCTGTCCTTAACTTGTACAGTTTCCCGACCAACAGAGTTAGAAAAGAAACTACTAATTTTAGGCATCTTCGACGCCCTATTTTCAATTTCCTTCTTCTTTCTTCATTTTTCACTTCCACTTAGATATTTCTTGGAAGACATTTTGTTACTTAAAGGATGATTAAGTAGTATATGTTATTTACCAATGATTACACAAACCTCACTTTTGCGGTTTTACTAGCAAACACATGAACATTGCAACAACACAAACACTTTCTACAACATCTAACCCTCGACTAGCTGCAAGAAGTTATATTCGATACTATCACAATCTATCTTCAAATTCGACCAATTTATCTTCGAATAGGTTGAATGACGTTTAGCCCATCACTAAGTCTGCGAAGTAGGTGGCATACTTTACAATAAGAAGAAGCGACAGCGACTACAACCAAAAGTAGCTAATCTAAAGTAGACAAATATTGTATACATTGTGATATGTTACATGTCAAGACCATCAATTTTCCTTTGGTCATTTAAATATGAACAGTTTATTGTTTATTTAATAACGTAATTAACTGCGTGAAAATTTAGATCTTGCCATATTTTTGTAGTTTTTTTTTGTATTAAAAAAAATAAGTTTCAAAGAATTAAAGGAGTGGGCCCCCAGAAGGCCTAGGCCCGTGGTTTTCAAAGAATGGAGTGGGCCCCCAGAAGGCCTAGGCCCGTGGTTTTTTGCCACCACTGCCACCCTGTTGTTACGCTACTGTGTTCAACCGATTGAATGATACATTTTTAAAATTGTGAAATATTTTCCTTTTATCTGTTTTTTTACATTATTTTTTGCAGAAATTACCTTAGTATATCCTGTCTCAAAGTTCTTCGGTTTTGCTTGTTCCTACATCGCATGTTAAATTATATTAATGTATTTTGAGGTAAGCGTTAATTGTCTAAAGGTTCCGCTTGACCTTAGGTTAAGCGATCTTGGTAAAATTATGTAACGCGAATCAGTTATTGTTCTAGTTGTCGATGGGCGATGTTTAGTGAGGTGATTTCTTATTTGTTTATTAATCCAGTTTATGGAGGCATACAATGCGAGAATGTCTTTGTAATTCTCTGTACTTAATTTGAGTGAACCTGTAGATAGGGTGTTTTATATTATATAAGCAGTTGGAGTTAATGGTAGTCAGTTACATCGAATTTACATAAATGTTTCAGTGTAGATGTAAGTTAACATATAAATTTATTCCCTTGATATAAAGAACGAAAGACTATTCTTAATTATGATCCTTTTATTTCTGTTGTTTGTATTCTTTACCCATTCAAATAATTACCAAGCTTCGCAGTTGTTTTGAAAGGAAAAAAAATCTGATGTGGCCAACACATGACTTTCTCCATATTTCGGGTATAGATATATTTAACCCTATAGAGCGTTCCATCTTAAAGCATCAGTACGGTTTCAAACGGCATCGTTTCTCCCCTTCTTCTGCAGACTTAAAAATCCAATCGCCCACTCCTCTACGACACCGGGGTTGCCAAATCTCACTAATAATTTAATGTTGCATTAAAATAAAAATTCAAACTTTCTAATTGCGCTATTTTTAACGCAGAATCTGATGATATACTTTTAAATGAAAACTAAAAATTATATTCTATACAAAATGCGATAAACAATATTTGACCTGAAATGGAAATTTTACGGTCACGTTTGTTTCAATCGATATATACATTCTGTTTTAAAATAATGTAATGCAGTTTTTTGTATTAGGTTCAGGAATTTTTAAGGATCGTAATGGTGCAGTGGTGTGTCTCAGAGGAAAATTTACAAGGTTAAAAAAGAAGCAAATGTATTTGTAATGTCGGGCAGGTAAAAATTTCCTCAATTGAAATTCAATTTCCGTTATGTATAGTGATCAGCATAAAATAATCCAGTTCTTGCTTTTACTTAGGAATTTTGTGAGCAATTATTCTCATACAAATATGCTTAACTATTTTCCTCTGATCACATTACATCTAATCTTAGTATATGCGAGGAAGTTAATCCAAAAATAAGATGTGAACAAACACAGTGTACCTCCGAACTCACATTTATCCAATTAACTATGCTACGATTTTGTTAAATACCAATTTACATCATTTGGGTGCTTTTTCCGCGAATTAGCTTAGAACATTAATGATTACCTATTTTAAAACGCCCTACAACTTTTATTCTGTACATTTTTCTCTAAATGAAATATTTATCCAGTTATGCATAAAAATGCAAATGGCAACTACAACGCTAATTTATTATTTACAAAGTAAATTATGCATTTTTAAAAATATGTACTATCTAAACCTCTATTTATGATTTCAGTAGCCTTTCAAATGAAATAATTTTTGATTGGGTAAATATATTTTTAATTTTTAGGCAGTTTACGGCATAATATATCTTGCTGTTGTTAAGGAAACCTCATTTAACATAATAAACCCCTCAATCACGGAACACATTTAAATCAAACTTATCCCACAGGTCGAAGGACATTTAACCCCTTAACTGGAGAATTAATTTTTCTTATCTTTCAGCTGGTGGGGAATTATTCCTTTTTTCAAATAATTTTAATTTGACTTTTTCTTGATCTATTTGTTATGATATCATGTTCTGTGAAGTTGGTGATGGATATTTTACAATATTAACGAACTTACGCCATTTGTAAAAATTATAAAATTTCAATTTTATTCGTTAATTAATTATTTGTTCAGAAATTATCACATTTTTATCATGAATGATTTTTCCAATTATAAAACATTAAAAATATTTTTTAATTTTTCTACTATTTTGACATTTTCGCAAGGATAGGTAACTTTACGTCACAAGATAAAGGACTACCTAAGACTGATTTAGACAATTGAACGCTAGCACAGAAAAAATAAATCTGAGCGCATAGAGAAAACAAGGGCACTTCAAAGAGATTCTATTCTTTTAAGCTCCTTTTCTACTTTCTCCATACGTAGTAATTGGAAAGTATTGTGATTACAAAAAAAATCGACTTCGAAATTTCAATGGAAATACACGTTTTGAGGTTCCTAGAACACGTTTAGAATGATGTCTGTGTGTATGTGCGTGTGTGTGGATGGATGTGATTGTGGGCGCACTAACTCAAAAGGTACTTGCCTTATCGTTACCAAACTTCATATATAACACTTTAGCATAAGCACAAAGAACTGATTAGTTTTTGGACAATAACGGTTAACCGGAAGTCGAGGTTTATTCGAAACCCGATTCGGTTTTGCGATATTTCTCCGTTAAAACATCATTATTGTATATACAATTCTATACAAAAGTTATAGAGAATGTAATTTCCTACAACTTCTATTTGAAACAATTTTCCATAACAGTTATTGTTTAGGAATTATTTATAAAAAATAATCGGTTTTTCGGTTTTCGTCAAATATCTCCTTCAAACGTCGTAATTGGTCATCTTCGTGAGGACCAAAGTCGTAGAGAATAATATTTCTTGCAAGTTTTGTTTGAAACAAATTTTCGTAGAACCATCCATTTCGGATATATTTTGCTTTTTCTTAATACCAGTATACAGCGCCAACACCATGTAGCGGTGAATTCTGTAAACATATTCAAAATATACGTAATTTACGGCAATAAGGAGGACTATATTCTTTTACGATACGAAATAATAATTTTGCCTCATAATGCTATTCATAATAATTTAAATATCTATACCCCAAATATGGAGAAAGTCATGGGTTGGCCACATCAGATTTTTCACTTTTATGAGGGTTTTGGGACCGCCGCGGCGGAGTGTTTTGAGCACTATAGCAGCCACATGTACAACACGCTTGCGGTACGTAGCGAGAGAAATTTTACTACGCAGTATTTTTGTTTTGGTTTAGAAAATCGTGTATTACGGCAAAAATTGTAGCAAAAGCATTTACTTAATAAGTTACATAAAGGAAATTTTAAATTACTAGACTTTTGCTGGCGTTACGATAGTGAGACATTGCAACACCGCACGCCATTTACCAATACTGACACTTAAAGATGGAACGCTCTATAGAAAGGCATAGCCGGGTAAAATATACCCAGCGATGTTGCAACATTGTACCGTAAGTGTGCTTCCCGGCACTTGAGAATCTTCTTGCCTTGGGTAGCTTCAGTATTTGTTGAGACTTGGTGATAGGGTGTTGCGCCGTGTTGAGTTCCATCTCCTTTGTGTTTTAAGGGTGATCGGGATATATTTACCCGACGATGCCAACTACGTGAAGTTTTTTTATAAGTACTGAATAGTTATGCAAATTCGATAAACTCATTTTACATCAATGCCATACAACAGAAGCAGCTGATGGCCTTCTTAGCTCTCGAATATTTTCACATACATTATAATAGTGTATTTTTGAAATAATTTTCGTAAACTTATATTCAACTTTCAATTAAGAAAATGTAATCATGCTTTTTATATTATATGACTCCAGTTGTGTAGTAAAAATATGAATTTATATGCCCAACAATTTTTATAAATAAATTATGATTTGAACTTTTTTTCGATTTTTTCATGGGCCGGGTAAATGTTACCCTGCGATGCCTGTGGTGTAACTGAAAACAAGCGATGCCTATCTAGTGTTAAATTATTATGAATAGAATTATAAGGCAAAATTATTATTTCGTATCTTAAAATAATACAGTTGTCCTTATTGCCGTAAATTACGTATATTTTGAATATGTTGACAGAATTCACCGCTAAATGGTGGTGGCGCTGTATACTAGAAAAAGCAAAATATCTCCGAAATGGATGGTTCTACGAAAATTTGTTTCAAACAAAACTTGCAAGAAATATTATTCTCTACGACTTTGGTCCTCACGAAGATGACCAATTACGACGTTTGAAGGAGATATTTGACGAAAACCGAAAAACCGATTATTTTTTATAAATAATTCCTAAACAATAACTGTTATGGAAAATTGTTTCAAATAGAAGTTGTAGGAAATTACATTCTCTATAACTTTTGTATAGAATTGTATATACAATAATGATGTTTTAACGGAGAAATATCGCAAAACCGAATCGGGTTTCGAATAAACCTCGACTTCCGGTTAACCGTTATTGTCCAAAAACTAATCAGTTCTTTGTGCTCATGCTAAAGTGTTATATATGAAGTTTGGTAACGATATGGCAAGTACTTTTTGAGTTAGAGCGCCCACAATCACATACATCCATCCACACACACGCACATACACACAGACATCACTCTAAACGTGTTCTAGGAACCTCAAAACGTGTATTTCCGTTGAAATCTCGAAGTCGATTTTTTTCGTAATTACAATACTTTCCCTATACTTTGTATGGATAAAGTAATAACAGGCCGATAGTTGTTCGATCACGCGTCTGTATTTTTCTCTGCCGAGGCTTAAATTTCTATTCGCTCCATCTCAACACATCTCTTTACGCTATCGTGCGTTCTTTCGATTCAGCGATACACATTACATTTGCCGTTTCTCAGGCGATTTCCTAATTAATTGCGTTAACGCCTCTGCGGCTGAGAGAAAATTACAGAGGAATCTAATTTGCCATTTTCCAGTAGTTATTGTATTGTTCTTGTTATGACCCGCCGGCAATGAAAGTAAAAAGATAGTTGCGCGGAATAAGGTTTTCATTCCCAGCTGCTGTCCGGCATCACTTTAGCCTTTTTGTTAGGAGGTCTTCATTCTCGCCCTCCTCTCCAGACTCCACTTGGTGTTCCCCTCTCCTCCCTCCCTCCCTCCCACTCAATCCTCTTCAATTGAGAGCGTCCTTTTCTCCGAATCCGCGTCACCCCCTTCGACACAGGCTAAGAGGAAGGCCGTGTCGTGCGCTGAATGGCGATTTGGTGGTTGTGGACGAACGCGCATCCTCTTTTGTGTATCAATCTTAATTTGGGAGGGTAGCGCAGATCAGAGATGGATTCGATATCCATACTTTGTGATCCTTAAAAATAAAGATTTTGTGGATCGTGCGTCATTAGTTTAATTTTTAGGATAAAAAATATGTTTATATTCTGCGGGTATGTCAGTTAATTTATTATATCTTTCTATTTTTTAAAAGTTTTTGGGAAGCTATACGTTCGAGCGATGTGAGATACCGATGAAATAATTTTTAGTTCTTGCTGCCATTGGAAAGAGGTCGTTTTAATTGACGAATTGATTTTCTAGTACGCTTGTAAAAATGTCGGTTCGTTTGTTTGCCTGCCGTGGAACGAGTTGTAAAATTCCCATAGCTCCTCTCAATGACATTCTACCTCGTAAAAATATTGGAATGCCTTCAATTGTACACAAAGAAACGAATTTGCGTAGTAATTCACTCGTACTTCTTTCGATTTGAATTAGTTATAACTCAGTATATTATATATAATATAGCGGATCCTCGTATTTGGCCGGAGTGTGTATATGTGCGTAGCAATCCCAATTTCCCACTCTGACGTGATTTAACTCTTTCTATCTATAGCATTCTTTGCTCCGTCGCACTCAAACCTTCTTTCCAAGAGAGAAGACGCCTTTGCCCTCTCGTCGTTACAAGTGATGACGTCCTAAACACCCTTTATTTTTCCTTCTCTCCTTCGTCATTCCTTATGTTTTCCTTCTTTCCTTGGCACTCCCTCCGAACCCTGTTTTGCGAACCAATCAGCGCTGCGTGGGACGTTTTCTCTCTCTCTCTCACACACACACACACACACACATTCTCTTCCATCCTCCCTTCTCCGCTCCGAAGAGCCATATCTCATTTCAAAACTGCTCCTGTTATTTTGAAGTCACATGAGCCTCCTTCGAGGGATTGAGTGTGGGGCAGGTTGTGGACGAGCGAGCATTGTAATCCATTAGCTCCGTAAGTGCTGTTTGTCTTTTATGAAACTGACAAATCGAGTGACAAATTACGTTTTGACTATTGCCCTGAGATATTGCCGAAATTTATGACGGCTTATTTAAAAAATATTTTGAACTACCCATGTCAGAACTTTGTAGCAGCTAGATTTACACCTTAAGTTGTAACGATTTCAGGCTTTAAAATGTATATAGCAGGAACACAAAACAGACCAATATTGTCATATTAGTTGAAAGGTTGGAAAATCATTGAGTATTGACCTAATATTTCGGTCCACAATTGAGTTGATCTAGGTAAATTATAGCCGCTTGAATTAACCAGATGTGCGTTTCACTTATCATTATATATTGACGGGCCTTACTTAGGATATCATTATATATTGATGGGCCTTACTTAGGATATAGGATACTAGTGAATGTGTGCTTGCATTCTGCAAGCAATTTATCTCACATTAATGCAAAGAATAAAAGCCGACAAATAACATTTAAAGGCAAAACTGCCCTGCACCAATTTCAGTGCTTTTCTTATCTAAAATAATTTAAAATTTAAGGCTGCCTGGATTCGAGCCGATGACTTCCGCGCAGGAGTTGTCAAATAATATGTAGATATTCTCATGACATTTCCAAACCCTGAAAATATCATCTCTTTATTCCTCTTACACATAGTTTCGTCTATAAGAAGGAATTTATTTTTTCCATGCTTTCTTATGGGAGATATACCGGGTCATCTAGAGTCGGACCCAGGACAGCTGCGATAAAGGTGATAACGGTTCCCCATAGATCACGTGAAAATCTAACAACCTACCAAGTTTCAATTCTCTATCTTATCAGAAAGTCTCCGAAATTAATTGTCAAAAATGCCACTGCTTTTCGTATGGGAAAAAACGCAAAATTCGAAATTTCTGGAGTCGGACCCGTGACACTATGGTATGAGATCTCAATTTTTCTGGCTGTTCCTCCATGCCATCTACAATTTCTGAAAATATAGGGGTATAAACAACCCCTAAAATTTATAATTATAAAACATTTATAGGTTTTTAACATTTGTTACGAATACCTCACAATAATGCAAAATTTCATCAATATAGCACCTCTAGAAGTGCATTTATATGAATTTCATTGTTTAAACTTTATGAATTTTTAACAGCCACAACAATAATTATTTCTAAAATTCTCAATGTTATTTACCACCGGAACATAATTTACTAACTTGGTTAAAATTTTCAGCTTCCTGGCTCTAGCCAAAGTAGATAAACATTAGTCAATTTGTTTAACATTTGAGAATTTATTACGGCCGAACAAATAATAATTTTCAAATTACTTTAATCCCGTTTTCATCATTTGGCAAGTTCTACCGCTAGAAAAAATTTCAGCTTCATAGCGCATTTAGAAGTACCTAAACCATGAAATGTTAGTAAAATAGTTTATAATGTTTACCGTCCAAGAAAATAAACATTTCTGAAATTTTGCAATTATTCCTCCGATTATTTCTTTTGATTAACCTACGTATTAAATTTCAGCTCTCCAAGTATTGTAGTTTGGGCCAGACATTAGTATCCTCCTATATATCATTCTATATCAACTCTTCTTACAGAGGATACTAGTGAAGGTTTGATTGCATTCTGCAACCATTTTCACTCACCCTAAAGTAAAGAGTATGAGCGGACAAATAATTTTTAAACGCAACAGTTTGCACCTTCTTGCCGATTTATGTGTTTTTCCTTATGGTCAATATTGGGGTAAAAACAATCCCTAAATATTATCATAAATAAACATTTATAGGTCTTGTATCCTCTGTAAGAAGAGTCGATATATAATGATAAGATATATATATATAGGAGGATACTAATGTCTGGCCCAAACTACAATAGTTGCAGAGCTGAAATTTAATACACAGATGATTAAAAAAAATTATCGGCGGAATAAATGCAAAATTGCAGCAATGTTTATTTTTTTGGCTGTAAAATATTATAAACAGTTTTACTGACATTTCATGGTTTAGGTACTTCTAAATGCGCTATGTAGCTGAAATTTTTTCTAGAGGTAGAATTTCCCAAATAATAAGAACGGGATTATAGAAATTTTAAAGTCTTTATTCGTTCGGGCGTAATAAATTCTTAAATTTTAAACAAATTGACTAATGTTTTTGTAGTTTCGGTAGAGCCAGGAAGCTGAAAATTATAACAACGTTACCGAATAATGTTCCGGTGGTAAATAACATTGAGAAATTCATATAAGTTTTATATTGTGGCTGTTAAAAATTCATAAACTTTAAAAAATGAAATTCATAGAAATACAGTTCTACAAGAGCTATATCAATGAAATTTTGCATAGATGTGAGGTATTCGTAACAAATTATAAAAACCTATAAATGTTTTATAATTATAAATTTTAGGAGTAGTTTGTACTGCAATATTGACCATAAGGAATAACACGTAAATCGGCAAGAAGGTGTAAACTGTTGCGTTTAAAAATTATTTGTCGGATCATACTCTTTACTTTAGGGTGAGAGAAAATGCTTACAGAATGCAAACACACCTTCACTAGTACCCTGTATCCTCTGTAAGAAGAATCGATATATAATGATAGGATATATATAGGAGGTTACTAATGTCTGGCCCAAACTACAATACTTGGAGAGCTGAAATTTAATACGTAGGTTAATCAAAAGAAATAATCGGAGGAATAATTGCAAAATTGCAGAAATGTTTATTTTCTTGGACGGTAAACATTATAAACTATTTTACTAACATTTCATGGTTTAGGTACTTCTAAATGCGCTATGAAGCTGAAATTTTTTCTAGCGGTAGAATTTGCCAAATGATGAAAACGGGAATATAGAAATTTGAAAATTGTTATTCGTTCGGCCGTAATAAATTCTCAAATGTTTAACAATTTGACTAATGTTTATGTACTTTAGCTAGAGCCAGGAAGCTGAAAATTTTAACCAAGTTAGTAAATAATGTTCCGGTGGTAAATAACATTGAGAATTTTATAAATAATTATTGTTGTGGCTGTTAAAAATTCGTAAAATTTGAACAATGAAATTCATATAAATGCACTTCTAGTGGTGCTATATTGATGAAATATTGCATAAATGTGAGGTATTCGTAACAAATGCTAAAAACCTATAAATGTTTTATAATTATACATTTTTGGGGTTGTTCATAGCCCAATATTGTCCATAAGGAAAATAACGTAAATCGGCAAGAAGGTGCAAACTGTTGCGTTTAAAAATTATTTGTCGGCTCATACTCTTTACTTTAGGGTAAGAGAAAATGCTTTCAGAATGCAAGCACCCTTCACTCGTATCCTATATCCTCCTCTGTAAGAAGAGTGCTTATAGAATGATAGTATATAGGAGGATACTAATGTCCGGCCCAAGCTGAAATTTTCAAAAATTGTAGACGGCATGGAGAAACCGCCAGAAAAATTGAGATCTCATACCTTAATGTCATGGGTTCCACTCCAGAAATTCTGATGTCTGTTTTTTCCCATAAGAAAAGCATTGCGGCATTTTTGAAAATTAATTTCGGGCCCTTTCCTATAAGATAGAGAATTCGAACTTGGAGGGTTGTTAGATATGCACGAGTTCTATAGGAAACCGTTATCACTTTTACCGCAAGTGTCCTAGGTTCGTCTGCAGATGACCTGGTATATCTCCCATAAGAAAGAATGGGAAAAATGAATTCCTTCATATAGACGAAACGAAGAGGAATAAATAAATGATATTTTCAGGGTTTGTATATGTCATGAGTATATCTCCATAGTATTTGACAACTCCTGCGTAGGTGTCATAGGTTCGACTTCAGGCAGCCTTAAATTTGAGATTATTTCCCATAAGAAAAGCACTGAATTTGGTACAGGGCACTTTTGCGTTTAAAATTTATATGTCGAGTCTAACTCTTTATAATAAGGTGAGAGGAAATGCTTGCAGAATAAAAGCACGCATTCACTAGTATAAGGTTATCCTAAGTAAGGCCCGTCAATATACATATATTGATAGTAGGGTATAGGAGGATACAAATGTCCAGCCCAAACTACAATAGCTGGAGAGCTGAAACTTAATACATAGGTGAACCGAAAAAAATAATCGGTGGAAAAATTCCAAAAATGTTTGTTTTCTTGGCCGTTGACACTTATAAACTATTTTACTAACATTTCATGGTTTAGGTACTTCTAAATGTGCTACGAAGCTGAAATTTTGTCTGTTGGTAGAATTTTCCAAATAATGAAAACGGGATTATAGAAATTTGAAAATTTTTATTCTTTCGGCCGTAAAAAATTCTCAAATTTTAGACAAATTTACTAATTTTTATGTAATTTCTGAAGGTGCAAGAAGCTGAAAATTTTAACCTAGGTAGGGAATGATGCTCGAAAGTGTAATTGTACCACGAAATTTTAATGGCTCACTCAGCCTATTGACACATCGGAAGTATTCAATCAAGATAGACTAGAAATTTGATAATAAGGCTTATGATTTGTATTTGTAAAGCATCACTCTGCCTACTTGACCGCATAAAAATCAATACATATTATTCAGAAGGATGATTTTTTGCCGTTAGATTGAAACCTTAGAATCATGTAAACGGAATTTACGCAAGTAATACCACATTTCTGATTATTCGCGGATATTTCTCCTCCTACTGTCACAAATTACAGTTTTCCATTACGTTTTTACTGTGCGAATGTTTGGTGATTGAAAGTCAAAACCGTAGCAATTTCCGTTCCTCGCTTTTTTCAAAACGATTCACAGATTTCGAGTTTTATTTCAAGAGAAATAGCACGTTTTCTCTAAGACGTAACTCGAACCTTCTTTTCCGACATGAGGGTTATTATTCAATGCACAAAAATAGCGAACACTAACCTATGGATGCGAACACTTGAGGAGAAACATTAACTTGAGCAGGCTACGGCCCTGCCAACGTACGCGATGTGCCGTCGACTATTTCAGGCGAAGATGGTGATTATTCACCGGTCGTGTTGATGTATTATATGGAAAAGTATAAGTATATACTTCTTTAAATGTTTTATGAGATTTTTGTTTTATTTCAACAATGCCGTATCTTTACGATTAATACATCCTTTTGCCATTTTATTTGGGTGATGCTAAAGCTTATATTTTATGGATAATCAGACTTTTTGACTATCGTAGGATAAAGGCAGTGCCCCACATATTCTCAACTTTTATACATTTCTATTTTTCTAATTTTAATCATTCACCTCACGCGTTAAGATACAATTTCGTATTCAAGTGTTTCAGATGTTATTAATGACAATGTCAGTTGTTCGTCTTCAGTATAATCACATTGTTTTTGGAGTCCGATTTCCTCGTCCATCACGTGTGAAATTCCGGAATCACTTCTAGTGCTCTCTCTCTCTCTCTCTCTCCCCCACTTTTTTTATTCATGTAGGCCGCGAGTGCATATCTCTCCCCTCCCCTCTCTTCCTCCACTCCCCTCTCTTTCCTGCACCCTCCCTTTCTCCCCCTTATCCTTCCTCCCTCCCTAGGAATTAGGGTTAAATGTAAGGACTGCATAGTCTCAATTTCGCCATTAATAAAGTCGTTTGTCCCTCCCTTCCCCGCCCCTCTCTCCCTCCCTCCCTCTCCCCATCCCTCTCTCCCTCCCTCCCTCTCCCCATCCCTCCCTCCCTCCTCCTCTCTCCATCCCTCCCTCTCTCGATGCAACATTTCCGAGTACGTCACTTGTCTTGAGTTATGATCCATTTAGAGGAAACACAAGGCTAACAGGTCACGTCTTCCTTTTGTTTCCGATGGATTGGATCGTTTCAATATAATTCTTCGAAGTCTTTTGGTTTGGATTAATAAAACCTATCTTCTCTATTCCCACTTAAACCGTCTAAAAATGGCCACGGCGACCCCTTTAACCTTGACAGGCAGCTTCGTTGGGTTCAGTTAAGCTCGCACGTTCTTTCCTTTTCTCTCTCCTATAATATCTCTTTCTTTTTATCTGTTAAATGTCATGCCAGCCAGCCGTGGATTTATTTAAGATGCAAACGCACATCAGATTTAAAAAAATAAAAATGCGTTGTGCTTAAATATCAGTAATGTCCTATTGTTTATAATCGACCACAAGAGTATTATAATAGTTAGTCTTATTTCTTACGATAATGTCGGGGTCGGTTTGATCCTTAGCGTATGAATATTTAGCGTGTTTTTGCGAAAAAAATCGCTTACGTATTCTGTTTGTCTGTCCGTCCGTCCATCCGACTGTTCGGTCAATATCTCTAGAATCGTGCAACTTGGAGAAGTAAAGCATTTTAAACGAAGGCTAGACAGATTTGGCGGATCTAGAATCAGCTACTGAGCAGTAATCGTCGTTTTCCTACCCCTTCGTTTAATTTATATCCCCATGTGAAAATCATGAAATTTAATTGCTTTCTCTTTTAACATTGCTTGGAGATGATGGTTTTTATTTTCTCGGTATATGTTTCTCTTTCATTTTGAACGTTTATTTATTCCAGTTTGCTTGGCCTGATAATTTGGAGTTTATTCACCGCGTAGATAACGTCTTATATTTTCCTCCTACATTAATGAATGCTGTTATATTTAAGCGATTCCTTCTTAATTCCTGAAGTAACATAGGATAGCTCTAATTCGTTGGGGAAATGTTAAGGATTCAATCATGTTTTGTTGAAAGGATTAATCCTACAAATAAATATTATTACTATTGGGAAAATTATTATTGACTGCTGGTTAGGTGAATGATTAAATTAAATTTCAGTTAAATCATATTATTAAACTTGGCATTCGTCTTTCAGTTTTGATTCCTCTAGTGAAATTTTAATTACATTTTCAATTAAGCCTTCCATAATTTTATTTTTGCATTTAACAAAGGGATATATATATATTATATATAGGATTGCAAGTAGTAGTTGAGAGGGATAGGAGGGAGCCAGTGACACTTAGTTGGTGTTGTGGACGTCCATTGCGATAGAGGAAGGATTTTTCTTGGAACTTTCGGGCATCCGCCCTTCTTCGGTACAAGAATAATACTAAACCTAAGTGTCTCACTGGGGGTAGAGGGGATGGGAAGAGGATGGGGTTCGTGGAAAGGAGGCTAGGGTATTTGAGGTGGGGGTGTCAACGAAGGTTTAGACCGGGAAAGGAAAAAGAGCGGAGGATTTCTATATGGGCGAGCTCCCATTGGCGGAGTTGTGGGGCGGGAGAGTCTTTTGGGAGAGCCTGGATTGTTTTGACAATAAAACATCTATTGAAGGGTAGCGAGTGGCTTACCGCATGATCGGCCACTGGAAGGGGGCACTTATGAGCGACACTGTCCCGATGACCGTTCATGCGGATGTTGAGGGGTGTGGTGGTATATATATATATATATATATATATATATATAGCAACTACTATAGGTGTTGAAGGAAACCCAGTGAACACTTACCGGAAGTAGAGCCGCTGGGGTGTTGGAGAGACATATTTGTAGAGGTTAGAGCTTTCGGGATGATCCCTTCTTGTGCTGACGAACCTATAATCCTACCAAATTTCAAGTTTCTGGCACATCTGGAAGTGCCTCATAATTTTGTATCCTCATATATATATATATAATATATCATGTGTAAGAAGCATCTATATATTATAGATATATATCATGTGTAAGAAGCATCTATATATTATAGATATCATGTGTAAGAAGCATCTATATATTATAGATATCATGTGTAAGAAGCATCTATATATTATAGATATATATATGAGGATACAAAATTATGAGGCACTTCCAGATGTGGCAGAAACTTGAAATTTGGTAGGATTATAGGTTTTTGGTCACAACCGGAGGAAAAAATCCGAAACTGTCGAAATTACTATTTTGAAGGGCTATTTTGGCCCCTTTTTGCCCCATTTTTTGCCCATAAGAAAACATGTAAATTGGTGTAGAGGTTTTTATATTTGCATTTTAAAATTACTTCCCGTCAAGATACGAACTCGAGACTTAAACTGTCGGATAGGATATAAATTGTAGTTTCTTATTTTTGAAGACGGAATGCAAATCCGAGTAGAATTAGCGTAATTTTGTAGTTTTAATCAGAAAAAATTGCTAATATTTCTGGGTCTAACAATAGGTTTCCTTGGTAACTAGCTCTATCCTTTCATATGGGTAAGCTTTTAATGGGAACCAGAGGCTTATATTTTAATGCTGTTAATGTTAAACTACACCTAATGAAGGAAATCCGATATTGATATAATCCTCATTTTTGGGGTTGTTTTGCCTCATTATAACCCCATTCGAGAACAAAAAAGGCGATGCAACTGCATAGGGCCCAGAGACTTGAAATTTGGCACGATTATAGAATTTTCATTGCAAACTAAGATAAAATTGGAAAATTGGAAAAATTCCTATTTTTAATGTGTGGTTTTGCCCTTTTTCGGCCCCATACGAGTGTGATAATTATAAGGCACTTCTTAATGAGATACAAACTTGAAATTTGTCAGAATTATGGGTTTTTAGTTACAACAGATGGAAAAAATCTGAGACTGTAATAATTCTTAATGTTAGGGGCTGTTTTGCTCCATTATTGCTCCATACGAGGATTTAAATTATAAGGCACTTCTAAATGAGCTACAAACTCCAAATTTGACATGGTTATATCATTATGTACAACATCGCTTGGGAATAATTTGAATTTGTAAAAATGCTAAAATTTGAAAATGCTTGCAGAATGCAAGCACACATTAACTAGTATATATATATATACTAGTTAATGTGTGCTTGCATTCTGCAAGCTTTTTGTCACATCTTAATATAAAGAGTATGGTAGACATAATTTTTAAATGCATAAGTTTGCACCTCTGCGCCGAATAATGTTTTACATTATGGACAACATTAGAATAAAAACAACACCTAAAATTTATAATTGTAAAACTTCTATAGTTTTTCATCATTTGATACAAATACCTCACATTTCTGCAAAAATTCATCGATGTAGCACCTATAAATGTGTAGTAATATAAAATTAATTGTTAAGAAATTATGCATTTTTAACAGCCACAATAATAAACTTTATTATATTTTTCAATATTATTTACCGCTGTAATAGCATTCCCTAACTTCGCAAAATATTCAGCTCCCTAGCTCTAATAAAAGTGCATAAACATTAGTAAATTTTTTTAACATTTAGGAATTTTTTACGGCCCAATAAATAAACATTTTGAAATTTCCATAATCCCGATTTTGTTACTTGATAAGATCTACCATTAGAAAAAATTTCAGCATTGTAGCACATTTATAAGTAACTAAAGCATGTAACGTTTTTTATATATTTATAATATGTGTATGCATAACGCAAGCATTTTTAAAAATTAGCATTTTTACAAATTCAAATTATTCCTAATCGATTATGTCCAAAACCATATAACCGTGTCAAATTTCAAGTTTGTATCTTATTAAGTAATGCCATATAATATTCACACTCGTATTGGGTAGAAATAGGGCAAAACCGTATCTAAAAATTTGAATTTTTGCTTTTTTTTATTTTATCTTCGGTTGCAGCAACAATATTCGTGCCAAATTTCAAGTGTCTAGGTCATATGGAGCTCACTCAATGTTTATGTTCTCGTGTTGTGCAATACTGGGGCAAAACAGCCCCAAAAATTGTGATTATATCAGTATCGGATTTCCTTCATTAGTTGTGGTTTAACATTAAAGGCATTAAAATATAAGCCTCTGATTCCCATTAAAAGCTTACCCATATGAAAGTATTAAGCCAGTTGCCTAGTAAGCCTATTGTTAGACCCAGAAAAATTACTTTTTTGCGATAAAAACTACAAATTTATGCTAATTCTAATCGGATTTGAATTTGTCTTCAAAAATAAGAAACTATAATTTACATCCTATCCGACAGTCTAAGTCACGAGTTCGTATCTTGACGGAATGTAATTTTAAAATGCAACTATACAAACCTCTGCACCAATTTACATGCTTTCTTATGGGCCAAAAATGGGGCAAAAAGGTGCCAAAATAGCCCCTCAGAATAGGAATTTTTCCAGTTTCGGATTTTTTCCTTTGGGTGTGACTAAAAACCTATAATCCTACCAAATTTCAAAATTCCAGCACATCTGGAAGTGCCTCATAATTTTGTATCCTCCTATCATTCTATAAGCACTCTTCTTACAGAGGAGGATATACGATACTAGTGAATGTGTGCTTGCATTCTGCAAGCATTTATCTCATCTTATTATAAAGAGTAAGAGCAGACAACTAAATTTTAAACGCAAAAGTGTCCTGCACCAATTTCAATTCTTTTCTTATGGGAAATAATCTCAAATATAAGGCTGTCTGGAGTCGAACCGATGACACCTATGCAGGAGCTCTAAAATAATATGGATATATGCTCATGACATCTACAAACCCTGAAAATATCTGCTCTTTATTCCTCATAGTTTCCTCTATATTATGCAGGAATTAATTTCTTCCATGCTTTCTTATGGGAGATATACTGGGTCGTCTGGAGTCGAACCCAGGAAAGTTACGGTAAAAGTGTCAACGGTTCCCATTAGATCTTGTGGATATATAACATCCCTCCAAGTTTCAATTCTCTGTCATATCTGAAAGTGCTCTAAATTAATTTTCAAAAATGCCGCAATGCTTTTCTTATGGGAAAAAACGCAAATTTCGGAATTTCTGGAGTCGAACCCAGGGCATTCAGGTGGGAGTTCTCAATTTTTCTGGCGGTTTCTCCATTCCATCTACAACCTCTGAAAATTTCAGCTCTCCATCTATTGTAGTTTTGGCCAGACATTAGTATCCTCCTATATCCTCCTCTGTAAGAAGAGAGCTTATAGTATAGATAGGATATAGGAGGATACTAATGTCTGGCCCAAACTACTATAGTTGGAGAGCTGCAATTTAATACCGAGGTGAACAAAGAAAAATAATCGGAGGAATAATTGCAAAATTGTAACAATGTGCATTATTTTGGCCGTTAAAATTTATAAACAATTTTATTAACATTTCGTGGTTTAGGTATTTCCAAATGCGCTATCGAGCTGAAATTTTTTTTACCTGTAGAATTCGCCAAATAATGAAAACGGCAATATAGAAATTTGAAATATTTTATTCGTTCGGCCGTAATAAATTCTCAAATGTTTAACAAATTGACTAATGTTTATGTACTTTAATTAGAGCCAGGAAGCTGAAAATTTTAACCAAGTTAGGAAATAATGTTCCGGTAGAAAATAACATTTGAAATTTCATGAAAGTTTTATATTGTGTCTGTTAAAAATTCATAAATTTTAAACAATGAAATTCTTATAAATGCACTTCTAGAGTTGCTATATACATGAAATTTTGCATAAATGTGAGGTATTCCTAAGAAATGCTAAAAACCTATAAATGTTTTATAGTTATAAATTTTAGGGGTTCTTTATACCCCAAAATTTTCAAAAAAGAAAAACACGTAATTCGGAGCCGAGATGTGAACTTATGCATTGAAAATTATTTTTCGGCTTTTATTTACACTTTAAGGTGAGAGAAAATGCTTGCAGAATGCAAGCATACATTTACTTGTATCTATATATATATATATAGACGCTTCTTACACATGATATATATATATATATATTTATATATATACTAGTGAATGTGTGCTTGCATTCTGCAAACATTTTCTCTCACCTTAATGTAAAGAATAAAAGACGACAATTAATTTCCAAAAGCATAATTGTGCACCTGTTCACCTTATTACGTGTATTTTTCGATAATATTGGGTAAAAACAACCCCTAAAATGTATAATTATAAACATTTTATAGGTTCTCATCATCCGCTTTGAATACCTAATATTTGTTCAAAATATCATCGATGTAGCACCTCTATAAATTCTTTTATATGAACTTAATTGTATAATTTTTATGAATTTTTAACAGCCATAATAATAAACCTTTCGGAAAATTTTAATGTTAGTTACCACTGGAGCAACAAACCCTCCCTAAGTTAAAATTTTCATCTTCCTGCACCTTCAGAAACTACATAAACATTAGTCAAATTGTTTAATATTTAAGAAATTTTTACGGCTGAACGAACAAAATTTTTTGAATTTCCTTATTCCCGTTTTCGTTATTTGCTAAATTCTACCGTTAGAAAAAATTTCAGCACTGTAGTCCGTATAGAAATACCTAAACCGCAAAATGTTCGCCCCTAAAAAATAGAATTTTTGCAATTTTTTATTTTATTTCGGTTACAACGAAATTTAAATATTTGTGCAAAATTTCAAGTCTCTAGGTTATATGGAGCTCCCTCATCATTTTTTTTCTCGTATGGAACGATACTGGGGCAAAAAAGCTCCAAAAATGAGGATTATATCAATATCAGAGTTCCTTCATTAGGTGTATTTTAACATTAACAGCATTGTAATATAAGCCTCTGATTCCCATCAAAAGCTTACCCATATGAAAGCATTAAGACTGTTGCCTAGGAAGCCTATTGTTAGAGCCTGAAAAATTACTTTTTTGCGATAAAAACTATAAATTTACGCTAATTCTACTCGGATTTGAATTCCGTCTTCAAAGATAAGAAACTACAATTCATATTCTATCCGATAGTTGAAGCCTCGAGTTCGTATCTTGATGGGAAGTAATTTTAAAATGCAAATATAAAAACCTCTACACCAATTTACATGTTTTCTTATGGGCAAAAAATGGGGCAAGGCCAAAATGGCCCCTCAAAATAGGAATTTTGACAGTTTCGGATTTTTTCCTTCCGTTGTGACCAAAAACCTATAATCCTACCAAATTTCAAGTTTCTGGCACATCTGGAAGTGCCTCATAAATTTGTATCCTCCTATATATATATATCTATACTATATAGATGCTTCTTACACATGATATATATATACTAGTGAACGTGTGCTTGCATTCTGAAAGCATTTTCTCTAACCTTAAATATAAAAATAAAAGCCTAAAAATTACTTTCAATGCATAAGTTCGCATTTCGGCTCCGAATAACGTGCTTTTCTGTTTCGAAAATATTGGGGTAAAAACAACCCCTAAATTTTATAATTATAATACATTCATAGGTTTTATCATTTGTTACGAATACCTCACATTAATGCGAAATTTCATCAATGCAGCACCTCTAAGAGTGCATTTATATGAATTTCATTGTTTAAACTTTATTAATTTTTAACAGCCACAGCAATAAATATTTCTAAAATTTTCAATGTTATTTACCGCCGGGACATTATTTCCTAACCCTGTTAAAATTTTCAGCTTCCTCGATCTACAGAAAGTACATAAACATTAGTCAATTTGTTAAACATTTGAGAATTAATTACTGCCGAACGAATAAAAATTTTCAAATTTCTATATTGCCGTTTTCATTATTTGGCGAATTCTACAGGTAGAAAAAATTTCAGATTGATAGCGCATTTAGAAGTACCTAAACCATGAAATGTTAGTAAAATAGTTTATAATGTTTACCGTCCAAGAAAATAAACATTTCTGAAATTTTGCAATTATTCCTCCGATTATTTCTTTTGATTAACCTACGTATTAAATTCCAGCTCACCAAGTATTGTAGTTTGGGCCAGACATTAGTATCCTCCTATATATATATATATATATATATATATATATATATATATATATATATATATATATATATATATATATATATATATATATATATATATATATATATATATATATATCCTATATCCTCTATAAGAAGAGTCGATATAGTATGATATATATATATATATATATATATATTATATATACTAGTTTATGTGTGCTTGCATTCTGCAAGCATTAGTATCGGAAAAATAATTTTTTGATGCAAAAGTTTGAACCTCTTCACCGCTTTACGTGTTTTCCTTATTGAAAAATTTTGGGGTGAAAACAACCCGTAAATTAATAATTATAAAATATTCATAGGTTTTTAACATTTGTTACGAATACCTCACATTTATGCCAAATTTCATCGATGTAGCATCTCTAGGAGTGCATTTATATAAATTTAATTTTTTTGAATTTTTAACGGCCACAATACTAAACTTTAACAAAATTTTCAATGTTAATTGTCACCGGAACATTATCCCCTAACTTTCTTAAAATTTTCAGCTTTCTTTGCCCTTCAGAATTTACATAAACTTTATTCAATTTATTTAACATTTAAGAGATTATTACGGTCGAACGAATAAAAATTTACAAATTTCTATAATCCCGTTTTCATTATATGGCAAATTCTACCAATGGAAAAAATTTCAGCTTCATAGCTCATTTAGAAGTACCTAAACCATGAAAAGTTAGTAAATAGTTTATAATTTTTAACGGCCAACAAAATACATATTGTTGCAATTTTTCCTGTGATTATTTTCTTTGATTCAATTATGTATTAAATTTCAGCTGAAACTATTATAGTTTGCACTGGAAATTTGTATGCCCTCTATATTCTAAGTAAGGTCCATCAATATATAATGACGAAGCATTTTTAAATTGTAGGATTTTTACAATTTCGAATTATTCCCTGTCTATTCCTATTTTGAGGGGCTATTTTGGCCCCTTTTTGTCCCATTTTTTGCCCATAAGAAAACGTAAATTGGTGTAGCGGTTTTTATATTTGCATTTAAAAATTACTTCCCATCAAGATACGAACTCGAGACTTAAACTGTCGGATAGGATATAAATTGTAGTTTCTTATTTTTGAAGACAGAATTCAAATCCGAATAGAATTAAAGTAAATTTATAGTTTTTATCGCAAAAAAGAGGTAATTTTTCTTGGTGTAACAATAGGCTTCCTAGCAACAGGAAAGCCATTAAAGTTTAGGAATCTAATCAAAATCAGAGTTTATGATGCAAGTATTCCCGCGAATAGGAAATTGTTTCTCTGTTACAACCGTACTATTTCTTCTTTTCTTTCATTGTGCCATCCTCTTCTCTGTGTCCTCCGAGATCTCTATCCAGGGGGCCGATTTTGTAACTCCTTCGATTCGATCGAAATCGAAAACTCCCCATTTCGACGTGAAAGCTGGTAAGCGATCGAAATGAAATTACGAGGGAATATGCGATTTTATAACTAATTTCGATTTCGATCGAGGGAAGTGAGCTCGGTCGAAAACAGTGTTGCAAAATTTATACGTCGGCCGGGTTGGCTCATGCGCAGTTGACTCTGAGAGTCAGTTTGTTTACGTATTTCAGTTAGATAAAAACCTAATTAAAATGAGTAATTCAACGTAAGTCCTAATACAGTATCCTTATAATATGTTAAATAAAACGAATACAGCATACGTTAAGCAAATATTAGATGATTTTTGTACGTATTGTGTTTCTCGAATCTATGCATTGCTACTTCAAATGTTGAAGTTTTTATTTATTATTATTTCGACGAATGGATATTAGTTTACGGCATTGGATGAATAATTTGTCATTAGTATCATTGACTACGGCGGAAACATTAGGTTATAACGTAAAAATTGGAAGGATATAGCTGAATATTGGCTGGTATATATAATGTACAAAGTGGAACGCAAGACGAGGGATATTAATTCGTTTTTCGTAAATGAATTTATTTGAGGTTAACATTGTTTGTTTTGTTATGATTTCTAGACTGTTTAAGATTTTGATAACACTTGTCAGCATAGTTTTGCAAGTTCTATACTTCGTAAGAAATGTCTTTAAGAAAGAATTTAATTTGATTTGTATCATTTATTGATATTGGAATACAACGTTAATGAATGTTATTAAATATTTTGAGAGTATTGTTAAATAGTTACAAGTTTCCATAAACCTGCATTTCTTGGACCGTAGTGATGTTAGTTCCTTTTGACATATGTTTCAAGTACTGGTACTACAGGAGGTACACATAAAAATCTTTCTTTATACTGAAGGTAATGTAGTCTTCATTATTGTGATTTTCTACATTATGTTAAATAATACAGTGGACTCTATTCTATAATTTCTATTTGATACCTACGCAGTTTAGGTTTTTACTGAACAGTTACATGTATAATTAATGATCATTGATATTTAACTTATTTATTCATTAGTTCATGGGCGATGCCCGTTAATATGTATTAGAAATACATGGTCAAAATCGATAAGACACAATCCACATTTAGGTGTGGAGATATTATATGCAAAATGATGATACACACATTAAGTAAGTAAATAGTGAGGATCTCAACAGAAAATGAGAAACATTAGGCGTACATGAAAATATATTAAATATAATATGTACAATTAATATTTATCATAATTCAACAAAAGTATATGAAATATGAAAATAGGTATTGGAGTAAATTGTATATTGATTCAGCACAGTCAATTAAGAAATATAGTTGTCCAAAAAAGGAAAAATCATATTCCTGTCATTAAAATGAAAGGAGTTGAAATAGGTAAAGGATACAATAAGTCACAAATAGCCAAAGGAGAAGATTGTATAACATTGATATATATGAAATAATATAAGAGAATATTAAATATGCTCTTTAAACATATAATGAAACTGAAGAGGTTTTATGATTAACAGTATTAAATATAAAATACACAAAACGAATTGCTAATTTTCAGTTAGTATGGGTATTGCCACTTAAATCTTCAATTATTCTTTGAATAGGTTTATAGTATGAACTTCGAGCAGATTTCACGGATTTCACCAAGCAAAAGGAAATCGAAATGGATTTGGACGGAAATCGAGAGAGATTTCGATCGAAAGTGAAATCCTGAGTTACAAAATCGCAAACTTCATTTCGATCGAAAACTATCCAAAGATGGCTAACATTTCGATCGAGATCGAAAAGTGAAAAGTTACAAAATCGGCCCCCTGGGATCGCCTCCAATGGAAATTTACCGGCCGGGAGGTGTGATCTCCGCGAATATTCCTCCATTCGGACAAGATACGATTGAGAGAGAGAAAATACGCCTTTTAGATCTCCACATAATGCAACAGTGTGTCGTCGATCATTTCCCTTTCTCTATTTGGTCGAAAGGCGACTTTAATTCTTTCTTTTTTTAATTCCGAGGCGCGGTAATGATTCGCTCACCCGGCAATCAGCCCTCACTTTGGTAAAGCGTTCTCTTTTGTGTAAATCTGGTTTGAAGGCCTCGTTTTCTTCGAAATAGCCATTATATATCTTCCGCTTCCGACGTTTGGATTCGAGAACAGGTGTTTATTGATTACGTTTAAGGTGTGGATGCTCGCCTGTAAATATTTTTCGGCGCTAAAATGCTCGGAGGAAAAGTTCTCCACTTTGCTGTTTCATATTCATGATTAAGAAACTGTCGTTTATCTAGATTTTATTATGTACCATTCAGCAAAAGGTCGAGACATTGTTTTGAAAAATAATGCGCGTGAAGAATGATGAAATGTGTTCATTAAGGGTCGTGGTGCCCCCTCCAATTCATCGTCCCGCTGTCCATTTTGGGCGCCCCAAATGCTCCTCTCTCTCTCTCTCTCTGTCTGTCTCCTCACGCGCGAATCCAATCTCACTCTTCCGTAAAATCCAACGTGTCCATTGACCTCTTGTCCACAGTTAGTTTAGCCCCGACTCGCCAGCATAGTCTCAATTTGCTGCATTCATAACCCCTCTTATTCATGAAATGTTATTCTACCTCTTTCTCACTTAAAACGTGTTGCTTAGTATTACGTTACTATTTACATACTAATTCTCTTATCTTGCTGCCCCTCCCTCCTTGCCTTCCGTTTCGCCACATGTTAGTACATTCGTCCAGAACCGGTATTATCAATTCAGACGGCCTTCAGCTCCCACATCATCCCTCCCTCCATCCCCTTCCCTCCCCAACCCCCTCTCTCTCCCCCCACATGCTCTCTCACCTCATCCTCTCCTAGCAACCAGCCTTTCCCTTCCGCCGTCTCTTGGTGTTCCGCTATTGGGGGTGACTCGAGTGTCCTGCTCCCTAATATTTCAACTCTTGTCCTACGCCTTCCGATTCGAACTTCACTGTATTCACGGTTTCCGAGTCCGTTTTGCATGATTCGACCAACCGTAAGCGTACGCTGGTCGTCAATTTACGACAAGAAGAAGGTCGTTGTGGTGGGTGGGTGGAATGGGGTGACGGGTGTCAGCACTTGCTTCCGCCTTCTCCCATTAGAGGGCGGCGTTTTCCTATCGTCATGGAAGAAATGCTCTTCGATATGCCTTTTCCTACCTATTTTCATTCTCTTTTAACTGCGTCGAATACTTTTGGGTTGGCATTAAGTGCACGATTAAACATAATTGGAAATTAAAAGGCTAAGTTCTTTAATGTATCGACAAAACTATCTCTTTAAAGCAGTATCTTTTGATTTTCTAAAGAGGAACATAACCTGGAATCGAAAGTTATGCATATGAAACAATTCTATAGACTTTATTTTTTACCTCTTATCCCTCGGATCGAATAACGAAAGCGATTGCCAGATCGTTTCAAGACTCAGTAAGATGGATAGTTTATTAAATCGAAATCAATTCCAGTAATGCAAATTGAAATTAGATGTAAATCGTAAATGATTTGACATTATTCCCGGTCACTGCTCGTTAGAGAAGAAAAAGTTTTATATGTTGTCCTCTCTTATTCTTAGATCCGTCAGTTGTATTGGATTCACTTGAAGTGTTTTCCGTCAATGAAATCGCGTTTCGTTAGAAAAAAGAAGAACTCGACGAGATTGCAAAACGTAAATCCACACTTTTCACTTGTTCAAAATGAAACCCGCTTTCCCGCTCTTCGACGTGTTTTCGTAAATCTTCGATTGCTGTCTTTCTCTCGAATGTTTTTATCAGCAGATAGTTAGATGACTCCGAGAATCTCCACAGTTCCGATGCGTTATCGGAGAATGCGCTATCCTAATTAATTAATGAAATGAAAATATATTCGTTAATGAACATTTGGCTAATGCAATCGGTTCCGATTCCGTCCGTCCAAGATGCAGATTTCCGTGCGCGTGTGGGCCATTGCGTGTTTCTGCTTACTTCAGTTACTCCTCTACGTAAACTTCGGAATGCATCAGAGCCGCTTTTTTAGAAACGAATGTCTTAGTTCTCGGCGAAGAGACGCAGGCGGGTATCGAACTTGCAGTCGTCAGAGGAGGAAGCTGCCCTGTCGCGCACCATTGTTCCTCTTTTGGCGTGTTGTGCGATTGATTTGCCTGCCGGGCACGCGTGGCGTGTAGGTTGCAGCTCATCAGGATAGAGGTCTCTCGCACCCATTACATACTACCGTAAAGATTCAATTAATTTTTTATTTCCACTTGTTTAAATTATGCAGTGACCACTTCGTTTACGTCAGCTTTACATTTTCATGCCTCATCAGTTGCATTTGGCCTCATACGATTCTCTTTTATAATCTCTGTTGAAATAAAACAATTTCTAACGTGAATTTAATTATTTAAAGTTCTCGTTAAAAAAGAATAAATCGAGGAAGGGTATAAAATGTTTTGTTTTTCCTCGTTGTATCCATTGACTCAGATGCTATCGTTTTGTCATCTAATTATTCTTGCTACAGTTTTTAAATTTTATTCTAATCCTGTGACACATTTAAAGAAAGAAATTTTTCCATATGTTATGCTTTTCGTTACACTTGATTTGAGTTTAATCTCGGAAGTCTTGAAAAGGCAGGTACATAGTTTGTTTTGATTTTTTTAATTCTCGCATGCAAACGTCTTAAGCATCTCGATTATTACCCATTTTTCGGGCATTTGCCAAGCGAATCGGAGGGCGCCCAATATGCTCGAAACCCCCTTTATAATTTCCGTTGACATTGAAAAAGCATAAAACCGCAACGTAAAATATTCTATCCTTCAAACGGATTAATGGCATTAGCGTAGATTCGTCGCCTGCCTGCCTCGGCGCCTTTTCTTTTGCAGTTCGAAGCTAATTGTCTTTCGGAGCAGCGCCATTGGTTAGCGTGGCGTGTTTTCCCATCACCGGGAACGACCGACGGTCCGCGTCCTCGAGAGGGCGACTCTTACGAAAGATCCATCGACGAGAGAAATGTCCCCAGTATTCCTCCGATCAAAAGATCTCGATCGTCTATTCGCATTTGTATTTATGCGTTTTTTTTTTCCTTTTGATTCTTTGACGGCCAGTGAGAGAGCGGAACACGAAAATTATGCAGCGAGAATGAATGTCGTCTTTAATTCACCTCACCATTCGTGTGCCGTAATCGACAACGCTTTCTTCGGTCTACCCTCGTTTTCGCCACTCGTGGATCGTAATGGATTTCCTCCTCAGACCAGTTTCTTCGCATTGCAAATGTAATAAGTGACGGAAGTGGACGCGCGCGCACGTGGAAATGACATACGATGGCTCTTTTGGGATTCATCGCGGATTCTACCTCGCCCCCTTCCGCCCCCTTGACCCATGTCAGAAGAAGAGGCGATGGCGGAAGTGTTTAATTGGGTCGTGCAGCGGTGCGATGGCTGTTGATTGAGCGCTCATCTTGTCAACCCCGTTTGCTATGATTCGCTGTGGCGGATTTTAATTAAACTTGGACCGTAATAAGTACGTGCCTTAAATCTTTTCTCTTCTTGGCCGCCGAATTGAAGCATTCTTAGGAAAGGTTAGTTATTTTAATTTTGTGTTTCTAATCCTACGGAGATTTCTTCTCATTTGCATGAATTTTTAATCGCTCTTTTTCTTTATTTCTTTTATTTGTACTTTAACCAAATTATCCTCATTTTTAAAACGTTTATTTTTAGTAGTTTGCAAAGGTCATGTGAAAACCACTCTCGAGTGCCGTGGAGACGTTGCGCAAAAGGGCGTTACTTCATTTTGAATTCGCGTGCGAATTTTATCGAGTTATCTGCAGTTTTCCTGTCGTGATCTCCGAGTGCATTTCTAGCCATCTTTTACGAAAATCAAAAATATCGGCGAACGCGTGATCTCAATGTCGATTTTTATTTCTGGCAAAGGCGACTTCCATCGCCGGGAAACAAAACGTAAAAATGTCGATCTTCGAGAAACTTTTTAATTAAACACGTTTAAAGAAGTTGTATTTTCGACGAAATTATTTTACGTTTAAATTCGATAAACGTTGGAAATCCGAGAGGGAATTTTATAGGACAAGAGTGGAAAATAAATAGAGAAACGTGGACTCACCTGTGGGCAGATGCTCCCTCTGGTGCCCGCAAACACCACGTCCTCCATGCTCCCCGTCAGGTACACCATGGTCGTGTCTATTATGTCTTCGTCTTCGGCGTCTTCGTAATAATCACCTCCGTTGAGGGCTAGATGTCTCATGGCCTCCCGATGCGATTCCCTGTATCCCTCTTCTCCTCCTTCGCTATCGCTGCCATCTAGCAAAGCGTCCTGTTCTTCCCCTTCCTCCTCTCCACCACCCCTCAACTCCATTATTTCTCCCCTGTTAGACGACGACGTCGTGGACGCCGCCGCCGTCTCCATCGCAGCCGCCCCCGCGTTCTCCTCCGACGTCCCACCCCTCGAACGCCTCCTACCAGACTTCCCTCTCCTCCCACCGGCACCATCTTCTTTCTCCGCCGACCCAAGGGTCAGGATCTGATGGGTCAACAACAAATTCACGTCTTTGTAACTCATATTTTCTATATGACTTGGTGCGTGCGTGTTATCGTGTGCGTTACTTCGTGCCCCGGTGAGCTTTTTAAACTTGGGCGGCGATCGACTGACGTGTATATATACCAGATAGGGATCAGAGGGAGGCTGCGAAGAGGGAGGCGTTTGGGGGGGAGGGAGGGGGGGATAGCAGTTCTGGGAATGAGTGGGGATAGGAGGAAGGGTTGGGTGGAGGCGGTCCTCTCTCGGACGGACGTTTTTTTATTTATCCTCCTCTTTTTTAGATTTTACAGTCCTCTTGCGCTATAAAGCGCTCAAAATTTTCGGTGTTGTCAAGGATATTTTTCGATAATTTTGTCTAGCTTTTTACTTTCGATTTAATTGATGCATTACGGAGCAAGTCCGTCGGAGTAATGTTTATGCGGGATATCGATTACTAAATTTTAATTCCGTTATTTTTTCTTTTAAATGGAAGGTCGATCCGAAATACGTTTAAATCCATTCTCCTATAGATACGCCTCCGAGCGATGCTGTTTGACGCCTTTTGAGTTCTCCAATCCTCCAGCCTCCCGTCGGCTAACGAGGCTCCCGAGAGCGATTTTCTACCTCTTGGGTTATATTTCTCCGATCTCACTGAACGAGTTTGCATATTCGTGCGGTCTAAGAGGCGCAGAGAGAGAGAGAGAGAGAAAAAAGATCGAATTGAATCGAATAACGTATTTATTGGGGCGAGATTGGAACTAAATCAGTCTCCTCTTCCACCTAACCTGGACATTTATGAGAGGTTTCTCCATCGCTTCCGACGACGTCGTGACGAAACAAAGCGCTTTCATCTGCCGCCGACCACTTTTCCCAGAGAATAATTTCGGCTTTTCATTAAACCGGTAGAATCTTATGGAACAACGGATGACTTCGGCGGGATTTAAAACCTTCGCGAAGTTTCTTCCTCGTGTTATAAGAGACAGGCCCCCGGGGGCTGGAAGGCGAAGAGGGCAGGGGGGCGCAGGGGGCAGGTGTATCTGACGGAGGAAAGAGAAAAGACGTTTGCTGGGGGCTCGTCCGGGCGAGAAGGTGTGTCGGTCGTTTTCTCCTCTCTCATTGGCTGACTGGCTCCCGACCCTCGACGGCGAGCCCACAAAGCGGGCGACCTCCATTTCCATTGGTGGAATGTGGAGGAGGGGCAGAAAAAAAGGGAAAATAGCGGTCGGTGGCAGGAAAGAAAAAAAATCCCTAGTGATATCCAGTCGGAGGTGCGAGTGGAACGGGGATTAACTCCCTCCGTGCGCAAGGGGCAGGTAGATGTGAAAGTCAGAGAATGGCGGCGGCTGTACGCTCGCTTGCATCATCCGCCGCAGAATCTGATATAATTTCCCATTTTGCCTGCGATATGTCTGCTTCCGAACAATTTTCATTTCCGAATTTCTCTCCATTTTCATTCCTCTGCTGGCGTTTTCTAAATTTTCGTTCGATTGGGTTGGAGCGTAAGAATCTCGCCGGGCCGATACATAAGGCCGCGTTTGCAATTTTATTATTGGCAAGCGAGCGCGCGAATACTGGGCCCCGATGGCAGCGACGCCAAACACTATCGTGCTCTAGTCGCGACGACGTGGCATTGGACATTCGAAAGTTTCGGATTTGTCGCGGTCGACGTTAATTTTCCAGATTTGGTCAGTCGACCTCTTTGATCTCCGTGGCAGGCTCTTTTTTGACCTGCTTCCATATCTATGGAGGAAACACAATGAGGGCAAAAGTAATGCTTGTGTCGTTGTTAATTCTCCAAGTACCTTTATCGTCATTGCTGGGTATTTATTGGAATTTTCCACTCTTCCCGCTCTGAATTTATCCGCCTATGTATATAAATAATCTGTGCCTGTAATAGATAACCTCTTCAACCACTAAAACGCGCTATCACCTTTTACTCCTAGATACATGCATTTAAAGTGATATTCTTTCTCTCAGTCCATTAGCGCAATTGAAATTGCAAAATTGTGCTCCGATTATTGTTATGAATTTTAATTATACCTAAATGAGGTTTTTCGCTTTGGGTACATTAATTATGTTGTATTCGTGCTTTTTGACGATTAATATACGTTGAGAAATCAACAGAGATATAGAAAATACTAATGACCTTGGCCGGGATTAGGTTATTTTCTGTTTCAGTTTATAATATGGCGTATGCTTTCATGCATATGAACTTTAAACTGTTTAACATTCTACCGCGTCGCAATATTGATTGAATGATTCGAACTTAATCGATTTCTTTACAAAGCACGCTTTCAGCTGCAAGATGTATTCAAGGTTAAAGTTGTTTTATGAAATGCGTCGCTTTAAATTAAGAAAATGCAATATTGTCCTTTAGGATAAGGAACTTTTATTACAGGTCTCCTTTATTTCCTTTCCATCTGATTGTTCGTTCTCATTCAAATTCCTTGCGTTGAAATATTTTTTCCGAAAAACATTTGTAATAGATGTTTTAAAAAAAATCACTCGTTTCCTCGCGTTGGGAAGTTTATAAATCATTGAAAAGAAGTCAAATCCTACCGATTCAGCGAAGGCAGTTCTACTTATTTGGATGCTTGCTTCCTTCGCGCCTTGAGTTTCATATGTTCTTTTCAAGGCTAACGAGATTAAACGAGCCACGATGTGTGCTATGACTATGACTGAGGACTCGTCGTCATGCATATTTCTTACGCTCTCGTGAGTGAGTATAGTTTTTTTCTTAAGTCTGCAGCGAACTTTCCCTACGAATTCCAATTAAAGAGTAACGAGTTGGCAGTTTTATTACCCTTCGCACGTTCACTCTCGTTTCATTGTGCGCCGTCACCATTTTCGTGCCTGCTTGGAATTGAAAATTCTCATTCCCTTGGGCGTCTTTAATGCACCGAATACTTTGAAATTTTCGACTTTGCGCGTGTGTATATTTACGTATATATGTATATGTGAAGCTCCACACGGAGTTTCGGGTGTACCAGTTTGTTTTTCGTGCATTTTACATTCAACCTTCAAATGTTCTTGCTTGAGTTATCAGTCATTTGTTTAGTCGTCTTTAGAGTATCTATTTTCATTACAATTTATTCGACACCCTTTGGTCAGCCGTTGGTGATTCCTTCCGGCAACATTTCGAACGAAGGTCCTTCCTTCTTTCCGCCATATTAACTCTTCTCAGAATGTGTCTAATCTGTAATTTTGTTAATGTTTACTGTTTCTCCACTCGACCACACCTTCATTATTCTTGTTCTCTCGACATATTATTCTCATTGAAAATTCTACTACATACAGTGATGGGCACGTTTATTCACTGTCTCCAATTCTTCGAAATATTTAGTTCGCCATTCAATCAAACCGTGTTGTTTCCTGGATTGCGTCTTAATGTTTTGTTTAGTACGACTTGGGTATGTTTCGATGTCGTCCGAAAAACGATGATTACCCGCGTTATCGACGTTAACCTTGTTAACTTTATTTTCGACATTTTCCCGGAAATTCTCTTAATATTTTTTTTGAGTTTGTCTATCTTTGTCGCATTTCTTTTCCCTTCTTATTCTTCTCGCTTCCTGGTTACATTTAATTCTCGCAATTGATTTATGCGTCTAACATGACGTCTTTGCTATTGGTTGCGAGACGAAAACGCTGGGTACTCAGATAATAAGATTTTCTATTTCGAATTCGAAGGAAAAATTTAATGCAGTGATATTTTACGGTAAATTCAGCTTACATACATGCGATATAGCGGCAAATAACGGATTGACAGTAGATGCACCATTCCTGGATTTGGGACACCATTTCTTACGCAGGAATATTGAAAAGAACTAAAATTGACACTCTCTCGATGAATTGGGTTTCCTCGTTTCTCCCTGACATAATCCAGCTAGTAGTTGAGTGCCGCCCATGGTCCAAATAGCCTTCGGTGCGCCAAATTGGAGTGTATTCGATTCGCTGTTATTCTTCATTTATATTAGTTACTTGGTGGGTGATATAAATAGTTAGGTCGGATTTTTTCCAGATAATAGCCACGTTAGTAATCAGTTCAGGAAGGGCCAGACGACATTGCAAGACAAACTGGAAGAGGTTTTGAGGAAATCGGAAATTAAATAACGGTAAAAGTATCTTCAAAAATTCATCGGACGTATCTCTCGCACTCTTGAAATCTCTGAGTTAAACTTAAAATGTTTGGCATAAGAAATATTTAAGGACTATAATATTGCCCGTCATAAAAAGACGGGGTTTTATTGATAAGAAACCAAAGGAAGTCGATATCATTTTTATTCCAAATCACCCAAAGGTATTTCAAAGCATACAATATTAAACGTACTTCTGCTTATTAACATTTTATAAATTTAGAGAATGGTAATTGAACTGAAAATATTGAGCGTAAGTAATTAGTTAAGGAGTCCTATACTATTTTTCCCGTCTTATGGCGTATGACCTTGGTAGAGTGAATGGCCAATGAGGGGGTTTTCCCCTTCCACCACCGCTTGTAGCTCTCGGAACGACCCTAGCTACCGAACAGCGTTGCTACAAATGCATGCATGCGGGTAGTTTTTGGACAGCGAGAAATTGCGGTCGCTATTTTGCCTTTTACAGTGAGGTAAAATAGCTGTATAACTGGCAACACGGTCGAGTGGAGAGCGAAGTGAACACCACGGCAGTCGAAGAGACACTGGCTTTCCCCCCCCTCCACTGCATTGCTTGTCACTGGTGTCTGATTGGCTGCAACAGTAGTACAGGTAGGCCCCGATTTACGCCGGGGTTACGTTCCACCACCTCAGGGTCGTTAGCTGAAGCGGCGTAAATCGAGGAATAATTATAATGTTTTTAAATGAGATAGGTTCCTTCACTAAGAAAATTGAACAATAAGAATTATTATAAATGCTTTTTATTTAAATATTTGTTTTTATTTTGTAATTGTGAGATATAAAAAATTTTTTTAATAAAATCTAAGTAATAAAATAAAAATTTAACTTATTACATCGGTCCTGTAGAGCCATCTTTGGAGTATGTAGTAACGCCACTGTCTGTCCCCTTTGTTGAGACTGGTGGTGGATTAATGGGATGGGCCTGGTGGAGGGTCGTCTGGGTCGAGTGGTTCTGCAGGTCCTTTGTCCTTAGAAAAGAACTGCAGTAATGACGTCTGCTGAGTATTTCTCTTTCTCTCTTCTAACATATTATAGTAGGACTTCAATATGTTAGTAACAGCTCTTTGGATAGAAGAGCTACGTTCCTAGTCTGGGTCATTATCACATAGAGTTTCACAGTCTGTTTGTATTTGTGCCAAAACTGATTGAAGTGTCTTTGTGGTGAGGCTTCTAATTGGTACAATCTCCTGCTCTTCCGCTTCCTCCTTAGAGTTCTGTTTAGCCTGTTGTGCAGCCAGCTCCTCTAAGTCCTCCTTTGAAAGAGGCTCACCATGGCTTTGTAGCAACTCACTGACATAATCAATGTCAACCTTGTCAAGGCCAACATCCTCAGCCATCCGAGTGACATCTTCAACCACTGCTGAAATTGGCTCAAACTCAAGAAAGTAAGACACCGCATCAGGCCACAATTTCCTCCAAACGCCATTCCTGCATGATTGTGACACTTCTTTCCACGCTGTAGCAATGTTACTAATGGCTGTAGGACCTCCAGTAGTCCCTCACAGTCACTGAGTCAGATGCCTGCACTGCCTCAACAATCCCTTTGAAGGTCGTACGTAAATAGTACGCCTTGAAGGTCGCAATAACGCCCTGATCCATTGGCTGCAACAGTGAGGTGGTGTTGGGTGGCAAATAAATGACCTTCACATTCAGAACGTCGTTAGGAATATCTTCAAGGTTGGCTGGATGACCTGGAGCATTGTCGAGGACTAAAACAACGTTGTTGGGCAAGTTGTTTGCTGCACAAAATTGGGCCACCTCTGGACAAAAGTACTAAGTGTACCATTCACTAAAAAGGGTTTGAGTCACCCACGCCTTCTTATTAGAGCGCCAGAAAACAGGAAGTCGAGTCTTCACAATGCCCTTCATAACACGTGGATTCTCGGAATGGTACACTAACATCGGCTTTAACTTAAACGTGCCTGATGCATTACCACCCAGAAGTAATGTAAGTCGATCTTTTGCAACCTTAAAACCAGGGGCAGACCTCTCTTCACAGGCTATCTACGTCCTACCAGGCATCTTCTTCCAGTATAGCCCCGTTTCATCAACATTAAGGACCAAGTCAGGGGCGTAGCTGCCTCCGTCCATTAACTTTTGGAATATGAGCGGATATTCCTCAGCACCTGCAGTGTCGGCGCTAGCCGCCTCACCAGTAATTTTCACATTGTGAATTCTGGTCCGGTTTTTGAACCGGAAAAACCAGCCCCTGCTAGCCGAAAATGATTCAGTCCCTCCCAATTCCTCATTAATTTCTTTGAACAAGCTTCTAGCCTTGTCCATAACCACTGCCTGTGTTACAGGAATGTTATTTTGTTTAAATCGTCTATCCACAGCACTAATAACTTCTCCATCTTCTCCATTATCTCACTCCTTGAATAAGTTGTTCTACAAACACTTACATTAACAATTGCTGTATGTGATTGCTTGATTTTCTCAGCATTATTCATAATGGTCGTAACAGCGGAAGGTGCTAAGTTTAAGGCCTTGCACACCTCTGAACGCCGCTCACCAGATTCCATGCGACGAATAACGTCCAGTTTCACTTCAATCGTTAGAGATTTGCGGCTTCTTTTAACATGTGCAGGCACAGATTCACCACTCCGCTTAGAAGACATGGGTGCACAATTTATTTAAAGTAATAAGGCACTAATGAACACAAGAAAGTATTAAAATTTAAGGCACAGCTCACAACACGTGCACACTAGCGGACGAGAAGTAAGTAAACACACCGTCGCATAGCTATCTATTTCCTCTGCTGCGTTTACGCTTGCATTTTCAAATTTTCTTTTTATATACAGAGCGATTCTGAAGTAGCTTTACAACTTTCGATGGAAGTATATTTTTATAGATAGGCGATACAAGCTGCTTTAAAACGTAACATTGTAGCAGAACACATCAAGCCTGCCAGTCGTAATTCTATATACCACCACCATAAGTGATTCTGTTTTGCTGCAATCTCATGTTTTAAAATAGTAAGTTACGCCTATTAATAAAAATCTACAATAATTCAAAGTTGTCAAGGTACTTTTGAATCACCATGTATTTAAAAAAATTTTTTTTTTCTTTATAATTTTAAAAGGGCGTTAATGTGAAACGGCGTATAATAAAGCATCGTAAATCGAGGCCTGCCTGTACTTTCACCAGGGCACTCAAAGTCATGCGCCATAAGACGGGAAAAATAGTATAATTCTCATTATTGTCATACCATATGATTTAACTGTTAAGCTTTAACGGTGCAAAACAATTTAATTTTAACTTTCGCAGCGCAGGTAGTAATACTTCACGTTAGTTTTTGGTTAAGTAAATCCTTTATCTTAATTCAATTTGATTTACGTAATAATGACGAATTCAAATTAAATGAAGATATCCTACTCTCCCTCTTATCCTCCTCTCTAGCTAGCATTATGACTGTCAAAAATTACTGGATCCTTAGAAAAATACACAATTTTAAATATCATACTTCACATTTTATTAAAATTAGTGAGTACTAATGCAAAAATGCTCGTCCTCTCTGCCTCTTTCTGTCTCTCCCTCCCTCTAATGTGTAAGGCATCTACTTATCCAAGACCTCAACCTCTGCGGTTCAAGTCCACCAACTTTCAGGACTTTTTATCTCATTTTTCTCTCTTATAGCGAGAGAGAGAGGAAGTGACAAAGGGACAGAATAAGGCTTATATATACACATATATATATATATATATATATATATATATATATATATATATATATAATTACTACGGAAAAGGAAAGGTAAGTAAGGATAGGGCAACTAGGTGTTGAAGGAAACCCAGTGAACACTTACCGGAAGTAGAGCCGCTGGGGTGTTGGAGAGACACATTTGTAGAGGTTAGAGCTTTCGGGATGATCCCTTCGTCAGCACAAGAGAGAGACAACTGCATATATATATATATATATATAGGATAATTGACCATTAAAGCCGTAACCCTTTTTCGTAATTCAATTAAAATCATTAATCCGTGATTTCATAGAGTTATTTATGCTTTTCATAGTAATTAAAATCAGTTACATTGAATGGTAATCAAAACGGGAAGTATATAGCTGAAAAAGTGCAGATGGACTTCGGTGAATTACATAATTTCGAGAAATCAAGCGTTACCGATAAAGAGACAAAATGGCAAAGTGGGTTGCTAGAGATCTAACTTTCTATGGCTATAGGATATTGCTATATTATTTAATTTTGAATTTTATTTAGAAACATCAGCCAACGATATCTTTCCCGCCAACAACGTACGGATCGCTTGCCTGACCGCGCACGTCCCCGCACTTTCATATATAAATCAGTACCTATCATGCAAACTATTAAAGTTATTTATATTGAATCTTTTTCAAAAACATATTTCAATATTTCCGAACGTTTCATTCGGATTATATACCTACCTAAACCAATTAGAAAAAAGTTTGTCGAATGTCAACTTTTTCATGTCTCGACTAAAAATTTGAGATGAAAGTTACGTTTGTTAATTTATTAAAGGCACATCATAAATTTTATGTTTTTCAGTTACAGGAACGTCATTAGGAATCATCAAAGAAGTTATATAAAAATAATTGACACTTTTCGATCAATATAAGCCGAGATATGATGTATGTTTTAAAAAGGTTGACATGCGCGGAATACAAAAATTTCAAGTTTTTAAAACTTTTAAGGTAGTTGCAGATTTTTCGTAAATTTTAAACATACATAATGCGATTCGGCATGGAATTTACCAAAAGAAAAAGAACTTTTTAAAAATTAATCTCCACATTGAATATTTTTGCTGTTTCAGAGCGTGACAGAGGAAGTGACAAAGGGACAAAGTAGGGCTTATTATATATTACCGATAACCCTTTGTAGCAAAGCGTGTATTAGGGAGTACAAAGTAATATAACACGGCCTAGGTGACTTTGACGTTATCGTTAAGTCCAGTGTGAAAGGAATCGTGTATTTTTCGCCGATTCTTTTAATCGTTGAATGCTGCAGCTTGGTTTGGTACACCTTTTGATTTGGCTTGACCTTGAGAAGGTCAAACGCAAAGCAGTTTTTTTCTTTTTAGACCGAGCGCAGCAACAATGATTACGTCTCGAGATTTCGAGAGAATTGAAATGGGGGGAAGAATTGGGTATAAACGAAAAATAATCAAAATTTATTAGCCTTGCATTCATTGATGACTTGCGTGTTATGTATAAGTACCTGCTGGTGTTGAGACTATGGGTCGACGGAGATGTAGAAAAATACACTGAAATAATTGGCGTAAGCAGCCGGTACTAATAGCCCTTTTTCACAGGATGAGGCAAAACAGGGTAATATAGATGTTCGTATAGGTGTTAAGCATGTTCCATCGCCGCGCTATTTCGACGGCTTACAAGTAAATTATGTTCCCCTTCGGGAAATAAATTTTATATCGATGTAGAAATGTTTGGGGACACATCAGACCAGTTGAGTCCAATATTCTAATATATGATCCCATAAACAGTCGAACGTTAAATGAAGACAAAATATTCTGTTTGCAGAAAATCAGTTATCTTTAGAGAGTGGCACACAATTCGAGAATCAAGAGGATAGATAAGAATAAGACTGAATAAGATAAACTAGAAGCGCATGAGCCACTGGAAATTGTAACACAGTATGCAATAAAAAAAGACTTTAAGGGAAAAATTAATATGAAAACTCTTCATTGACTCCTTCGTTATAAGCTAATAACCACGTTTTTCTTATAATTGAAACTGCAGGGGCGCAAATGAAACAGTCACTTCTGGTTAAGGACTTTAACGCGACTAAATATCATCAACGAACTACTTTCGTTTTACTTTCATAAACATTTCTTATTTCCGAAATACTTTTGGAGAGTTATTGCTCAGTTTCAGCGGCTTTTCAACTAAAATCAACACTACTCGGTATCCTTGAGTGAGTTTTGACTGCCAGTCTGGCTACAGCCAGAAAAATAAAAAGACAGATTCCGAGGACATGATTCGTAGCATTTGTCAGAATTCGTCACTTATGTTGACGTTCTCATCAAATAATAAATTTAGGTCGAACCTCTTAATTCTCGGTAGGTCAAAAAAGATATTTTCCTTTCGGTATTTTTGCTCAGAAGCTCGCATTTTTTGCATTCCAATTCTGAGTTTCGGATTATTAAAACTAAGCTCTGCTTTGAATTATTTCACATATGAAGAAAGTTTAGGTGTTATTTAGTAAGTACATATTTCTCGAGTCAATCGAATGGTCAGAGTTTGATAAAGTTTCATCATATATAAGGCTTAAAAAGCGTTGTGGTGCGGCAACCCTGGCAACGATCATCGCCAACAAACCCCTTAGAAAAAAGTCTCTCTCATTCCCAGTCATCCCTTCGTCCGAAACCTCCTTCTTCTTACCCTACTCCTCGATGGAAATTTCCACGCAATCCACACTCCCTCTCTCCATTGTCCCCCTCCCACCCTTCTCCTTTGACCTCCCACCCTCCTCCTCATCTTTCTCTCCGTCGATCCTCTCTCACTCACTTGCAATCATCCCCCATTCTTACCTCACCCTCCCTCTCTTACTCCCGCTGCCACTTCTTTTCTCCCGTCCAGATTTTTGCAATGGGTTTTTCTTTATTTTTTGTATCACAGCGACTTCTATCCCTCCCCTCCAACCCAACCCTATTCTCCCCTCCCACTTCTATCCCTCCCCCCACTCCAATTCCCCCCTCCCTCCACCACTACCCCACCCCCTATGCTCCCCTCCCACTCCATTCTCTCCTCTACTCAATTTCCCCCTCCTCCCTCTATGGATACCCTCTTTTTTTCCTTTTCCCGGAATATAAGAACCGGGTTTGTGTGCGTGTGTGGAGAGAGAGAGTACATATTTCTCTATGGGGTCTTATTTATTTTCCTTTCCTTTTTCATTTCCCGCCTGGTTTCTCTTCCTCTTCTCATCACAGACTGTCCTTCAATTCGACGCTCTTGGTTCGAACATGTGCCGATGGATGGCGCACTACTCGTTATCACCTGGCTTCAGACGTTCGGTGCCGATTGTCACTTTTTTTTAGAATGGACTGTTAATACGCTATTTTCTCTATTGTTTGTTTAATACGTTAGTAGTTTTCATTTGTAGCATTTTTTATTTCGTGTCAGCCGGTGACTGTTTTTAAATTTCCTTGACCTGTATTTGGCGGAAACCTGCAAAAGCCGGACATCGAAAATAAAATTATACTAGTTGATAACGTTTTTCATCAGGATTTCTCTCTGTAAGGCGGAACCTGCGAGACCCGGATGGAAAGGGTTTTTTCTTGTAATTGTTGTATTATTATGTACACTTTTAACCTGCGAAAGACGGAAAGTAAACTTATTCTCTTTAAAATATGTCTAGAGGGCTTCAAAAAAATATAAATGTAAGAGTTGACAGTTAAAATCGATGTTTTAGATGCAATTACATTTCTCAGTCGTTCGTTATTGTGTACAAGAAGCACATATCGAAATTTGTTTTAGAAACTGTAGCTTTGTTTTCGATGATGCTAATGAATGTGACGAACCATGTAGCGATACTGATTATTGCGTAATACAAAAATTGATTGATGAGATGTATGAAGTTGAGGGTTTCGTAAATACTGATGAAAGTGTTTTCGCAGAGATTGATTTGAAAACTGTGGTAGAATGACAAAGCAACGAAACTGTTCCCAATTCAAAGGATGAACACAATGAGGAAGATTGTGAAGAATTGGAAATGCAACAGCGTCGGATGTTTTGCACTATCTTAAAGCTTTAAAATATTCTGCAAGAATGAAGGGTGAAGATATAAATTTCTTTAACAAAGTTATAGAATTTGGGTTTCCGTTTGCCAATTTTAAAAAATCACAGAAAAACAGCACAACTACAATTGGATAGCCTTTTCAAATAATTTTCTAGAATATTTGAACTTTTAAAAATATTTTTATTGGATTTTAATATATATTTGAAATGAAATGAATTTAACTGTTCTGATTCTGAAATTTTGTATCATTTTCAACAGAAGTTTTTAAAATTTATAATAAGATCAGGATTGTGCAAGCATGCAATTTCAAGTTTCTGTTATCATTTATTAAATTATATATATATATATATATATATATATATATATATATATATATATATATATATATATATCGATTTTTGTTGCAATTTTGATGCTTTTATTTTCATTAAAACTTAGATTTTCTAGTTAAAATCCACCAAAAGGAAAGAGTTGCGTAAATTACTTTAACCTGTATAAAGCGCAAAAACCTGCGAAAAAGGGAAATATAGACCGCTCCCTTCCGCCTCTCGCAGGTTTTACTACTGGTAGTGACGTTTTTCGTCTCGATGACTACTAGGTCGGTTGGTGACGTAACGTGTCGATGTTGTTAAAAGCTCCTTGCGGCGTGTTATGTACTTTTTATTCGTTATTTTTGACAACTTAAGTTTTGATGTACTGGAGACTGAAATTTAGCTCTTCGATCACTTGTCCTTTACAAATCATCGGTAGGGTTGAGAGTAAGAAGAACGGCTTTCGGAACCATTTATCTCCATAATCGATCAAATAAAACTCCAGTAAATGCGAAAATTGTTTTTTTGTAAGCGTGGCCGATTGGACAGGTCATTCCCACCGCCCCTTTTATCATTAATCAACGATTCTCCCTCCCTCTCTCCCTCCCTCCCTCTCTCCCTCCCTCCCTCTCTCTCCCTCCCTCCCTCTCCCTCCCTCTCTCCCTCCCTCTCGAAATCGATATTTCGACCTGCAACCTTATTTTATTTTGCTTATTAAAATTCATATATTTGACCTACGATTTTCGGCCTTAGACTGTATTAAAGAAAAATAAAAGCAGTTTCTTATTCTTATCGTCTTTTGTCGCTTTCGAATCTAAATCTGTCGAATTTAACGTTTTAATATAATATTTTGACAAAATTTAGCGTTTTTAATGTGAAGTTGCCTTGCCAACCGATTACATTGTTAAACTCGAAATCCTATTACTCTCACGTATGCTCACGTTCTCTCCGGACCTCCATGGATCCTCCCGGCCCAATTCATAGGTATCAGAGATATCTCAGAATTAGTTTTTACTTTCTCCAATATACGTAGTATAGAGAAAGTATTGTTTTCATGAAAAAATTCGAAATCGAGATTTCTACGTAAATACACGTTTACAAGCAAACTTTGAAATAATTATTAAAACATATTTTTAAAATTTAATATGCCTTCATCCTTTGGTAAAAAATGCGCAAAAGGTGAAATGTTTGTATTACCATATAATAAACTAGCGGGCGCGCGGCACCATCCGTCCGATGCTTTTTTTTAAACTTTCATCAGGAAACTCATTGTCTTTTGCGTCTATGGCCGACTTAATTTTAAGGTATTGTGGTATTCACCTTAGCAGCCTATGGAAATCCATAGAAAACCATAGGCAGAATAGCCGGTACGTAAACTCAAGTGAGTTATATAAGTACCTCTGGGAAAACAACATTCTTCGCCTTGGCTCGGTTCTGTTTACATAAAATCTGCAGCGCATCTCTCCGTCTTATCCGTGACATAGATACGTAGAGTTGCCCATGTCCAAAATTCGATGACCCAAATGTACGCTAAAACATAAACAAATCGTTTTGAATTTCCTTTAACTTCAGATATATAACTCTTGCCACGATGTCGGGACGATTCAAAGGTGATTCATTTTCTGAAATGCACCGCTGAATTTCATTCCATTTCGGGATGCATGTAACCGTGATGAAGAAATCTGGTTTCCCAAATCGACGTACTATAGACATTGAATCTTGATACGCTTGAACAAATGATCTTGGACTTCCTGTAAATGAAGCTGGCAAAATCAGTCTTCTTCCAATGACAGCGTTGTTGTCTGCAACTCCAGCTTCTCCCATGTAATTCATAAGTCTGTTGTATGTTTCTGCACGAAGTTCCACCTGATGCGTTCTTATGTAATTGAGGCGATTCTGCTCCATTTTCACATATGAATCAACTGAATATTGTTGAAACAGCTTTCCCGCTTTATGAATTGTAGAAAATTCATCTCTTCTTGTGGCCAGACGATAGCAGTAATATTCCTTCTGTGATATTCGAACTCGCTGTCTCCCACTATCTTGCTTCTGAAGTCCTTCATGCCAACCGAAATCGACCAACGGGAATAAAAGCGGATACGTCATCGGATCGCATTCCCTCCGAAGTTGTGATATTCTTTGCAGTCCACCACCTTGTAGATGAACAGCGACATTCCGTCTCAAGGATACTTCACCATCTTCAGACACGTACACAACCGCAACTTCATTCGCTGTTGGAACATTGTAACGTCTTCTGTCCACTTCATTAACGTCAAAAGCCATGGTAACCATGTTGCTCATGTTCTGCCAACAGTTCTTCAGCTTCAGCTACCTCCTTCATCATCTTGTACGACCGTACAAATGGGTTGACGGACACCAGTAGGCGATCCAGCTAATCCGTTAGTTCTGGAAGACATCCAATGTTTGCTGGATTTCCAAGACGTTCTTGTAAAGCTTCTTCAGAATCCATAAAATAAAGAGCGCCATAATTTAGTTGATCGTTTTGTGATGGAACTGCTGGACCAATACGATGATAAACCATACCGTGTATTCTAAAACAAAAAGGCCCTTGTCCTTGTGGCGTTGACAGTTTTGCTCCCATTGAAACCATTGCCAAGGCGTTGTTGTAATTTCTTATGTACTGCTTAAAGTTCGCAGCATGAGCATGAGTTCCGTTGAACAAATCCTGAAGTAATTGTGGAATAACTCGAACAGGTTCAAGAACAACGTTTCCAAAATTGCAGCAAGAATTGAATTCATTTCCTCTTTGTTGTTGTTCTCCACTAAAATGAAGTGCGTGGCAGTGTACACACTGGACTGACATTAAGCCAATGTCATTCAGTTCTACATTTCCAGGCCGTTTCGCTGCACGATGAAATCTTCCCAGTGCTTGCTTTCGACGCCTCCCTTCCTGATATCTTCTTTGCTCTCTTTCTTCCGAATTTTCTCTTTCTAACCGTTGCCATCGATTCTGTGATAGCGTTGCCAGACGTTGCTGGCGTTCCTCTTCTGTCTCCATTTCCAAACGTTGTCGTCGATTTTGTGAAACTCTAGCCAATCTTGCCTCTCGTTGCGATTCTGTCTCTTCTGCTAACAGTTCTTGTTGACGTTGTGACATTCGAATTAATCTTTGCCGCCTCTCTTCTTTAGTCTCATTGGCACGTCGCAATCGGGCGCTATCACGGTAATATTCCCGTTGGTCGCGTTGAGAAGTATTTGAACATGTCAGTTCCATCCTTCGAAATAAGTTAATTTGAAAAATTCTAAACCCGCACTAACTTATATAACAGTCACTTCCTGTTTTAGAACCAAATTCCTCTTGAAATAATGTAACTGTAAATAATTATTTATTATTAGATAATTAATAATACTCGCATCTTTATGTTGATAACAAATTTGTTTACGTCTGTTGCTATGCAAGTTAATACCGTAATGGACAATTGAGAAACCAATTTTACTTTCCCTAGCCCTTATGTAAGGCCTAGATTTAAAAATATATTAAATAATTAAAATTCACCCATGGATAAGTAAGCTATAATGGTGGCATGGTATATACTGTATTGTGTGACATCTTATAAATATTTTAGAGTGTATGTATGTTCTTTATACGTTTTTACACCGTTTAAGCTATCGAATTCTAAAGTTTCTTGGACCAAAGGAAGAACTTGGTCTAGGTTTGCAGACCGTGGGGTCTCTTATACCACATGAGGTCAACAAAATACTATTTCCATAAGAATGCATGGGAAATGGTGTGGAGAAACCCCAAAATGCCATGCAGTCCTTCACTGATGTGGATATAAATATACCTAAATATTAACTTACGATCACGGGAAATGGATTATTTTACACAAAAAAGAATGAATATTTTAATTCTGTTCATGTTTCGTGGTATTACATGCCAAAACGCTCGTAATTTCCTTTAAGCGCAAAATTTACCGGTTTAGATGTCCATTTTCTAGGCGGAAACAAAGCTAAATTTCTTAATTGTTGTCCTCTTCAAAGGGAGATATGCACGTAAAGATTGATGCAAGGAAAATCCACGCCGTGGCATGCCGTAAAGGAAGAATAGCTAACGCCAAGATATGCCTAAATATAGTCTATGAATACTTCTAAAGTGAGTCAAATGATTTTTAAGGAATATTAGAACATTGTTATCTTTTACCATTAACATTGAAAGATTTATCGCAACATAAATCGATACAGCTCCTTACATTTGTTCGGTAACCAAGATGTTGTTTATTGTTTACGTTTTGGCCAATAGTATTGATATACATAATCGACATAATTTTATTGCCGCTTTAAAGGCTTCGGTGCATCTATCCATGTGAATATTAAGTAAGACGTTAATGCGTACAATACAATACATAAAATAGTAAATGTTAATGTAAGCATCGCTTGCATAATTAAGGAATGGGGAACGTTTGCCCCGAGCAATAAAAATCGTTTGCCAGTCTTTCCCGAGCGAAGCCGGGCGTTTATTCCTTTATACTTTATAATATAATAGATGATATAGTATATCCTTTCTTTTTTATATAACAATCAATGCAACCGTTTATGTAGATTATCAACGAAGAGAAGATAACCATGTAATGTGTTTAAAAAAATAACATCCCTATTCTCATTTAATTTAAAATTTATGCTTGAGCCTATTTGCGTTAATTAACATTATGGATGTATAATATAATGGTTCTACGTACAAAGAGATAAGATTCCAGCATTGATAGGAAGATTCAACTGCTTTGATTGAATCGTTAGAAACGCTTCCCATACGCAGTTAACTGAATAATTATCCTTAAATACTTATGTTGCTATGTATAAATGTTGACATTGCTACAGCAGTAATTTCGATGCTTAAACAAAGTGCGAAGCGAATAACTCTATTCTTTCACCTATTTGAAGGTTTAATTGGCATTAATTGAATCGGAGGCAACAATGACTGTCGCCTTGACAACGTCCGGAAAGAGTACGAAATATCCGTAAAATTTCGAAAACAATTGCGTATTTCTGAGTGATTTGACCGTGTAGTATGTAAATAAGATAGTATAGAGTTTTAGCCGTCGAATACAGCAAAAACGAAGAAAATCGGTCCATATTTACGTGTTTTAATAAATGAAGGAAAAAAACCTCGCACTCTGAAAAATCTCAAATCCCGTGTGAAGTTGTGGGAAAATATAATTGGCTCCTAGATTCGAACCCGGGACTTTATGAAAATGAGAATAGTTTTGTAGGGACCTCCTAGCTTGTAGAAACAAAACGCAGTTTAACGCATATCTCTACGATGAACGGCTTTTGAGATACAGGGTGGGACGGACGGTATATATTGTATTGTATGACATATATCTATCGGTGTTTATCCTTTATAATATGTATAGATAGATAATTTTATTCGCCAAAGACGTCTGACATAACCCGGGCATCGCCGGGTACTTTGAGCTGGTTCCATTATATATTTCACGAGAAAAAACTTCGTAACCGTATGGAAGTACAAAGTTTTTGTTCTCGTGAAATATGCATATCACTTACCACGAAGTTGAGCCTTAATTCCTTAGATATTATTCCTTTCTATTTATCGCAATTTGACGTTAAGACTAACAGAAGATGGTGAAATTAATATTTTGAATCCGAGATGCAGTACGAAATTATTCATTTCATTAGTTTGTGACTCAAATTCCATTTGTATATTGAATACTCGAATTTGTCGCAGTTTTTAGGTCGTGCGCTATCGATTCATCTGAAACTTAGTGCTTCTTCAATTTTTTTACATATTTTCCGTAATTATTTGTGATTGGATAATTTTTATTCTGCATTTTCAGGGATTATTCATGCAGTTCACATTTTCCCGTTGTTCAACCTACATTAAGGTTTTTAATTTTAGATATTATATTTAGATTAAATAAAAATCCATAACATTTTAATTTCCAGAAACCTTAAACTTTAAGCTTTGGAGACTTTTATTACAACCATAATCCACCTCGTTATTTCGCTTTTTATTTATATTTTTGCCCTTCATCTAATTATTTGACGCGTTTATATCGTACACATATAAAAGGCCTATTACGTCTGCCATTTAGTGTGTGACGCTTTTTAACGTGCTTTAAACAAACAATAGGTTGGAGATTGAGATTTTACAGAGAACACTTCAATCACGCATTAAAAGTCTAAATGGCGGGAAAAAATCCCGAGTTGAATCCAAGGTCGTTTATTTGAATAATATTATTGTAGGAAGAGCTGAAACGCAGCGTGCAAGTCTTTTTCTTTTACAACTTTAAGATTATTTATAACTAGTGTAATGCCCGTTGAAATATCAACGGAAGAATTATAGATAGATTGATTATTAATATTTGCATTTAAAATAATTATTAGCACACTTTTACATATGAAATAGGCTACAGTTCCGTATTGCCCCCCACTCGGTTTCTATAAACTTATTGATATAAATAAATTAATAATGACAATTGAGGGAACTACGTTTTATTTGTAGATCGAGTTAATATCAGACCTGATTGGTCGGTCTCGACATTTACAAACCCGATCACCTGACAACGGGGAGGGATACTTTGGTTACGGGCGAGGCGAAGGGCGCGGTAGCGCCCGTAGACGACTAACCATTAAAACAAAGCGAGCCGAAGGCTCGCCATTATATACTTTCAATGTTATATCATCTTCATTAAAGTACTGAATAAAATAATGATTGTTTACATAAATTTTCTTAATCTTCATAGTATTGTTTCAATATAGGGTGGGGGGCAATATGGAAGTGGCCCCATAGCAGTTGGGGGCAATACGGAACTGGCCCCATGAAATATTTCGTCATATATTGCATTTCTAGTGAATATTCTGTTGTCGTTTAGTAAATGCATTTGGTTTTTATTTTCGGCTATGAAATTCTGTTATCCTTCTCCCACCTTGTTCTCGTCAATGCTGCATATAAATGTCGGTGTGCAAATACCGGAAAATAATTATATGTATACATATATAACGTAGGGAAAATAATTAAATTTCGTGCACTTCACGTTATGATTGTTTTAAAATTGTACTCTGTACTTACGAAGAAAGAAAGCTTACTCTAATCCTCAATAATCTTCTCCGTCGTTATGTATTACATATTTAAAATAAAACTCTTTAAAATATTTAAATTAAAAAGTAATTAATCAATCAGCGGAATAATTTCTTTGAATACTATCTGAACAAAAACAAATCAATTTATTTCAACATTGTAAACTGTTCCCATGACGGTTGAATGGATTATTGTATTGGAGATCCATATTAACAAAAAATAAACTAATTGTTTATTGTAGAAACCGTTAAAATAGTTTTAAGTTGATTTTCGCTTTGAAATATACTTGTCAATTCAGTACATACTGTAAATTCCAATTCCTTTTATAAAAACAAATCAATTCATTAAAAGATCCACTGTTGTTTCTTCGAAGATTGCCTGTTAACAGTTTTAAATGACCTTTTAATTTTAATTGAATTTTAATTTATATTCGTTTCCAAACTTCGGCCATTGTTACGAAATTAATTCGAGGAATAACAATATAAATTCGTAAGCATGTATGGTTTACTAAGAATTTAATTTAAGAATGCTTTTTATTTCCAATTTTTCTAAAATGTCACTGTTGATACTTAAAATTTTTTATATTTACGTTAATATACTTATTTTCCACAAAACACGCCAATCTCTCCCCTTCCTTCCTCTCTCTCTCTCGAATTGAAGCACTCAAGGCACGCTTATTCCCAGAAGGATGTATACAATATTAGTAATTTGAGATGTAACAGTGATAATGGTCGACATAGCAACATCACGTTAAAATGGCGAGATTTCCACAAAATATGCAAATTAAACGTTTAACATGGCATATTTCGAAATGTGGGCGAAAAAAGACGAACGGAATAAGAAACTTTGTAAGTTTTTCTTCAAAATGGTTCAAATCCGAAGGTCGTCTGTTAATTTCTTCTAATTTTAATTTCCAAATGAATAAAACCTGCACTTTGAAAAATCGCGTTTTACACGTTAAGTAATGGGAAATGGAAATGCCTCTTTTGGAGACGAACCATGGAATTTTTTCGCGATTTAAATTCGTCATCACCCGAAAAAGTGTTAATCAAGCATCCCTACTAAATTTCGAGTTTCTATCATTATTATTTCTCGAGTTATTACCGTTTGAATGGCGTGACCAACGAACCAACCAACGGACGACGGCTATTATTATATAAAATCATCGTACAAACTAGGGACCAAAGAACGCCTAAAATGATGGAAATATGTCTTCCTATAGTCGAATGCGCGTAGAAACCTATAGCAAATTCGTTTTTAAAGCCAAAATTTCACGTCTTTTTTAATGAAAAATCGTCCGCCGTCGTGCCAATCATCATTAGTATACACAAGTATTTTTTCAAAACAACGTAATCCTAATGAGACTGGAATTGATTGATTATACACATTCACAATTTCATCATTTTTGAATTAAATAACCAAGTTGTTAGGTGAATTAGGCGATTGGAAATATTTACAATTGTTGCATTTTTATCGATTGGTTAAAACATTGTTTGGTACTTAGGTATTATTTCCGCGCCCTTGATTACTTAATTGTCAAATAATAACTACTTCCAGCTCATAATTCTTCATAGAGGCCCCAGAATTCTGTTTGATACATTAGCGTTTAGGCAATTCCAGGAGGGTTTCCTTGCTTTAGCAAATATATTTAGGAAGAATAAGTTAAAGAATTTCTTAACGTATTAGCTGCGAATAAACATGAATTGTGTTGTGCTGAAAAGAGTAGGGGATGATAATTGTCTGTGGGCTGCATTTTTGCTTGCAAGCGCAAGGACTGTTTCCAGGCATCTATTCTTGCTGCTTAGGGCTTTTTTTTTAAACTTTGCCCACGTCGTTCAAATGGTTCGAAAGGAACATACCGTTCGCGTCATAGATGTGGTGATTTGAAAGCGCACAGCGAGTAATGCTGTTATCAACGACCACCCGTGACGCAATCCCTTGCGTGATGATCACGTGCTTCCGACCTCTTGCGTCCTTCGGTCACATGTGTTATTCTGAAACGTATCTATCATTTCACACACTGATCTATCTGAAAAATTAAATTTATTACTTGGAAGAGTAATATAGGTGTTTGTTTCCATTACTCATTTTTTAATTAACGAAGATAACCTCTAAATGCGTTATCGATATTCCTCTTTATTATTCTAACAACTAGCGTAATTGCCCGTCGAATATGACTGGTAGGCGCGAATTAGTATTACGTTAAAATAAAAAATAAATTAATGACAAAGTTTTACGTGCACTAATACGTAAAAAATAAATATCAAATCCACTCAACCGAATGTTCCGGAAGGTAAGACATGTAAATGTTGTTTGGCAAAGATATATGTTAATGAATATTTATTCGTTAAACATGCTAAGTAATTCTATAAGAATTTTGTTTCATAAATATAAATAACCTAATCTACAATAATCGCTATTCAGACTATAATGGACTTTCATGTGCTCCTTTTCTTGCATCTATAAATCTTTTGCTTGTCAATGGATTTACTTCTGCTTCTGATGACTCATTAGCAAAAAAGCAAAAAAGAAGAAAACCTGGTTGCAATTACCTATTTAGATGAATGAAGAAAGAAAATCTTGCACTGTGAAAAATGGAAAATTACGTGTAAACTTACGGGGAAATAATTATTGAATTAAGCACCCCCTCCCCCAAATGTTTTTATCGCCATATAGCTTATGCCAGTGGTTCTCACTGGGGGTCCGCGGACCCCTGAGGGTCCGTATCTTGTCTCCAGGAGGTCCGCGAGTTGATTTAGGTACCTTATATATCCAAGATGGCCGCCGGTGGGCTGCTGACACGCAGTTTTGGTGCTCCTGAGTTCTCTTTTTTGATGGTTTTTCTTGTGATGTCCGCGATTATTATTCTTCCACTATGTGCAGATACAGTCTGTGCATCATCTCAGAAGAGGACTAGTGGTTGTGACCCGATTTTATACAGTACGAGGCGTTTTAAGTTTTCATGCCTTATCGCCTGTAGTTTCACTTCCCACGGGAAGGGCGCTCCCTCGCGAGATCATCGGCCGTCTCCTCGTCGTTTGGGCAGACCTTCAGACTCCTTTGTCTGCTCCTACTCGCTGGCGACGTGGAAGTGAACCCAGGTCCAGCAAATACTGCTCGCTTAAGTGTTTACGCGCAAAACGTGCGGAGCTTAAACAACAAATTCGACATTCTTGACTCCCACAAACATGAGTTATCGCAATTTAGTGTTATTCCCCTCACAGAAACATGGCTAAATAATAGTGTGTGTGATAGTGAACTGTCCCTTGCCGATACCCATCAGCTGTTTAGACGTGATCGCAATGGCCGCAGAGGTGGTGGTGTACTATTAGCTATTCATTCGTCACTGCCAGCGAAAAGACGTCAGGACCTTGAATCTTGCGCTGAAATTTTGTGGTGCGAAATAAGTGTTAATTTAAATGATAGTGGCACTTACACTAACAAAGTTTTCGTGGGTGTTTTTTATCGCCCACCGTCGAGTGATTTATCTGTCCTGGAGGCTTGTTTTGACTCTATTTTACGTGTTCGTTCCTTCGGAGACGCCATACTTTTAGGAGACTTCAATCTCAACATTGCTTGGTCCTCCCCCTTTAGTGGTATTTGTTCAAATAATAACGATGAGTTCTTCTTTGATCATTTTGTTAGCGGCCTCGGTCTTGGGCAATATAACATGCATAATACTAGACAGTTGGCAACCCTGGATTATGTCGTCTCCTCCATTTCCGTTCCCACAGAGGCAGTCTCACCCGGCAGAAATATCTTCTCCTCCGATCACGAGTCCGGTAATGAACCCCCGAGCCATTACTACTACTACTTCCAACAGAGGTAACAGCACTAAACTGACTAAACCACGTGGTGAAACAATTCACGAGCCAACTTCGTATAACATCGCCGAGAAGGAGAAGATAACCGAAGCAGGCACGGGCGCCCTTAGGTCGCCCTTTCACCATTTCTACATATAGGACTGTGCGATACCGTGTCGGACCGCCATGGGCCGTGTCCTTGACAAATCACTTTTGAAACGATCCATCACAGCACGGTAGGGACACGGTCGTCGCCCGGTCCTATATGTGGAAATGGAAATTGCTCTTCCAATGTTAGTTATATGGATGGGACACTTTTTTGATCTTTGGTAAAACGACACAGTCGTCGACCGGTCTGCGCCCGGTCCTATATGTGGAAATCAACCTTAACCCTTCTCCCCTGGTGTCTCATAAACCCCGGAACCATTGATGAGGCTCTCTCTTTGTTTTATGACTGGGTTTTGGCCTCTGTTAAAGACTTCGTCCCCCACCGGACGCAACGCTTTCGTAAATTCCCCTTTTGGGTAAAAGAAGAGACAATCCATACCATAAGGAATAAACATAGAGCCTGGAGCCTTTTTAAACGCTTCCGAAACCCCCATACGCTGAACGTCTTTAAAAATCTGAGACGCTACTCCAAATTCTTATTGAAGAGAGACTATAACGACTACGTTGAATCAACTGCATTGGAATCCGCTTCAAATCCAAAGCGTTTCTGGACTTTGATAAACTCTCGCCGTAAAAATGGAAAGATACCATATAACATATCCTTTGACGATAAGGTTGCCTCTGGTGTTCTCAGAGCCGACCTCTTTAATGAATATTTTAAATCCGTGTTTTCTTCTCCTAGTGATGCTTGTGAACGTACATTTACATTTACATAAATACCCTGCAAGCCGCTAGAAGCGTTTGGCAGGGGGTGTCACAACACCAAGTGAAGTCTAGCTAATTCCTCTGTTGGATTGTCTTATCGCGTCTGGGAAAAAGGATCGGTAGTATTTCTCTGTTCTAGCGGTAATTTCGAGATATTTTCTCCTGCACTGTGATCTAACATTACGTTCACTAACACCGATGGGGACGACTATGCCGCGTACGTCTTCAACGAATTCGGAACTTTCAAATTTTTCAAATAGTTTCCTCTTGTATTCAATTCTTCTACTCTTCAACGTCTGCCATTTCAGATCTCTCAATAACTCTGATACACTCGCATTATACCGATATTCTCCTTTTACAAATCTAGCCGCTCTACGCTGAACCATTTCGAGCTCTCTAGTTAGGCCCTCCTCGAAAGGGTCCCAGACGGCGCAACAGTATTCCACGATGGGTCGTATTAGGGAAAAGTATGCGATTTCCTTCACATTCGAGGGGCATCCCCGCAGGACTCTAGAGGAAAGTCCTTGAATTCTGTTTGCCGATGCTATAACGGGTTTGATATGCTCTCTACTAGACAAATTGCTACTGAGAGTTACTCCTAGGTATTTGTAGCTATTGACGTATTTTAGCTTTAGTTCAGATATTTGGTACGGGTAACGGTTGAAATTCGTGGAGCGCGTGAAGTTCATTGCGGCGCATTTCTTTATATTCAGATCGAGTTGCCAATCTTTACACCATTTCGTGATAGCCTGAAGGTCCTTTTGCAAATTCTCCTGATCGTGTATTGTGTTGATTTCTCCATACACAAGTGTGTCATCCGCGAAGAGTCTAACTTTACACTTTATATTATCCGCTAAATCATTTATATATATCAAGAATAACAAAGGTCCGATTACACTTCCCTGAGGCACGCCGGAAGTCACTTTGACGACGTCTGGAATTACTCCTAGGTATTTGTAGCTACCTTAAGTGTCAATAGTGTGTGCTCCCATTCCCTTTCCTCCATATCCACTACCCCTGATGAATGTTTTCTCCTTTTAAATTCCCTCTCCCCAACCGTGCTACTGGTTCCGACCATGTTGGCGCTATGTTTTTAAAGAATGTTGCGCCATCGCTGGCATTACCATTATCCATGATTCTTAACAGGTGCTTCGCTTCCGGATATTTTCCTTCTCTCTGGAAATCAGCAAACGTTATTCCTCTTTACAAAAACGGAGACAGAAATTCCGTCAAATCCTATCGCCCTATTTCCTTACTTCCAGTCTTGAGTATGATTTCTGAGCGCATCATCTTAAAATGCCTCTCTGAGTTCACTGCACCTTACCTTTCGTTGTCTCAACATGGTTTCCTTCCCCCACGCTCTTGCCTGACTAATCTTTCCTCACTTCAACACCATGCTATAGAAGCGATTGATACTAACTCTCAACTTGACGTTTGCTTCATAGACTTTGCTAAAACTTTTGATTCTCTTGACCACAGACTATTACTGCACAAACTTCAAAATCGATTCGGCCTCCATGGTAATTTCCTTTCTCTTTTAAAAAGCTTTCTTTCCAAAAGATACCAAAGAGTAGTTCTGTCCGGTAATTCATCTTCTTGGTCTTCTGTTCTCTCCGGCGTTCCACAAGGCAGTGCTCTTGGACCCTACCTCTTTACTCTATTTATGGACGATCTTTCCGAATATATAACCAATGACTGCCAAGTGTTACTCTTTGCTGACGACTTCAAAATTTTTAAGCGTATAAGCTCCTCCAATGACTGTCTGTTTTTACAATCAGCTCTAGATAAGGCATCCCGCTGGTGCTCCTTGTGGAGACTAAAGCCAAACCCCGACAAGTGCAGTGTACTCTCTATTTCTCTCAAAAAATCGCCAATAATTCATGATTACAATACATTTGGGATTCCTATCCCACGTGTAATCCATCAAAAGGACCTTGGTGTTTTCATAAATGCGAAATTAAACTTTGCGCATCACATCGATTCTGTAAGAAAGAAGGCTATGTCAAGGGATGCTGTATAGATTCACGGATATCAAAGATCCCCTTGCCCTTCGCACCTATTTTTGCAGCTGCGTTCTTCCGCTTATTATGTATTGCTCTCCCGTATGGTCTATGTCTGCTCCATCCAATCTTTCCCGCCTTGATCGCGTCCTTAACTTCTTCATCAAAATCGTTAGATTTCGTGTTCCCTCTCTACAAAATTCCCTCAAAACGCAGATTTTAGAGTCCAACTTACATTCCTTTCAAACACCCCGAAAATTTTCCGATATTTCCTTTCTGCATAACCTTCTAAATATCAAAATTGACTCTCCTCTGTTGCTTTCTCTGCTCAATTTTCGAGTCCCTTCTAGAAAAACTCGCCTCTCTGTCATCCTTTCTGTAAGCACTCCACGTCTTTCGCTCATTAAGCGTTCATTTTTCTTTAGGGCCCCACCCTTGCTAAATTCACTCTGTTCGCACAACAATATAGATCCCTTTCATATAGGTACCACTAAGAACGCTTCTTAATATAGCTTATAAATCCGACAATTTAACTTAGACACTCTTTCCTTCTTTTATATCTCTATCAATTCCCCCCCTCCTCTCCCTCCGTAAATTGATTCATTTTGTTGTCGTTATTGCATCACTGGTACTGTTTCTTTTATTAGTCCTATGTTATTTCTTTGTTTTTTGTATTTATTATTTATATCGTTATTCAATCTTCTGTAATTGGCCTTGTGCTGTAAGTTGATTGCTGTCAATAAATAAATAAATAAATAAAAAAGGTGTATTCTTTTCCTTAAGATTCATTTTGACCGTTTAGAGTGGTCGGATAACGTTTGGAAATGCCTTAAAGAAAGGTCTCACAGCATATATTACATTCTTTATTACGTTAAGTATAGGGAGTCCAAGCTCGACGAAATTGCTTCCTCCTGCTCCAGTCACTGATCAATCTAGAGCAGGAGTCTCAAACTCGCATTGGTGTGCGGGCCGCATGACGTCTCTCTGACGATCCGCGGGCCGCATTCCTTACTTTCCCAGTCTTTACATATTTTCGTATTCTTCGTGTTATATTCACTCTCCCTTTCCACAAGAGAGGAATGGCTCTATTACGCGTCTTACACGCAGTCATTACAAAAATGCTAGATTTGGCGTCGAGGGTTAAGTCCTTCTGATATGCTAGAAACTCGCTGGCAGTGGGATAAACATTCTTCAGTAACTCAACCGTGCAGGCTGGTATAAATTGGAATGATTTAATACACTTCTTAGATTATTTAGAAATATTTGCGTGAAATGTGCTGTAAGAAATAGATTTGGGTTCGGGTCGCGAAATTTAGGTCTTTTTTACAGACACAATTCCCTTATTTCTGCGGGGCATCTATCGACGCTAGTATAGAGGAATTATGGTGCGTGTTCAGGGATATGATGCGAGAGGGTACGGATAAATTCATTCCACATAAACTTAAACGTGATGGTGCAGAACCAAGATGGTACAACCAGAAAGTTAGATGCGCTCTTAGACGGCAAAGAACACTTCACGCTCGCTTAAATACCAATTCTTCAAAAGTCACAGAGGAACATTGAGCAATGATACGGCATCAATACAGAGAGGCGCGTACAAGAGCTAGAGTAACAATGCGAGAAGCATTTAATGATTACAAAAAGAAAGTTCTGCATAGTAATTTGAAAGAAAATCCGAAAGCATTTTGGTCGTACGTTAGAGAGGTTCATGGTAGAGGCCCCACCATAGCGTCATTGAGAACGGAGGCAGGTGATGTAGTACATGAAAGCGCGGAAAAAGCGAACTTGTTAAATGAACACTTTCAGAAAGCGTTTACTTCAGTGAGCAACGAATTTGAGGAACCAGCTTTGAATGATGAGGGAAATTCGATGGAAGATTTGATATTCTCGGAAACAGGTATCGCGCACCAGCTAGAGTCGATTAAGAAAAATAAGTCTCCCGGGCCGGAGGGCATACCCGCGCGTGTGTTGAAAGAGCTAGCCTCGGTAATCGCACCTTACTTGAAAATAATATTCGAAAAATCCGTTGCACATGGTACCGTTCCAAAAGACTGGAAGCTAGCATACGTAACGCCCATCCACAAAGGCGGTGATAAAGAGAACCCCGAAAATTATAGACCGATTTCTTTGACGTCATTATCGCGTAAGATTCTAGAACATATAATCGTTAGCTCTGTTCTGCGTTATTTAGATGGTCGTTCTTCACTAAGCAAAAACCAACACGGGTTTCGGAAAGGTAGGTCATGCGAAACGCAGGTCGCCCTGTTCGTAAACGATTTGTTGCAATGCGGAGAGAAAAACACTCAGGTTGATGCCATTTTCATTAATTTTAAAAAAGCGTTTGACAAAGTACCCCATAATAAATTAATAGGAAAACTAGGAAGGTACGGCATAAACCCTAATATCGTGAGTTGGGTAAAAGACTTCCTCTCAGACAGAAAACAGATAGTAGTTATTGATGGGAAATCTTCATACCCGGTAAAAGTCGCATCAGGTGTTCCACAGGGAAGTGTCATCACTACTATTCCTGATATATATAAACGATATCTGCTCGGTAGTTCGCTGCAAAATAAGACTTTTCGCAGATGACACCGTTTTATATAAGGAGATAACGAGTCAGGATGACCAAAAATCGCTCCAGGAAGATTTAAACGCCCTTTCAGCATGGTGTCAACATTGGAAAATCGAAGTTAATCAGAGCAAATGTTCCCTATTGAGTTTCTGGAAGAGGAAGAACAATGAATTAGACTCCGAGTACAGAATTGATAGATTGAATATCCAATCTGCAGAGTACGTTAAATATTTAGGAGTCACCATTTGTCGTGATATATCGTGGAATATGCATATTCGAAGGTCCGTAGGCGCAGTTAATAAGAAATTAGGCTTCGTAGGCAGAATAGTAAGATGTAGCACAGAACAGGTACGAGAAACGTGTTATTTATCATTGGTCAGATCTCAGGTCGAATACGCTTCCAGCATATGGGATCCGTACGAAAAGGGACAGATACTTGAGTTAGAAAGAATCCAACGCAGAGCAGCCAGATTCGTAAAGCAAAAATATGAGCAAAAATTAAGCGTCACATCACTCTTGAAGGAGTTGAATTGGATATCGCTAGAGGATCGCAGAATTAGCGCTAGGTTAAGGCTTCTGGAGAAATTTAGGTCGGATGTTCTCTTAGAGGAGGTCTCAGGAATATTAGAGGCACCTACGTACATGGGCAGGCACGATCACGAGAATAAAATACGTGAGATCGACTGTAGGACCGAGCGATATCAGAGCTCGTTTTTCACAAGGACCCTACGGGATCATAACAGGAGAGTGATTCCCACGAGGGTCGTTATTAGGTAGGTTTTGGTGTGCTGCACCCCCTGCCACCCACCAGTCTGGTGATTTGCAGGGTATCATGTAGATGTAGATGTATAAGGTAAATTGCTTCGCGGGCCGCACAAATGCATCGCGCGGGCCGCGAGTTTCAGACGCCTGATCTAGGGGAATCACAATGGTATTTTCCTCACATCCCAAATCCTAAGGATGGCCGACATACGGATTTTGTAGAGTAATATTATTACGGATGATTTCGAGCCTAATCCAGAAAGGTTCGATACTCCTGTCATAGAGGGATTACTCGGGTAGTTCAAAGTCAGAGTACATATTTGGATTTGGATTCTGTCTTCAATAAAAATAACCCTGGTTCTTTCCTTCATACAACCATCTAAGTCTAAAGTTCGTCCCATGTTTCTAAGTAATTATAAAATTCAAATGAAATAAAATTAAGTAAAAAAATTTTTTATTGTATGAACACTTTTACTTAAAACTGCACTCAAAGTTAGAAAATTTTTCCCTGGACAAAAAATATTCAAAAATTTGTGTTTCGTAAAAGTAGGTAGCATTAATATGAGTAGTGTCTATATGTTAAGTAAGTGGCCAACAGTAAGTACTAATTTATGAGAACGATGAAATACAAGAATTAGAAGAGAGGAAAAAGCATACAAATTTTTTAATAATATTTTTTGTCCAGCAAAAAATTATTTTCTAACTTCGAGTGCAGTTTTAAGTAAAAGTGTGTATACACTGAAAATGTTTTTTACATAATTTTATTTTTATCTTTTTCGTCTTATAACTGTTACTAAAAATGCGTTCTTTTACATGCTACATGCATGAGAAAATTTCGGAATATAGAATTTAATAAATTTGGAATAATTGTTGCAATGCAGGACAATTGCGTAACGAAAAAATTTCCAGTTTTATCTGACTGATGAACTTTTCACTGAATAATATTTTTGATTTAACATAACTTCAGACGACGTGAGAATATGGAACTAAAAATTCAAAATTCTGTTATCATACCGAAATTTCCGAATTGAGAACAATTATAACTTAAACTTAAAACAGTTGCATATATTTTTCCACGGTAGAGAGTGAATGAATATTCAATTTCATAAATTACGAATGTTGTTTATGTACATTGGTTTCTATGAAAATAATTTCCCTTCTTTCTCTCCCTCTCTACCCCTCTTTGTCCCCTTCCCCCCCTCTCTAGTATTAAAAGTATCCAAAGTACGTTTACACCCTTGATAAGGATTGAAATAACAATATGATATCGAGGTCTAACGATGGAATTGGCAGGCAAGGCAACATCCCCTTAAAATGCTAGATTTCCTCAAACTGTGCGTGTGTGTGTGCGTGCATGCATCCATGCATGCATGCGTGGATGCACGCACGCACGTGTGTATGTATATATGCATGTGTTTTTTATAACTCGGCAACTACAGCACGTAGAAACAAGAAGATGGTATCATTTTAACCGGAATATAGAGTTAAGTGGTGTAGTCAGGTTTGATTGACCTCTCTAATTTAAAATAGTATTTTCTTTTTTCATTTTCTCCATTTGAATAACATAGGGATGAGTGCAGCCTATTTTTCATTTGATTTTTAAAATTCGTTAGAAACATGGTACGAACTTGAGATTTGGATGGTGCTATGAAGGAAAGAACAAAGTTTATTTTTATTGAAGACAGAAACCAAATCTAAACCGAATTAGCAAAAAAATGCGTTTAGAATCAGAAAAATACGTGATTTTATCAATTTTACTAGCTGAAAGTACCCGGCGATGCCCGGGTTATGCCAGACACGTAACCAAGTGACCAAGAGAAAGTCGCCTTTGCACTGTAATCCATAACTCTTAAGAATTTTAACTTGTAAGAAGATTCAAAATGGGATCGAATCTTTAATAAAGCATACTTACCTTCTAATTACAGCAAATGCTCCATATATTTCTGTGCGGTATGTGTGTCATTTACAAACCAAAGAAGCATTTGTCACTTTCTGGGGAAATGTTGGCGTCCTAGAAAAACTTGTGTAGATTAGATGTTTTATTCACAACCACAAACTTATGTCGAATGACTTCTATTGAGAGTATTATAAATGTGTGTTAGTAAGCATTACAGATGTATAATATAAAGGTTTTACTCACTAAAAGGTAAGATTCCTGCATACACACGATGAACTGTCGTTATAAACGTTTCCCATACGCAGTCAACAGACTAACTATGCACGTTGCTATACATAGTTAATTTCGATGTTTAAACAACAGTTCGAAGCGAAAACGCTATTCTTTCACCTATTTGAAGGTTTAATTGGCATTAATTGAATCGGAGACAACAATTATGGTCGCCTTGACAACGTCTGGATAGAGTGCATTAGTAAGCATTACAGATGTATAATATAAAGGTTTTACTCACTAAAAGGTAAGATTCCTGCATGCACACGATGAATTGTCGTTATAAACACTTCCCATATGCAGTCAACAGAATAATTATCCTTAACTATGTACGTTGCTATACATCATTAATTTCGATGTTTAAACAACAGTTCGAAGCGAATAACGCTATTCTTTCACCTATTTGAAGGTTTAATTGGCATTAATTGAATTGGAGGCAACAATTACGGTCGCCTTGAGGACGTCGGAAAGAGTACGAAATATCCGTAAAATTTCGAAAACAATTGCGTATTTCTGAATGATTCGACCGTATAACACGTAAGCATCGCAAGAATAAGATAGTATAGAGTGTTAGCCGTCGTATTTTAACGTATGAAGGAAGAAAACCTTGCAATCTGAAAAATCGAAAATCCCGTGTTAACTTATGGGAAAATAAAATTGTCTCCTGGAATCGAACCCGGGTCGATTTTGGAAATCATAGGTAGCCTGTGTTACTCGTAGAGTCATATGAAGTCAATTTGCAAAGTTTGGTCCCGATAGCTCAAAGGGCGTGGGAATGTATAAGGAACACACGGACAGACATTCAATTTTATTATATAAGATGACAGTACCAATTATATGCTACCATGACAACTCCTATTGTTGCCGAAGTTTACAGTCCAATGCATTTATATGCGAAAGGTTTTAACGTAAAATCGTTTTTCAATTTCTGTGTGCGATTTTGCTTTGTTTATATAGCAACCAAATATTTGTTGATTTTAATTGAAATATTACTAATGAAAGGTTTTTAATGATATTTTCGTGTGGCGTACAGTTGTCCAAAGCAAGCTGTTTATAAAACTACGTACGTAAGTAAATAAAATAATTAGACGTATATTCTCCACAAATTGATTGGATAAATCGTTTCATTGTTTCCAAAATATTGTTGTTATAAACAATTTTCTCGTAACGTAACTCATGGACGAGAGAATCGAGCTACATAATAGTCGGAGGATAATATTCACTCTGTGATTCTTAAAATGTACCCTATTTACTTTTTTGTCTTTCGTTAAATTAATTAATTTCGTTTGTTCTTTTGTTCATCCACTTTCTGTTGAATATTGTGTTCTTGCTGGTTTTACTTATGTTAGAGTTTTCGTTTTGATGATATCGTCACGAAACTTCGCATAGGCTATATGCCGATAAAAAATTTGGGACTACGGAGAGTTTTATTAAATAATCATACTTTTAAAAAGGAAATTCGGAAGCAGTCTCCTGCCACCCACCGATTTCTCCAAAGAGTTTCTTTGGTAGCGTAATTAATGATATTATATAGTATCACGCGCACACACACACACCCTGCAAATGTCAGTCTTATATATCTCTTACCGTGTACTTGCTATTTTGATTTAATTGATGTAGGGACAGACAGAACGAAGACGTTAACGCGTTTATGAAATAAAACGTGCTTAAAAGGCCGCGACCTCATAACAATGAAGTCGAACGACTAACCGCCATTAATTCCACGCCGGTTCTCTTCGAGAGTGGTGGTGGTGTTTGTTTGGTGGTTTTTCTCGTCGCCGGGGAAACGAATTTTCGTTGATTAAACCAACGACTGTTTTCACGTAATAGTGGAACCACGCAAGTTTTAGCGTAATTTATCCGAAGGGGAGCAGAAGAATTAATCTCCTCGGTGTCTGTGTTACCTTTATGAATCTCCGATATTTCCAGCATAAGCGCCTATTAGCGCCAGTCTGTCCTTCCGTCCGCATGTTCGTTCTCGCCTTCTATCGAACTGGTTTTCATGAAATTTGATATTAAGGACTTACTATCAAAGAATATAAGAAATCTCAAAAATGAATCACCTAAGCCAATCAGGGGTACCACTTTGCTGGTGATAAAAAATGAACTTTACGTCATATCTCGCAACCAATTATCATACCAAAATATGTTTTAAACAATACATGTAGCACAAGTAGAGTATTTATTTTCCTATACATTTTTATCGTAGGAGTAGCTGTTATCAAGAAATCAACCAAGATTGTTTTAATTCGAGTTGAACTTGGAAAATTTCTTGTATTGTTATTCTTTATTGTTGCTAACATAAACAATCTCACAAACTAACGTTTAATTTACTTACGTGCGCATACAGTATTCTTAAATAGGAAGAAAATGGATAAAAAAAGAGGAGTTAAATGTTGGAAGTTAACTTATATGCTTGAGTCCATAGTACTGATGACAAATGGAAAGATTGCGGAGAAAAATTCTGAACTCGAACCCGGGTCTTCCACTGGCCGAGCAGGTGCTCTAACCACTGAGCTACCAAGCCAGACTAATTCTCCATTCTAGAATTGGGGTATTTACGATGAAGAAAGAGGTAACTCAGTAAATTAGTAACATTTACTAACTAATATAGTTATTAAAGTTAGATTTAGTCTGGCTTGATAGCTTAGTGGTTAGAGCACCTTCTCGGCATGTGGGAGACCCGTGTTCGATCCCCGGTCTCAAGTTCAGAATTTTTATCTTTCTCAATCTTTCCATTTAAAAAAAAGAAACTCCTTAACCGTAAAAAATTTTACGGTTAAGGAGTTTATTTTTAAAAATCCATTTCGCCGTAGTCTCCAAACCCCTTTTTTAAGAAAATGGATTATTTAATACTAAGAAAAGAACTTTAAAACGCTATTTTCCTTAAGTACACTCAAAGGGTTTTGCAAGTGAAACGAAATGAACAATTTTCAGCAAAGGAACAATCTCAAAAATGTTTATATATAATAATTTCTTTCAAATACTTAATTGCACGAAACGAGTCCATTTGTGGTTAGCTGTACCCAGGGCCGCAGTGTGCACTTTTGGCGCCCTGGGCAGTGGATTTTTTGACGCCCCAAAATGATCTAATAAGATGTTAAGTGAATATTTTTAAAGAGGTGTTTAACTGAAATAAACAATCATTTCTTTTAAGAGTTATTTTTCAGGCTTTACTTGCGGAAAACATTGATTGTGTCATTGAAATTTATATTTTAAACAGTTTATTCAATAGATAAGATGGCTAGACCAAAAAGTCTTTCTTAGATCATTGATGACCGTATGTAATTTTTTATCACTTTCAACTTACTAAAAGAATGCTCTCCAGCTGAAATTGATGTGACGAATGTCAAGAAAATTCTCAGAAAATTTTCCACATTAGGAATAAATTCCAATATTTCTTTCTGCGTAATTTTTACACTTTTTTCGAAGGCTGGTGCTGTTTCAAACGGCGTACTTCTTTGATTAACTCGCGTTCATCCACATTGTTTTTATTTCCTACTAGCAGCATTCTCACAGGAATTTATCACTTTATCTTCGGTCATACTATATGATCCACAACTTAAAATGTTCTGTTGTTTCAGGTATTGAGGGTGCTTCAGTTTCTATCGTTTCATGAAATTTCCTTTTTCTTATTTTCGAGAGCATATCAGGTATTCCTTTTTCATCGCAAAATTTCTTTTCCTCTTCTATATGCTCTTCCAGTCTTGACGTTGAACTATTTATGTCTGGTACCAAATCGCAGATCATGTCAACGGCTCTATCAACAGTTACATCGGCACCCTGAAGAGATCTTCTGGAGAAAATCGTCCCAAAATAACAAGAAAAATATAAATATCTGCTTTAGCAAACTTTTAGCATCTCTGCATTTATGTTCATTCTTTAATTTTATTACCACCGAATAAACTACCTTCAATTGCAATCCCAATGAATTCACAGAATTTTCTCTTGATGACCATCATCTTGTGCCATGTTTTTCCAACGTCATCTTTAAGGCCTCTATTAGTATGTACAACCCATCTGGATGTGGAACCAGCGAAATAAAGGAACAGTTTCTATACTTTTGCAAAAAATTCCCTAATTAGTTTTTTCAGTGGAATGATAACAAGCTAAATTAAGCGAATGCTCTGTACGTGGTATGATACGTGCAAGAGGGTTATGTTTGCAACCGTTTGATTTACCGGTCATATTAGGAGCATTTTCACACGATTGAGCTCTCATATTATGTAAATCTAGTCCATCCTTTTCCAACTTTGGATTATTTCTGACGTGATTTCGTCTCTCTTTTTCGATTTGACAGCAATAAAATCAATAAAGGCCTCCTCAATTATTACTTTTTATCGACAACTTTGGCGAAAATTCTGCTCGGCTAATGCAGTGTTATCGCATTGCATTAGTCGAGCGCACCCAGTTTTGGGGAAGAGGGTAAATAAAAGAAATTACATTCAGAGCGTAAAGAGTAGAGGCAGTCTAAAAGCGGTCAATGAAGTTTGCACACGTTCACCTATGACTTGGTACAGTCATGGCCCTTCAGCTGAACCTCAGGTTGGTCGTTATAAGTTTCGAAGAGATCGAAAAAACAAAACTCTGACCACATTTTATCAAGTGTATAATAAGACTTCTATCTGGCGCCCCCTTACGAAGCTGCGCCCTGGGCACGTGCCCCGGTTGCCCCGCCCTCACTACGGCTCTTCCTGTACCCTTTCCTAACTTGTTCTCTTTCGCGAATAAGTTCACATTCGGTGACAGGTAAAAATTAAACGTTAGTAAATCAACACTCATTGGCGAATGGCTGTGAATATTTTGCGTCGTTATGGGTATTGCCTTATTTCGCATCGCTACACTCACTAATTACTGAGGCAGTTCCGATTTAAATTCGTGATCTTAATTTCCTGCGTATTCTTAGCCTGTCGTTAGTGTGAGTCCATCCGATCGAAAATCGACCACATCCAAGGATTTGAACCAAATTAAATATCAGTTCGGGTCGTAGAACGTTAATGATGATCTGGTTTTGCTCCGGTTCAGTTCCCTTAGAAAATAGAGTGACTGCTGGTGATGCATACCGCCTTACGGTTCGAAGAAGGTGTCGCGTACAAATCGCACATCTTATATAAGTGTAAGTAATTTTGGAAGCGTCCGCCCATCTCCCACTGTATCTCAGAAACAGTTTGTCTTAGAGATATGCGGTAAACGGCGTTTTGCTTAAACAAAAGTGCGAAGTGAATAACGCTATTATTTCACCTATTTGAAGGTATAATTGACACTAATTGAATCGGAGGCAACAATGACGGTCGCCTTGGCCCTGAAAGAGTACGAAATATCCGCACATTTTCGAAAACAATTTCGTATTTATGGAAGATTCGACCGTGTAACATGTAAACATTGGAAGAATAAAATAGTGTTCTATTTTATCTGTCGAATGAAGCTAAATCGAAGAAAATCGGTCCATATTTACCTATTTTGATGAGTGAAGGAAAGAAACCCAGCATTCTGAAAAATCGAAAAACCCGTGTAAACTTATAGGGAAAATATAATTGTTCCCTGGCTTCGAACCTGGGACTTTATGAAAAATTAAAATAGTTTTCCAGGGGCCATCTAGTCAGTAGAAACAAAACTCCGTTTACCGCATATCTCTACGACGAACGGTTCCCGAGATACAAATGAGGACAGACGGACGGACACGTAAAATTATATAAAAGACTAGCTGCCCGTACATCTCCGAAATCGGAGATCTGCAGGAGTATTATGTTTAGAAGGCCCTCCAACCAATCCACATTTTTTATACCATTCTTCCAACCCAATCAAACGATATTTTTGAAACCCTTCTTCCAACCCAACCCAACCCGATGGTATGTATGATACCCTTCTTCCAAACAACCCAATGATATTTTTAAACGCTCTTTTCAACCAATAATACCCAACGATTTTTACTTTCTCATACGTAGTAATGGGAAAGTATTGTATTCATGAAAAAAATCGACTTCGAGATTTCAACGGAAATACATGTTTTGAGGTCCCTAGAACACGTTTAGACTATTTTCGGAATGATGTCTGTGTGTGTGTGCGTGCGTGCGTGTGGGCGCTCTAACTCAAAAAGTACGTACCATATCGTTACGAAATTTCATATATAACACTTTAACATGAGCACAAAGAACTGATTAGTTTTTGGACAATAACGGATAAACGGAAGTCGCTGTTTATTCGAAACCCGATTCGGTTTTTGCGATATTTCATTGTTAAAACATCATTATTGTATATACAATTCTAAACAAAAGTTATAGAGAATGTAATTTCCTACAGTTTTAATTTGAAACAATTTTCTATAGGAGTTATTGTTTAGGAGTTATTTATAAATAACCGGTTTTTCGGTTTCCGTTAAATATCTCCTTAACAACATCGTTATTAGTAATTTTCGTAAGGACCAAAGTTGTAGAGAATAATATTTCTTCCAAGTTTTGTTTGAAACTAATTTTCGTAGAACCATCCATTTCGGATATATTTCGCTTTTTCTTAATACCAGCCTACAGCGCCAACACCATGTAGCGGTGAATTCTGTAAACATTCAAAATATACGTAATTTACGGCAACGACGTGTCCTCTTTTACGATACGAAATAATAATTTTGCCTTATAATGCTACTCATAATAATTTAAATATCTATACCCCAAATATGGAGAAAGTCATGTGTTGGCCACATCAGATTTTTTGAAACTCTGCTCATAGAGTCAGAGACATGAACGCAAACTGCAATAAGCATATTCTATGCATTAAACAAAGGTACGGAGTGTATACCTCAGGCGCGCCACCTGGGGAGGAGGGGGGGGGGGGGACTGACGGGCTTAGCCCGGCCTCCACCCCGCCCAAAACCCTAAATTTTGTCCAAATCTTTGGTGAAGTATTTTTGTTAGAATAGAGCCCCTCCACCCAAAAGAAAATCCTGCGAGGGCAGCAAAGCTAGCTAAAAAGGATTGATTAGTGGAGGAATAAATGAGGAAGCAAAGTAGTTATCGTTTATAACAAATCCGTAATCTCCTTATGAAATGGCACAACAGGCTTTTTGAATTGGTATATACAAACCAGATTCGTGAGACTATATCCGTTAATAAACAAAAAATATACAATATCATGATTTTACGTACGAAATAGGTACGGTTTTAATATTCACATTCAACAGCTTATCACTCTATATAATAAGTGCACTATGCGTTACGCTACGTAAAGAATTTTTCCTTCATTCATCAAAATATCTTATTATTGAGCGATTTTCTTCGTTTTTACTTTCTTCATACGTAGTAATGGGAGAGTATTGTGTTCACGAAAAAATCGACTTCGAGATTTCAACGGAAATACACGTTTTGAGGTCCCTAGAACACGTTTAGACTATTTTCGGAATGATGTCTGTGTGTGTGTGTGTGATTGTGGGCGCTCTAACTCAAAAAGTACTTGCCATATCGTTACCAAACATCACATATAACACTTTACCATGAGCACAAAGAACTGATTAGTTTTTGGACAATAACGGTTAACCTGAAATCGAGGTTTATTCGAAACCCGATTCGGTTTTTGCGATATTTCTCCGTTAAAACACCATTATTGTATATACAATTCCATACAAATGTTATAGAGACTGTAATTTCCTACAACTTTCATTTGAAACATTTCCATAGCAGTTATTGTTTAGGAATTATTTATAATTAATCGGTTTTTTCGGTTTCCTTCAAATATCTCCTTTAAAACGTCGTTATTGGTAATCTTCATGAGGACCAAAGTTGTATAGAATAATATTTCTGTAAACATATTCAAAATATACGTAATTTACGGCAGCAAGGACAACTGTATTCTTTTACGATACGAAATGATAATTTTGCCTCATAATGCTATTCATAATAATTTAAATATCTCTACCCCAAATATGGAGAACGTCATGTGTTGGCCACATCAGACTTTTCACTTTTATGAGGGTTTTGGGACCGCCGCGCCGGAGTGTTTGGGGCACTATAGCGTGTACAACACGCTTGGGGTACATAGCAAGAATAATTTTATTACGAAGTATTTTTGTTTTGGTTTATAAAATCGTATATTACTGCAAAAATTGTAAAAATAGCATTTACTTAATAAGTTACACAAAGGAAATTTTTAATTACCAGATGGTAGTGAGACGTGGCAACACCGCGCACCATTTACCAATACTGAACCTTAAAGATGGAACGCTGTATAGCAGCGGTGCGCAAACGTTTCAGGTCGCGCCCCCTTTTCATCCACGGGAACGGTGGCGCCCCCCACCCATTTTAATCTGAATTTGTTTTATTGTAATTTTGACATTACATACAAAAATACATTCACAGAGGCTACTGGCGTTTTAATATACGCAAAAGAAGAAAACTTAACGGTAAACTATATTCTAATAAATATATATATTTGAAACTTAATAGATGAGTAACAAAGTACTTATTTAATGAGACTGATGGGCCTGTTTACCAGCTACAAGTACATCCATCATGGGTGCAATTGCAGACACAGCTATTCGCAGTTCTGGTTCCCCATTCAAGCGTGAATGTTGTTTGTTCTTCAATAACGTTAATTTTGAGAATGTTGCTTCACAAAGATATGTTGACACAAATGGTAAAAGCACATCTATAAGTAGCCTTTGCAGAAATATCTTAATATTCTTCCCTTCTTGATATCCAAAACTCCGCAAGAGTTTTCTTTTCAAATTCGATTTTTAAAAGAGAATCATTTGCTAAATCTATTAAGTTTTCTTGATCGGCAATTGCTACTCGGGAAGTTTTAAAATTCACATCAAAAGGATTTCTGATCCAATTAAGATCTTCTGTTTGAATGTCGAGGAACTTTTCTGAAATATTATTATGTAAAATTTCAAGATGTGTTAATATGACAGTATCAATCTCCTATTAATCTTGGAATTTTCAATTAATTCGCTGAGACAAGGAAACATCTCACAAGACCCTTCTTCGTATTTATGTTTCCACATAGTAAGCTTTGATGAAAATTCAGATATCCTATCACTCGTTAGTAAAATATTAGTATTCCTTCCTTGCAATGATGAATTAAAGTCATTTATTTTTTCGAAAATATCGGAAAGATAGCACAGAAATAAGAGCCATTTCTCACTGTGGAATTTTTCAGCCAAAGTTTTCTTATGCTCCAAAAGGAAAAGTTGAAGTTCGTCCTTAAGCTCAAAAACACGACGAAGAATCTTTCCTCTGGAAAGCCATCTCACTTCGCTATGCAAAAGAAGGTTATCATATTGCGAACCCATTTCATTACAAAAAATGCTAAATAATCTACACTGTAAGGGTCTAGTTTTCACATAATTAACTATTTTTATCACATCTTGAAGAATTTCATCCAATTCGGTCTGTAGTTTCTTTGCAATGAGAGCTTGACGGTGAATAATACAGTGCGTGAACTTCACACGAGGAGCGATATTGAATACTTTAGCTCTTAAACCCTTTCTATCACATTGCTGCTGCACCATCTGTGTACACACCTACACATTTAGACCAGAACAGATTATTTTCATTAAAAAAAATCATCCAAGAGTTGAAATATGTTTTCTGCTGTGGCATGTTCATCAAGTGATTTACAGAACAAATGACGCACTGGGGTCTCCTCTGCTCATCTTTAACCTCAATCCAAGAAAATCCAAATTTAATAAATTCGTCTCTGTATTTTCTTATTTTACGATTTGAGTATCCTCTTACTTTCCTTGTATCGTCACGTACTTGTCTGTCACATACGTTTTGTATTTTATTTTCGGTAGCGTAGTCCTCAGATGAGCCTTCAGCAGCAGCACCACACTTCACGATCCAGTTATCCGTATTCACGGCAAAAATAATGATACTTATTCTAGTAAATATACCAAATGGTTGAAGAATACGTACGCAGGAAAATGCACTCGCGTAGATAGAATGTTTGTAACTGAGGCCGGAGCATTCCCAGCAGGAAAATACACTCGTCTCGATGAAATAGACCTATAATTATGTGTGCAAGAAACTAGGTTCTACAGTGTATGTAGTTCTTTTAAAAGCGCGAGAAGCTAGGTTCTACAATGTAGTTCTTTTTAATCTCTTGAATAGAGAACGCATTAAAAACAATGTGTATACTTTTTAGCCACTGTATGTACGAATTCGCGCCCCCCCGCAAATTGTTCGCGCGCCCCCAATTTGCGCACCTCTGCTCTATAGTAAGGTCAGTCTTCGTGCGTATGTCATTCTAAGTAGTAATATGGTTTCGTCGTATGCTATATAAACCCATGGATCCTGAAATTGCTTATGTATTCACTTTGTCTGTCTGTCCGTCCGTACGACTGACTTTGCAGACGATATCTCTGAAACGGTTCAACCTAGAGAAACCATATTATCAGGATAAGTTACTACATATGAGGGCTACATGTGGCAAGAATTTGGTGGACCGGGATCATCTGCTGCTGGGGGGGCTAATTTTGCCCCATAAGAAAAGCACGCGAATCGATGATTAGGTTTATATATTTGCTTTTTTCAATTATTTCAGGACTTGAACTGTCGGAAAGTTTTGAAATTGTAGTTTCTTGTTTTTGAAGACGGAATTCAATTCCCTGTAGCATCAGCGTACATTTTCAGTTTTTATCGGAAAAAGTGAGTTTTTCTGGTCACAACAATCGACTACCATGGAAACGAGCTCAGTGCTTTCATATTGGTAGGTAAACTTTTAATGGGAATCAGAGGGCTATACTGTAATGCCATTAATATTAAACAACGACCAATGGAATAAATTCATTTTTAATCGCCTAATAATATCTACTTTCGCAGTAACTTGTTATACTACCTAAAAACTATTGTTGCTGCGAGGAGCTTCTTGTTTTTGACGTGCGAATGACCTTGACTATTGGAACCTGATGCCCCAGATTCCGAGGAATATTAGACACCTAGTATCACGGGTATAGTGATATAAATGCCCCTTATATTTGGAACCCCTCAAATTGCAATTCCGCCATCAATTCAATTCCAAGCATCAACGCCATGTTGACCTTGGTGTGACTCTGTCGGGTGTAAAATGTAAACCCACCTCTCATTGTAGCTCTACACCGCACGACCCCTATGCGTGATGGCCTTATCTGTGCTTTATCGCTCGCCGCCATGAGATTCCAGTCAGAACTGCCCCCGTCCGACAGACTGGTGCGTAATATTTACGCATCGAGGTTTGGCCTTTTTATTTCGCTCACGTCAATAATAATGTCTTCGGCAGATGTGGAATTGGTCATATGCATCATAAGCCAACGACAGAGCCAGTCTTGTCTTTCACATCTCGCTATTCTTTCTTTTCTCAATTCCTCTCCTTTTTCTTCACACAATTTTAACCTTCATATTTTAGCTGGCTTTGTTACATAATAATAATTGTCCCCGCAATAGGACATATTTTGGTGACTATATGATAATTCTCGCGGCCGCTCAAATCGAATAGATTTCTCATTTGTCTCCACGAATTCTTCGTTCCAATAAAGGCATTTAAAAATTATTGATCAAATCGTAAACTAATCGATTAATTTTTATCGCTGCAGTTATACTTTCACGCGACACGACGCAGTGAAATCGTTCAGATTTATTATAAATCCTTTAATTTGTTTTAGCGACGATGTTTTGAGTTGTGTTACATTTTGAAATTGGGTTATCGTGTTACGAGAGGACGGAGGATCGTCAGGCAATTGTGGCGCCAATATGTTCCCCGGGTGATTTGTTGGTAAGCCGTCTCAACCCAACGTTTTCCGCTTTAGCTGCTTTGCCTCTGCTTACGTTTCCTAAATGAATGATCCCAATGCTCACCTCGCCTCTGAATAAGTATTTGGCGGCTTTTTCTCAAGAAACATGAATTTAAACGGTTCATTATGCTAAATTTTAATGTGTATGTAATTAGTTCCAACTGAATAACTGTATAACGAGAGCTTTAAGTGTATCTAAACTAATAGAAAAGACTGTCACTTTGTCAGTAATGCTTTTTAAAGATTAATATCTCGCAAACGACTTAACTGAATTTGATGAAATTTTCAGGATAGCATTATGATATAATAACAAAACGTTTTAATGTATCGAAATCCAGATCAAAGACCCGGGTTCGATTCCAGGGGATAATTTCCAATTCTGATAAGGTAACACGTAAAAATGGACATTTCGACGTGTAGGCTTTCATTCTTTTTTAGATTAAAATTAGAAAGAATTGACCTACAATCTTCGGATATAAACCATTTTTAAGAAAACATTATAAAGATTCTTATTCTGTTCTCAATGTAAACGTTTAATTCACACAGTTTGAGGAAATTAGCCATTTTTAACGGAAGTTACCTTACCTATCTATTCCATTGTTAGACCTCGATATCATATTGATATTTCAATCCTTATGGGTATAAACATGCTTTGAATGCTTTTAATACTGGAGAAGGGGGAGGGGACAAAGAGAGGTAGAGGGGGGAAGGAGAGAGGGAGAAGGGAAATGAAGGAGAGGGAAATGACTTTCAATGTAATATTTGTTTCTGATGCCAATTTGATCTCCATAAATAGCTTTAACGATCGAATCTTTACTCCCGTCATTTTTTGACGAGCTATACACTAGTGTTGGAATAAACGTTTACAATTACCGCTAAAGTGGTTTCCTAAAGGAGTTATTTTAATCGGCAACACAAGCCTAATTTAAATGAACAGTTTTACGTTTTCGTCAGTATGACGTGTTTTTCAACCGTTTCTCTCGGCTGCTTAATTATGTGTTTTGTTCTAAAATGTTATGCTCTGAACGATTCGAGTGAATTCACCTTCTAATACGATTTTTCCTTATTCCTGATTAATGTCATTGATATATGCTCGGTCGTACATCTCTGTGTACATAACACCCTGCAATTCAACAGAAAGGTGGGTGGCAGGGGGTGCGCGGTGCACCAGGTTCCCTAACAGTCTCATTTTCAGGCTTGAATATCCTATTATGATCTCTAATTTTTTTTAGGAAAACGGACCCTCTAATATTTCCTACAATCTATTTCACACATATAGTACAACTTACAGTGACTTGTTGCAAACGTTGCACTCATATATGGGAATGTAAATAATCAGCACTAATCGAAAATCTCTTCAGAAAGATATCTTGATGCGGTCCCCGAATGGCGTAAATTTAAATGGGAGTTCGAAATGAACTTCAAAAAGTTATTTATTCATGTCTGGTTAGACAGGTATCAATCGATAGATTTCACGCAGAAAATCGAGACTATTTAGAAATACATATAGTCAGTGCTGCAAAATTACTATGAGCAACTTGATCTGTCGCGGGATATTGGTCGAGTGTTCGGTGCACACACACGCACCCCTTTCCTCCCCTCCCTCACCCCATTTTCCCCTTCCTCCCCTAATTAACCCCCCCCCCCCCCCCCCCCCACACCCTTTCCTACCTCACCCTCCCTTCGGTGACGCAACTGCTTATGAATGATCTCGAAAGGATGTGTAAATCATTTTATCTCAAACATCCAAATATTTAAAAATAGTATTATTTATATGTTATCATCATAAAATCATAAAACATATATAAAAAGACAGTGTCACCTTGAGATCCATTGAGTGACCAGTGTTGGCAAAAATGTATGAAAGTTATTGCGTAGACAAACTGGTAACATATGATGGCCTATATGAAGATTTTTTATTTAGTTAAAGCTTCGTATGCCGTGATTCTAGTCTTATTTTGCAGGTTTTAAAATCGCCTATTCTATAAGTGCATCTTTTTCTTTACTACTTTTGACAAAACATTGTCTGTCAAATCCTAGGCAATAAGTTTTGGTATAATTATAAGGTGATTTGTTGGCACATCGAAAAGGGAATGCACTCTCTTATCTCTTTTATCGGCACTTAAGTATGATTTATAGGTAGAACTAAGCCGCACCTTTTCAACGCGCTCCCTATTATCGTTATCACGTTTCTAGCGTTCCGCAGCACAGGATTGAATGCATCTTTATCCGCCATAGCTAATTTTTAACAACGGGCATTGATATAATTATTCATATACATCCAACTGATCCATTACTTCGAATAACTTTTTGCATTTTGTTTAATCTATGAATTAATCTTTCGTTGCGCACTTGTTTGCCTGCTCTACTTGTTTGTCGATTGTTGCGAGGACGTTCCTCTTCAAGGACAATTGTTCCGAGCTAAGCAATAAAACTTGATTGAAAATCCACGTTTTATGAACTGAATGAGATCGCAAATCCAATTTGTATCTTTTTTAAAATCTCTGTCGCGCTGTCATAATTTTCGTCCATTTTGTCCGAAACACTTTCAAAAACGAGTAATTTCCGATAGGAAAGAATGGCTGTATTTACAGCGAGCGAGAGAGATTCGGAGATATCTACTAAAAAATCCTCACCTTTTCGGAATCAGCTTTGGTTTCCATTCTCCCTGTTTCGCGGAAGCACACACCAGTACCACCTTATAGGAACGACGACTCTCCTATTCAGAGTGAGAAGCGTGTGTGCGTGCGTCGTGTTGCTATGAAGGTGCGACTAAGACAGTTGAAAACGTTTATTCCGTCGTAGAATCTCCGTCTGAGAGAGAGAGAGAGGTACGTAGAACATGAGTTGTAACTCATAGGTACTCTATACTAGAGATAACTCTCGCTAAGTTTGCTGAGAAACGCGCATTTCTTTATTATTCTCTCTTTTCCGCTTTTTGTGTTTCTTCTTTTGTTTCGGTCTATTCGCTCGTGTGGATTTAGAATTTCTCTCGCTTTAATTAGAGCGCGGCCATGAAGCCGCATGTTCTCCATTGAAAATGCGTGGAAATAAATCGGAAGAATGATTTGAGAGAGATGAATGGGAATAGGAATCATCTGGAAGAGGCCTTTAAGGTCACACACACACTTGATTCTTAAGAGTGTGTGTGTGACCTTAACTGAGATTTTGCGCTTTTGTGCCACTGTGCTGCCACGAGCGGAGACGCGACAGAAAAAGAATAACAGCGGACGCTTTTTCTCTTATTGCTTTTCATGATCAAACCGTTATTTTTACTTTCTCATATACGAAGTATATTGAGAAAGTATTGTTATCGCGAAAAAATTCGACCTCGAGATTTTTACGGAAATGTACGTTTTAGGTGTCGCTGAATCCGAAAAAGTCTTTATCGCAATGCCGTCTGTCTGTCTGTAACTGGCTCTGGAGCATAAACGGTAGAGTGAAAATGAATGAAATCTCGTACTTAGGCATTTTATCATACTGAGCAGAGTATACATAGAAATGGTTGACATTGATCAATAATTAAGGGAAGTTTATTCTACGCATTTTTAACAACAATCCCATTTTCTCAAAAACGACTTCATCGATTTTGATCAAATTTCGTACAGTTACTTGAGTTTACGTCTTAAATAATACCGTATGGTTCGTATTTCTCAAAAATGAATATAAGGCTAGTTTATTCTAGACCACTTTAACAGCAATTCGATTTTCTCAAAAACGGCTCTAACGATTTTGATCAAATTTCGTACAGTTACTTGAGTATACGTTTGCAATATTACTGCCTATTTCATTTTTCTGAATGAATGAGTATAAGGCTAGTTTATTCTTGGGCAAATTTAACAAAAATTGGATTTTCTAAAAACCGGCTGATACGATTTTCATTTTCTAAAGATAACTAAACGACGCATTATTGTATGAGAAAGTTTGTGCAGTGTATGTTGTACTGATTTTCCTGTCCTGTATCAGCGCTGCCCTGATTGTTTGATGGACACGAACGGTGATTTAAAATTTATTATCATTTCAAATGCGATGTGTGTGCGCGTGCGTGTATAGAGAAAGCGTTGTGATCGTGGAGCTTTTGGCTTATATGCCCGTTATAGGCTGCACATAACATGGGAAAAGGCGTTTTTCTTTGCAATTTCCTCTATCCTTGGTCCGTCGCCTGTTGAAGGTGCTGAGCGCTCGGACAGAGTCGGGTGGTATCTTGTGTCCATATATTGTATTACCTAGTCGGAATAGAAGGCACATTGAATGTTGATTTTCTTAAAAGTGGTTGGAAGGTTTTAATTAAAATTCATCCGGCGATAGAGATGACTGTCTCAGAAATACTATGCGCAGTTTATATGTCTTAAAAATAAATCATGTAGCGTCCAGTGACATTATAGCATATTAACGCCTAGTTACCACCGATCTATCTCCCAATTAACAGAATCTGCAATGTTGATATGAGTCAAACTTCGCGTAAATACGTATTAATAGCATAACATTATTGTGTGGAGTGGAATTGAATGGATATGAGAAAGTTTGCTGCGCAGAATGTTTGAAATCAGGGGTTCGTAAGAACAGGGAGAGAAAGTATTCTTATCAAATGTCTTTAATTTGCGACGCATTTCCGGTTTTCAGAGAAAGTGTGAAAGGACGAAGAGAAATATTGATATGGATAGCAGCGAGTGCAAGTAATGAATGCCCTTGCAGGAGGAGAGTTAGAGAGAGAGAGAGAGGTAATGATCGCAAAAGAGAGAGAGGGAGGTGAGAGAGAAAGAAAGGCGGAAAGCGGGATGTATAGAAAGAGAGGGAGGAAAAGTGGATGAAAAAAGAGAGCGAAAAGTAACCGTCCGAAGAGTGTATGGATCGTAATCTGAGGGAAACTACATTTCCTTTGGCCGTGAATGAAACGGAGAAGAATGCCCTTGAGAGAATTCACTTTTCGAGATGTCTTTCTTTAATTTTATCCATAGGTGATATAAGAAGGGCAGATCGTGAGATTTGATTTTGATTGGCGTTCCTCCTTTTTCCGGAATCTGATTCAAAAATCGCTTAGACAAACCATTTCTGCTTCTTTTAAGATGGCCGCCGTTGCGTTTTTGTCATAATGTTTCTTTGCAAGACGAGATAACTTCAAAAATTTCAAATTACGATCCAGAGCAGAGGGTTATGGATATAAAGTTAAAATACTTAGTAAATTACTTTGTCGTGCAATTAATTATATTACAAACCTTAAAAAGAATTTAAAGTTTACAATTCTAAAATAAAATTAGTAGACGTGAGTGAGACTTGGTGGAATTCCTTCGTAAAAGGATATGGCAGGAATTATTATTAATACGAATAATAATAATTCGTATTAATAATCATTCCTGCCACCCTTTTACAATTCTAGATAAACGTCCATGTTCTTTAAAAGGAAATAAATGGCAAGATGTTTCATTGGAAGAATTGAATGCATTCATTGGATTATTGCATATACCTACATAGCAGCCATTCAAAAAATCTTCAGTTTCAATTAGAGAACTGTTTTAGATAAATATTCCAATCCGATACACAGAGCTGCAATGTCAGTAAATGTCAAATTTATGAGATTTCTCAGATTAGTTTATAGAGAGCGTGTGCTGGAAGGGTTAAAAATCTGATAAACCTGCAGCTGTGAGATATGTGTGGGAATTATTTTTTGAAACCCTGCGGAACAGTTTATCTGCCAAGTCCACTATTGATGAACGACTTCTCGGTTATCGTGGAATATGGAGTTTTATACAATATTCAATATATTATGGATATGACCCGTGAACCATCTTAAGTACGGTGTTATGATTTTTCGGTTCTGCTAAGTAGGAACGGGATATGCATTAAATTTGTATTGGAAAGCAAAACCTGGAGGCGAAGTTAAACGTCATTTAGGGATGAACGTATTTCAGAAGTAGTAATTGGAAGTTAAATAAAAAATTGTATGAAGGACGAATTAGGTGGCACGTGATATAATTTTTCCAGCTACTTTAAAGATGTGAAAACGTGTGATAAAGAAGCGCTAAACAAATTTATTGAAATAAGAAATCTTTCCACAGCTAGAAAACTGTTAAATGGAAAAGATGCTATTACGAAAAAAAAGTCCATCCACATGCTGTAAATGTAAAAATAATGTTAATAACATTGCTATATACTATGTAATAAATGTAAAAATCTCTGCGAATAGTAGTAATAATAATAATAAGTATTTTATGTTTATGTTATAGCTGCAGATCTTTTCTCTGTATTGTATTTTTCTCCATTTTCCCTTCCCCGCGTCTCTTTTAAAACGGGCCACCGCCATTGCTATGGATCCGAAAGAATAATTCGAAATTGTCGGAGGTCTGATTGTCACGAGAGCATTTTATGTCGTTATTTTCGTCCGTCTGACCGGTTATAGTGCGGCATTCGAATACTCGGTTAGGACTTGTTGAAATTGTTAGGGACCGAATAATATTGATTATATGCAAACCTTTTTACTTTCTCATATACGAAGTATATTGAGAAGGTATTGTTATCGCGAAAAAATTCGACCTCGAGATTTCTACGGAAATATACGTTTTAGGTGTTGTCGAGTCCGAAAAAGTGGTTTTCGCAATGCCGTGTATGTCTGTCCATCTGTCTCTTATTGGCTCTAGAGCCTAAACGTAAAGCGAAAATGAATGAAATCTCGTACTTTGGCATTTTATCATACAGAGTAGAAGCTATGAAGAAATGGTTGACATTGCTCTAAAATTAAGGGAGGTTTATTCTACGCATCTTTAACATCAATTTCATTTTCTTAAAAACCAGTTACAACGATTTTGATCAAAATTTCCTACAGTTACTTGAGTTTATGTCTTCAATAATACTGTATAGTTCATATTTCTCAAAAAATGAATATAAGGCTAGTTTATCCTAGGCAACTTTAACAACAATTCGATTTTCTCAAAAACGGCTATATTTATTTTGATCAAATTTCGCACAGTTACTTGAGTATACGTCTGCATTTTACTACCTATTTCATTTTTCTGAATGAATGAGTATAAGGCTAGTTTATTCTTAGGTAACTTTAACAAAAATTGGATTTTCTAAAAACAGGCTGATACGATTTTCATTTTCTAAAGATGACCAAACGAAGTTTGTACAATGTATGTTGTACAGATTTTTAAAAATACATTCCTACGAATCCCTACTATCATAAACTAGTGTGTAGCCCGTCAAAAATGACGGGAGTAAAAAAAATTCAAAATTATATTATGACTAGCAAAAGTGCTTGTTGAATTTCAACGGAATTAGTGAATCAAAAACTTGGACCGTTTAACATGTAAACATCGTAATAATATGATAGTACACAGTTTTAACCATCGAATAAAGCAAAACCTATTTAGTTGAATGAAGGAAGATAATAATTATTGAATTAAGCTCTCCCTCCCCCAAAACGTTTTATCGCCATATAGCCTATGTTACCCGCAGGGTAAAATTACATAACTATGCGAAGTTTCGTGATGATATATTCAAAACGAAAACTGTACGTAAAACCAAAAATGACACAATAATCAACAGAAAATGGATAAATAAAGGAACAAACGAAAATAATTAATTTAACGAAAGCAAAAAGTAAATAGAGAACGTTTAAGAATCGCTGAGTGAATGCTATCCTCTGATTGTTACATAGCTCGATTCTCTCATCCATGAGTTCTGTTATGGGAAAATTGTTTACATCAACAGTACTTTGGCAACAGTGAAACAATTTATACGATCACAATATGTGGAAAATCTACGTCTAATTATTTAAGTTACTTAAGTAGTTTTAAAAACGGTTTGCTTTGGAGTACTCTACGCCACACGAAAATATCGTAAAAAACGATTTATTAATAATATTTAAATTAAAATCAACAGATATTTGGTTCCCATTGTAAACAAAGCAAAATCGCACACAGAAATTGAAAAACGATATTACGTTAAAAATCTTCCCACATAAATGCATTGGACTCTCAACTTCGACGACAATAGGAGTTGCCATGCTAGCTTATAATTGGCATTGTCATAAAACTGATAAAATCACGTATTTTTCTAATTCTAAACGCATTTTTACGCTAATTTGATCAGGATTCGGATTATCTTCAATAAAAATAAACTTTGGTCTTTTCTTCATAGAACCATCCAAGTCTCGAGTTCGTACCATGTTTCTAAGTAATTTTGAAACCCAAATGAAAAATAAGCTGCACTCATCCCTATGTTATTCAAATGGAGAAAATGAAAAAGAAAATATTTTTAAAAATTAGAAAGGTCAATCAAGTCGGTATATAAAAATCTGACTACACCACATAACTCTTTATCCCAATTAATATGACACCTTCCTCTTGTTTCTATGTGCTATAGTTGATGCGTTATAAAAAACATACATACATATGTACACTTTACCGACTTTATAGTTATCTATAGATACCGAAATTTCCGAAGTGAGAACAATTATGACTGAAACTTAAAATAGTCGCGTATTATCTTCCACGAAAGAGGGTGAATGTATATTCAATATAATAATTAAGAATGTTGTTTACTTTGGTTGCTGTGAAAATAATTTTCCTCGCCTTCTTTCTCTCTCTTTGTCTCTTATATTAAAAGCATTCAAAGCGCGCATACACACTCATAATATGGGCTGAAATAACAATGAGATTTCGAGATCTAACAATGGAATTGGTAGCAAGGCAACATCCCGTTAAAATGGCAATATTTCCTCAAACTGTGAATTATAAACGTTTAACGTGAGCGATTTCGAACTGTAGGAGGAAAAAGTTGAACGGAATAAGAAACTATGTTTTTTCTTAAAAATGGTTCGTATCCGAAGATCGTACTTTAATTCTTTCTAATTTAAATCTAAAATGTAATACTTTCTCAATATACTTTCTCGTATATATACTTATAAAAGAATGAAAAGTCGATTTTATTACGTGTTATTTTAGTGGTAAATGGAAATTTCTTCCATTGGAGTCGAACCCAGGACTTTTTTGTTTTTTTTTCGTCATCCCCTTAAAATGCGTGGATGGAGCATTCCTGCCAAATTTAGAGTTTATATCTCGAGTCTTTCTCGAATTATCGGGAGAGGGGGTGGTTAGCGTGTCTGGCTCCCAATGCTATGGTCGCGGGTTCGAATCCTGCCGAGGGCATGCATAAATTAATATTATTCGCATATTTATAGCGAGAGGGTGTAGCGTTACATCAAACAACTATGTATTATAGCAAATAATTATTTTTAAAAGTTGTAGAAATGTCTTTGTCGTGTAAGTCTTTCCGTTTAGCGGTACAAATGTTCTGCTCTCCGAAAGAATTCAATGGGAGCATAAGCTGCGTTCCAAGGCGAGCGGGGTCGAAGGGTCAGGAGCCCTTAACGCAGTTTGCGTCACATAGCCGTTATGGCTTTATCCATTCGTGGAGGTAATGACCTTAATGTACGCATTTCTTATCGTTATTTACGATCCTGAAGACATTTTCCCAACGGAGCGATTTTGCACCAGCGGCCTGCTATACTCGCTCCATTCTTTTTGTTTTTTCGTTCCTTAAATAATTTCTGGTGAAATTGGACGTGTCGTATTTCGTGGGTGTACCTAATGCGGAAACTGACCAAGTCAAAATGTTACCATTTTCGGTTTTTATGATCAAGTCCTCCGTCTATGATATATCTATTACCCGAAAAAGCGACCAAGTCAAATAAAATTAAGAAAATATTATTTTCGTAATTTTATTTGACTTGGTCGTTTTTTCGATTAATAGATATATCATAGACGGAGGACTTGATCATAAAAACCGAAAATGGTAACATTTTGACTTGGTTAGTTTTCGCAGTACACCCACGATTTCCCGCGCTTTCTTTTATTTCTAGTTTGCGTGGATTTATTATGTTAGTGATCGCATTTTATGCTTAATGGCTTTTTGCGCATCGCTTGCATTTCTCCGGTATACGCAATTTCATCTGGAAAATCGTCCAATGGTCTTTTGGTATTCTCTTCTCTGCATGCATTCGAGGTCATAGCGAGAATTTAGGCGACTATCATTCCGTCTGCCTAAATATTTTTAATCTTGCCTTTTTGAGCGAAATGGGCGAATTGCAACAACTTAGAGACTACGAAACTTTTTAGACTATCTCGTTCTTTGAAGTGTAGTTATTATTGAGGCAGGTCAACGGTGGAATCGACGTGTTAAGCGCCGTCTCTTGTTTCAATTCCATCTTCTGTTGTTTTGATTTTTGCCTCTCGCCACTGTAGATTTCATCCAGGAATGATTTTTTTGTAAAACTCTCTCTCTCTCGTGGTATTTCACTTTTTGATAGTTTACTATATAGTGCATCATAATAACCCTGACTAAATATTGGTTTCTTCGAGATACTTGATTCACTAACTGCTCCGTACTCATTTCATTTGCAAAACTAAAGCAGTTCGTATAGTACGAGAAATTCACTGCTTTTTTCGAATACAGAATAATATATAACATAATACAAAACATCTTCACCTATATATTTTACCAAGTTTGTCAGCCTTTCTGTTTGTCTCTCTGTCTGTACACTTATGAACGCCCACATTTCTTCTCAAACGAGTCCGATCAAATTTGGCATGATTGTTAAGGACACAAAGTAGAATGTCAACGCGGGGTTCACGTGTCCGTCTGTCTGCTTGATTCAAAATGACGGCCACTTGTCTCTCTTCCTTTATGCACGCGCCCACATTTCTCAGTAGATTCCGGCCAAATTTGGCACGTTTATGGGGGCAGCAAGAGGAAGGTCAGCGCGGAATTTCGTTTCCGTCTGTCTTTTAAAATAACAAATAAAAAGTATGTCAAAAGCAAAAAATAAGTAAAATGGGAAAGTGGTCCGAGCACACTTTGCGACATCCAACGGTAACAAATAAAACAATTAGGCTAATGGTCCCCAATTTGCCATGCATAAAATATTGAAATATTGCATTTTCTCTGGCAAATCCGGGTATTTATGCCAGTTACCGATATTTATCCCACACCTTTATTGCACAGCATACTAAAGGTTGTTCAAAGGCCGCGACTTACTTAAGCAAACGTTTTACTTTTGGTCCAGCAGGAGAAAGCTCCTCCTCTCTCTTTAACACATTCGGGATGACTTTTAAATTTCCATCTCCTTTCGTTGCACAGACGCCTGCCTTCGCTGCCAAGCTGAGAACAAGCAGGAATCTTCAACCGGAGGCGGGGGCCCCGGAGGCCTCGCAGGGGGCGTCGGAGGAGTAGGTACCGGGAGCAGCGGCGTTGGAGTGGGCAGCGGGGGCGACTGCGTCGTGGTGTGGGGCGAATGCAATCACTCGTTCCACTACTGCTGCATGTCCCTTTGGGTCAAACAGAACAACCGGTGTCCTCTGTGCCAGCAGGAATGGTCGATCCAGAGGATGGGAAAGTGAAAGGAATTACCCTCGTGTACGTCGAATCGAACTCTCTGCCGAGTGCATTTGGGCACTCTCAAAACGTGTGTGTGCTCCCATTAACAGAACGCGTGTCATCTTTTTAGTTGTGTTGGTCTGTATAGAGTTCGTTCGTCTCGTAGAGTCTCAATATAGTCGTCATCCATTCACTTGATAAATTCCTATTTTCATTCCTCTGATGAAGTCGCGGTGGCGTTTATCCAAGCGCTCCCATCCGACATCCTGGCGCGCCCCCCATCTGTTCACAAGTGCTTCACTACGAATAATTCATTCGGAAACAATGCACTTAAATACCAGTTCGATCTTTGCGTCGCTGTCAGTTGTTTTTTCCTTTTTCTCTCTTCTGGATGTTTCTCCCTCGCCGCATGTTTTGTTGATGTGCGAGAATCTACCCCGCTTAAACTTTTTATTTTTCTTTTCATAAATATATTTATTAGGCTATTATTCTTTTTGCATTAAGCACAGTTAGGTGGCATCTTCTGGTCTCGATAAAAAATAGGCATTTCGATTTCGTCGGAGTATTTCTACGATATCTTCTAATTTGACGCAATTATCAGTTACGGCTCTCAATTGGAGGAAGGTCCTCGTTATCTGCGATAGCTTATTAAGAGTTAACGCGTATCACACGATTGCCATTCTTCGACTTCTATTGATGCAACGGACGCGTCCTTGTCTGTGATAATCGCTCGATAAATGCCGTCTAGGCCCTTCTGCTTCGTTGCCCTTAATCGCAAAGAAGTTCATGGCAAAGCTCTATTCGGCCGCCATCCAATTGCCCTCTTTGTATATGATGTGTATTTTGTTTGGGGTCAGTTTTCCATTTTTTTAAATTACGAGGTTTAAAAAACAGAGGAAGCAGTTTTCATCTGTTGAAATAGTAAAATGGATCGTTTGGTGTGTAAATGGTAGAATTCTTCCGTTTCCCTTTTTGTATGGCCAAATGACGAAAGTGTAATTCACGTAGCGTAGACTGTAATTCGATTAACTGTTGGAAATCCGCCGATAGTCACATTTTTGAGCCTATTTAGTGTCACCATGGATCCTCTCCGCTTTACGTGTGCAAATAGACACACTGCATTGAAACTCAATCTTAACTCGTTTCTTTATATATCTACGTATTATTATTATTATTATTATTATGGCTTCAGTTGAGCGATTCAGATCGGCCTGCATATAGTATATGGTTTGGTACGGAGCGCGAGTTTTCCACAGCTTAAAGATGGCGGAGGCCAATGGATATTTTGCGAATCAGTTCAAACTAATTTTCTAAGAAAAATAAAAATGCGGATTCGTCCCAAAGCAAATGTCGAGACGTTTTTTTTATTGGAATAGGATGCCACCTTTATCTGCCTTGATGAGAAAACGGCCTCTTTATTTAAGGACTCGAAAGAACGCTCTCTCTATTTCTTAACCTGCAGAGGCCTACGAGGATTCAATGGGAGGCACGAAGCATTTTGGACCGAAATGTTTTGTATCAAATTTCCATATTCTCTGTGCTTTTAATGCTGTCCTTTTTACATGCTTTTACGTATTTCTTTTATAACTCCTTACATGACATTAGTCTTGTACTGATGTATTTAAAATGCTCCACCAACATCATCTCCATATTTTGCAAATACGGTTTCTTTATATTTTATGCTTACATTATCCAATGTAAAATTGGGCATTGGGCTCGTTTAAATAAATAAATGAATAAATTACTAATATTGTTTCATAAAAACCCTTAAAGTAATCGAGATAATTATTGGAGAGTGGGACGATAAAGGTTAAGAATCACTGAGCTCGCGTGGGAATGCTGAAGTCGATTGCAAACCAAAGCCTTTCCGACAATGAGTGAAGTCCTGTTTCCCCACAACATGGAAAAGTGACAACAGAGCAATATTCAAATAATTATTTGTAAAAATTGAGGCATTACTGCAAAATGGAGAGTAAGAACTTCAAAATTCTTTTCTCGAGGAACGCTGCAACTCACGGAATGGACCGTGATGCCATGTGACCAAACATAAAGGTCAGTCTTCTGCAGGAAAACGATCCCACTGGGTACCGCTTTTTCAAAGTCTGTTATTCGACAACATCTTCGAAGATGATTCTGGAAGAAAAAGGAAGCAGAGATCCGAGGAGTTTAGGAAGAATTACCGTGTTATGCACGTCATCGAAAGAAACAAAGTTGTTCACGTCTCCAAAGTTGTCTATGGCGATGTCATTCCTACTCTCCAGAAGTTGAAGTTTACACACTACAGTAAACTCCCGATTTACGAACATTCTGTTTACGAACTTTCGGTGTTAGGAACAAGAATTTTTGCAACTCGAATTTGACTTACGATCTCAAAATGACCGCCGCAATATGAAGAAATGAAATGGCATTCACGGCAGACTTCCTTGGATGCGTTTTTCATTCCTCTGCAGCACCACTCTTCTGATATTTGAATGCTGAAAGTTCTTCTTCCACATCATCACGCCTGCTAATCTGCCCTCACAAGAGCTCTCTATCCCAAACCTCAGCTTATGGTGGACAATGACGCCAAATTTAACTAATGAATAAGTTATGATTAAAATGCATTTGTTAAAATCTATCATAATTTTTTCCGTTCTCCTTTTTATTGCACGTGTAAGAGGTAAAATTGGTTTTCCCGATTTACGAACTTTCTGTTTATGAACTACTTTTCAGGAACGCATGGTGTTCGTAAATCGGGAATTTACTCCATCTTAAAAATTGTTGCTAATCGTAACGAAAAACTAACAAACGAAGAGTGGATGGAGTCGTATGAGCTTCCGTGAGAGATGAGGACTGCATAGAGCAGCTGGAGACCAATACTCAGGTGACAAAAGAGGCCATCATCACGTTTTTCGAGCTAATTAACGAAACTTCAGGGATAATAGAGAAAGCCGATTCATTCGAAGAAGGAACTACGTTGGTCACCAGGACAGGACTGGATCTTTTGCTATAAAGGTGTTTATTGATCGAAAACTCGGGCTAGGAAGCAGATAACACGTGACCTCTATACGGTACCAAGTCCGAAAACCAGGTGTTCAAAAACCGGGTGTTCAAAGACCCCGAAATTTCAAAATCTGAATCGGACATTGTTTGTTTGTAAAATTCAAATAAGATCCCTCACGTATTCCAGAAAGGCCCATATACACACACACACACGAAACGGCTGACATTACAGACATTTAGTACCCGGGCTTACGGCATTAATACATTGATACCTCGAAATCGACATCCGATATCTTACCCCGGACATAACGATATTCGAATCCTACTTTCTTGTGCGTATTTTCGCCAGGTATTCCGTCCGCATTGTAGATATTAATTTATTGAGTGTTTTGTCTTAAAAATGTTTATTATCTACTATAATATATTTTGAAGTGTGTGTTTGTGTATTGGTGTGTTTGTTCATGGATCTCCTTCTAAACGGTAAAAGCTAGAATATCCAAATTTGGTACCATTCTTCCTTACATCCTAACTTAGTGAATGGTCCAGGTTTGGTCAACCGGGATTAATCAGTGCTGCCAATATAGGACATTAACATTTTTCCATAAGATAATACGTATGAATCGATTTCTTGACTTGCAAGGTATTCTTCCTTCAAACATTAAAATACGTAAATGTGTACCGATTTTTTCCGTTTTTGCGCTATTCGACGAATAAAACTCAATACTATCTTATTCCTGCGAAGTTTACATGTTATATGGTCGAAGTTTTAAGAAATACGCTAGTTGTTTAGAAATTTTGTGGATTTTTCGTACTCTTTCCGGGCGTTGCCAAGGCGGCTGTTATTGTTACCTCCGATTCAGTTAGCTTCAATGAAGCTTACAGATAGACGAAAGTTTAGCGTTATTCGCTTCGCACTTTTGTTTAACACTAGAACGTCGGACGGGACAATTTTGTCCCATTCTGATGTTACGTCCCCTACAGTTTCTGTGATTCCGGTTTAATTTAGTCGAGATTCAGTGACTTAATCATGTGAGGGTTGCATTCCACTCTACAATTTTGAACATCCACTCTCAATATTAAGGATTATAAAACCATTTTACCCTAGAACGGCGGATGGGACAATTTTGTCCCAAAATGAGTTACTTCTTTGTTTCACATTCTGTGTGATATTATTCTTATGCAGGCGGCTTTGTAACATTGTTGTAGACTATGGCATGCCCTTCCCCTCCTCTCCTCTCATCTTTCGCCAGTCCAACTTCTAGGCCCACCCTTCCCCCCTCCCACATTCCACTTGCTCCCGCAGTGTGATGCAGGTTAGAACGTGTTCCTGCAGCACTGTTTGCGGGCTAATTTACTAGAGCGTTTCAGTTGAGTACGGTGCAACGCTACATTCTACAGCATGCTAAAGTATGCAATTAGTAATGTAGAGACTACAACGTTCATAAAATTTGAACCTGGTACTGCGACTGTACGACTTTGTCGTATAGGACATTTTTGTCCCGTCCGCCGTTCTATGGGGTACGCCATGTTCAGACGTTCTTGTGTTAAGCAACGAAACGATCGATGTTTATGGATAACAGCGTAAATAGATACTGATTATTATTCAGGAAGCGTTTATTGATGAAACTAATTGAACCTTCTTTCGTATATTGAATACTGGAATCTTACATTTTTTGTAAATGAAATCATTAAATCCTACATTATAATGTTTATTAACGTAAATAAGCTCACGTATCTGGTGTACATTTAACAGAGTCAGTGTTCAATTATGGACAACTGTACGTTGCTTTTTCACGGGTTTCTTGCTTACAAGACATAAAAGTAAATATTTCAGCGAGGCATAATTACACAAGAAATGAATTTGGCGAAAGTAATATGATAGGAAATAAAATTATCGTTATATTTGAATGCAGTATGTTCGGAAACAGATTGTTACAAGCAAATATGATTAATTGTTAAGAAAAGCTAATTGTAAGTTTAAAAGTATCTACTATATATTTGAAAGAGTTTGTATGTTGTGCTGTAGTAGCTTTACTAAATCCGTTGAAATTCAACGGGAAATTCTGCTAGTATAATATATACCACTCCTTGTTTCTTAAACTATGAATTTATAACCTAAATATAGCTTGGTACAAGATCCTGGAACGTATCTCAATTTATAACACCTAAGTCCGTATTCGACACAATAATTCCACTTACGATATGATTTTCTGGAACGCATTAGAGTCGTAAGTCGGGAACGGCTTGTATGTGTGTGTGTGACGGAAGCAGCTCAAAAAACCTTCCTACCTTAGCAGCTCATCCTTAGACGACAAGAAGTAAATTATCAGCACACAATATGCGGAGGAGAAATATTATCTGGTAAGGAAATAAAACGACATTACATTTCCATATTATGTTTTCTTTTCTTTTCTCCAGATGTACTTTATTTGACAATCCATGGTCATTCTAATTCCTATTATGCAGAAACCGGCAAATCCAATGTCGTATACCTGCCGGTGTATTTAAAATGCCGAAACTACGGTGAGGTGTATTTTGTTAATTTATTAAAATGTTCCATTTAATGCATTAAAACAGTTGTTTGTCAATTCGAATGTTTACATTTAATATGTGTTTAAATTATCTCAGTTTAGGTAATAAAACAGATAAGGTGAGAATTACGCTCCCGTCCTTTCTTTATGTTTCTTTAATTATTATCAGAAAATTGCCTCGATTTACGTCCACATGATTTATATCGGACTCTTTAAAGGAAAGATATACTTGGCGTAAAGCGTAGGGTGTCCAGATGCCGAGGAATCAAAATCGGAACATTCTATGTTATGAGGAAGAAAAAATCGGAACATGACAGGGACATTTTTATTTTTTTTTTATTTACGGTAGTTGTATGCACTTAAATATTACGTAAATGTATACTGTACATACCACATACCTATATCTTTTTTTTGCTACAAAACTTCAATGGGATCTTACAAAACTACCGCAGCAACAAAACGAACCGTTGAGTAAACAACTGCTCTGAAAAGTGACAACTAAGCCCTCTAAGCTCAGGAATAAAATATTTATCGAAAAAGATTTTCCATCCCTTTAAGAGATGGCGTTAGTAGTCCACAGCACAATTTTGTCTATACTGAAAAATAAGCAATCGTGTAAATTTGCTCGACATAGTAAAATCCATCTCAAGAATATTCTTTTTTAGGTGATTTCTTTTGTTTTTGTGAAACCGGGACAGTCAATGGTCCCGTAAGGTATTTTCGGGACAATCCCGGAAAACCGGGTCATCTGGCAAACCTTTACGAAATCGTGATATACAGAGAGTCGGTTCACGTTTATGGTAGCTCGTATATTTCTAAATTTTTTATATTGACCAGCTATTCATTGCACTACCTCTTAGATACCCATTGTGCGTAGGTAAGAGGGAATCAGCAGGTCGTAAAAAAGAAATATGGTAGCAATGGTTCACAGTATCCCATTTCATGTGAAACCACGACGCCACCACCGATTATGTTCTATTTGTAAACCCTGCCTTCTGACAATAGCTCGGCACCTCGGTTTCCATTGCATGAGACTTGGTTGCCTGACAGCGAGATCAATGTTGATCCACTCCTCCTTGCATGCTTTCCACAGACCGGAGGCGGGAAAACTACGGCCCGCGATTGCATTACGAACGTGAACCATGAATGTAACACAAAATTTCGTATTTTTTGGCTAAAATTACGGCTGGAAAACCTTTGCTTGTGAAGTCTATACAAGAAAATATTATTAATTATCAATTTCCACAGATAGAAACCTTCGCATTCTCTTAAGTAATTTCCGATGTGGACCCTAATGTGGCCCGCCGAAGCATTTTCATCTGTTAATGCGGCCCACCTAAGCAATCGTAACGGCTAATGTTACCCCACCCATGCCACAGACCGTCTACGGCGCGGGGTCGTCTGTTTCCAAGGGTTCGTTTTAAAAGTCCGAAGCTTCACAGGTGTCGGAATATGGAATGGCATGAATCCCGGTGTCCTGGGCGAGACGCTCGATGTGGGCAACGTTGGAACCTGGAAGCCTTGTCTTGGTGGATGACGACCTTTGGAGTGTCGGCTCCGTACAGGAAAGGGATGTCACAGCGGTACATCGGTTCCAGTAAGTTGGTTTATAAGCTGCATTTATTTTGGCATTGCCGCAACTCGACGGGTGGGAAGCTTTCCCTTGAAGCAGTAACCTGCAACTACCGTGAACCAGCGTGGAAAATTTTCTTTGCATTTCCTGACCCAATCGGAACGCTCCTGTGGGCCTCGTTCTTGTCACAATCTGATGCCTCGTCCAGTGTCACAACAAACTTCCATCGGTCACCCGCTAGATGGCGTTCGTATAGGCGTCTGCAGTTGGTTCTCCTCTCCGCAATGTGTTTTTGCCGCAGGGCATGTACCTTCGCTTGTGACGCACCTATAACTGTAGGTTTTTGGAGATGATGCGTTGTACAGCTGCCTTAGACACTCCTACGCGAGATGCGATAGATTTCTGGGTGAGTGGGTTCTCCTTTATGACTAAAGAACTCACCTTCCTCACCACAGCCGGTGGGCGGTGTGGCATAGGGTGCTGTTTGAAAACATCCTGCAACGGCTGAGTCCTCCGTCTATTGGCGGTTGATAGCAGCATTGATGCCTTTATCGGGCACGGTGAAACCATTCTTTCTGCATTGCTTTAAAATCCTGCTGTATGTGAATCCAACGTCGGAAAGTGCTATTTATTATGTAGCCTTCCAAAAACGGCGATATTCTCGGCGGCATAACTACTCCAGAACTGCTTGCACGTCAGTAGTAGAATGTCAGGTATTTGCACCGGGCCGTGCGCATGTGTGCGCGCATGCGCGCTAGTACGGCGGTCCTGAAAACCATCCCTCCGTATGCCTGTCTTACATATGAAAGCCGATTTTGTTTTTTTTTGACATTTTTTAGCTTAGGTTTATTGGGTTTAGTGGTGTGAAGAGCGCAGAATATTTTTGATTTTTGTCAGCCACAATTGGAATAAACGCTGTCAATATATGGTCTTTATTGCCTCCATCTGATTGTTCAATTCAATATCAGAGCTGCAAGTCATTCGCAGTTTTGGAGTGTTTTGGTTCGCAATTTTTGATGAATGGTTGGATTCGAATTAAACTGTAATATTCGTTTCGTGATTCGGTTCGAGCAACATTGGAATGTGATAATTTTACTTTCTCCATGCACAGTGTAGAGACATGTTGAAATGGAATATCGTAAACGATGGAACTAATGCATTAATGTTAAACAAAGGTTATTAACACTAGCTGTACCGGTCCAATGAATTCGCGGAGTTGTTTTCATTTATTTGAAAGAATATAAAATACGTTTGAGTCACAAAGAAGACGAGAAAAGGAAAAGTATTGTATGTGATAATTAAAATATATTGTTTCATGCAATACAGATTATTAAAAATTATCACAAAATATCTTGTGTGTCCGGCACATGAAATTCTCCATTTAGAATAATTAATATGATTGCTCTCGGTGTCAGAGTCCTCAAGTATGATTATCGGAAACTACACTAGTGAATAATTGGTACTTACGTATTAACGGGGAGCCCAACTTAAGACGCAAGTACCGATTGGTTTCTGCCAAGATAAGATTCTGTAGTCTACAGAGGAATTACCTATATCTCGTTTGATTGTTGCGCCGCCAATGAAGAAGATACTGGCGAGCCTTCGGTTCCACCCGCCATATCCTAGGTACATACATTCTAGCACTTGCTCCCCAAATGCCACCTTCCCTTCCCCTCGCACAACCAACCCCCAAACCTGCCGTGTCGAGGTGCCCGTACTCGCACCGGTACAGCAATCCAATGGAGGCGGAGTCTCCGATAAACGCAAAAGGAGCCTTCGGCTCGCTTTTTTTTAAATTTAGTTGTCGTCTCCGGTCGCTACCGCGCCCTTCGCCACGCTGGAACCAAACTATCCCTCCCCGTTGTCCCGTGATCGGGTTTGTAAATGTCGAGACCGATCAGTCGAGACGCTTTTCATACCATTTTAGATGAAATTGGTAATTATTGGCCATCAGAAATTAAATTGTGATTGTTTTTTCAATTGTTATTTATAACAAATTATTTAAATGTTAATTGGTTTATTTTAATGTGGTTCTTAAAAATTAAAACAATTTAAATGGTATTTGTTCCGTATTTATATTTTTAAGTTGGGCTCCCCGTTACGTAAATACCGAATAATTTTATAACACCTTCGATAGTCTTTAAATTGAAAAAAATAAGTAAACGAAAATGTTAATGTTACTATGGATCAGAAAATGAGCAATTAAAATGTTACCCTTAGCAGTATACGCATTTTGTCATAACAACGGAAACAATGGTTTCACTTGACGACATACTTAACATAATATTCAGACGAAAAAATGGAAACATCTCTTAAACAATCCTTTTTTTTAATATTCAAACAAAACTTGTACACCAGGCTAATTATAATCTTAGTGTAACAACTTAATGTACTTGTAATTATTACTAATATGTATTCTAAGAAACTGAAAGCTCAATCCAAGTCATGAAAGTGTTATTTAATACGATTGACATGACGTGTTTTAGACATGCAAACGTTTTATCGTATGCTTAGTTTTGATAATAATAATGGTGAAATTCGTTTTCTAAACTACATCATCATTTATATTTTCGTCGTACACCAAAAGAAGCCTTCCCCACGCAATCACCTTTTACTTACAATTAGTCATTTACTCACTCCTTAATTTTCTGTTCCATTGAGTTGGCTAGATGTGTCAAATGTTGTTTCCCACGCACGCTGTTGTGTCCCCTCTTCCGTACTACTTGGGTAGAGAGATTGGAAGCAATTAACATTTGTCTCTATTACTCTGTCACTCGTATATTTCCTTAAGCAGCGTTAATCTCAGATGTTTAAAGCGTGATTGTGAATTCTAAGGTTATTTGTGACCATGAAGATAGGTTAGCGCATCCTTCGACCGCACCGTTATAATTGCATCCTTTTTAGTGAGTTGCCAAGGTCTTGAGAGGTTACCGTCTCCCTATTTTGTTTTCTCTGCCCTTTTTAGCAATTTTAACGTTGCCGATGTAATTTTAAGGTTCGCTTTCGTGAAATAAGATCCGAAATGTGTGTGCGCGTGCGCCGGTTCAGAGACCTTTTAGCTTTAAGAGTAACGGAGAGCTATCTAAGGGAACGGAGTGATGCAAAGCCATGGCGGATTCCATATTTACGATCCTCGTTACTAAGCAACAATTTCTTACATTTTTAATCGCGGTAGAAAATTATTACAGATTCGCGCATGCTAATCTTTATGGCGACCCAACTGGGATGAGTGGTTTTACGCCATTTCTGCGCAAGACTGTACTCGCCCGAACTCTAACAATATACAAGTGACTCCTAACATGACATATATATAATGTTTCTGTGAATGTCTGTCGTGGTCTTTCCATTCCGCCAACCCTACAAGATTACAGCACGTTCATCACAATCGTTCCTCGATTCTAAGTTAGTCTTTTGATTAGAAATGCAAAACCACCTACAGTAAGTCCCCGGAGTACACGTTTAGACGCCCGTTAATCTTATATATTAAAATCCGTCGAGGTCTATGTGGCCGCCTGGCATTCACATAATTCCAGTCATAACTCGACAACTACGACAGCTAGGGAGACGCGGTTTTCACACGTCGTTTCCAAATTCCGTGTAGATTTGTCCGTTCTCATTCTAATTTCGACAAAATGCGCGGGTTCGAATCCAGGAGACAATTATATTTTCCCATAAGTTTACACGGGATTTTCCATTTTTCAGAGTGCAAGGGTTTTTCCTTCGCTCGTTAAAACACGTAATATGGACCGATTTTCTTCGTTTTTGCTTCCCCCAGACTTTTCCTGTTCTCCCTGTCAACTGCCTCACTACTCCAAGTTTGCCCCAAGAACTTAACAATCTCTCTGTCCCACCTGTCTTTCGGTCTTCTTTTCGGTCTCTTGATGTTTCTTGGGATCCAATCGATGACACTGCACGTCCAACGCTGGTCATTTCTTCTAGCAATGTGGCCCGCCCTCTGCCATGTTAGCGCCTTCACTCTTCTAATCACGTCATAGACTCCCGTCTTCTTTCTTACCCAGTCGTTCCTATTGCGGTCTCTTCGGATGATCCCTAACATGCATCTCTCCATGCCCCTCTGTGTTGTTTGCAGGCGCTGTATCATGCTGGCATTCATGGTCCATGTCTCACAACCATATGTCAGAACAGGCAGAACACATTGGTCATACAGTCTCCTTTTTAGGAAGACTGGAATATTTGATTTAAAGATGTTCGCATTATTGCCAAAAGCACTCCATGCTATCTTCACTATCCGCTTGATTTCTTCGAGAAGCGAACCATCAGTAGTGATGAGTTGACCCAAGTAAACATAACTGGTTACTTCTCCGAGTTCTGCTCCTTTGATATGTATCTTCTCAGAATTTGTGAAGGAGTTGTACATAACCTTTGTTTTATTAAGATTCATCTTAAGTCCAGCTCCTCGACTTGCTTCTTCGGGGCTTCCTGCGATCAGTATGATGTCATCTACAAAGCGCAGGTGATTCAGATGTTCTCCGTTTACCTTTATGCCTTTTTCCTCCCAGTCTAGCGTTTTGAATACTTTCTCTAGAGCTGGTGTAAATATCTTAGGGGACATAGTATCTCCTTGTCTCATTCCCTTTTTGATCTTAAAGGCAATCGTTTCGTCATAAAGCTGGACAGATGTTGTCGCATTTTCGTAGATATTCTTGATCAAGGTTATGTACGTTTCTTCTACTCCTTGTTTCTTTAGTGCACGTGACACCGACGAAGTTCGGACAGAGTCGAATGCTTTCTCGTAGTCGATAAAGCACATACATAGAGGTAATTCATACTCGTTAGTCCGACTGATTACCTCTCTCACGACTTGGATGTGGTCCATCGTGCTATACCCACTGCGAAATCCAGCTTGCTCTCTGGGTTGGGCAGAATCAAGATGGTTTTGAAGGCGCATAGTGAGTATTTTGGTGAATATTTTATAGACTGTAGGGAGTAGGCTGATCGGTCTATAGTTATTCAAGTCTTCTTTGGAACCTCTCTTGTGCGTGGTTCCATGTTTCTGGTATCTTTTTCTCCCTCAGACTCGAAGTAAAAAACTTAGCGAGAATCGTTTCCATATGATTACCCGTTTCTTTGAATACTTCCGCTGTGATAGCATCCACTCCAGATGCTTTTCCATTCTTCTGCTTCTGATTGAATGTCTCACCTCTTCCGGAAGGATATCTGGGACCTCTTCGGTGGGCATATTTTCTGGTGTGTTGTGTGTTGATAATAGACTTAGACTTCTTCTTTATAAGCTTCTGTCTTTCCAACTTTGAGTTGAACTTTATTCTGCATCTTACCAAGCGATGGTGGCTTCCAGATTTAAACTGGTTGAGGACAGACCAGTCTTCAGCCAATTGCTTCTTATTGACTTGTATGTAGTCTATTTCGTTTTTGGTACTATTGGGTCCTTTCCAGGTCCATTTTCTATTGGGACTGTTTTTGAAGAAAGTGTTCATTATATATAGACTAGAACATTCAGCAAAATCTACAAGTCGGTCCCCTCGTTCGTTTCTGTCTCCATATCCCCATTTTCCAACTGCACTGTCGTCTTCCTTTTGTTCTCCTACCTTGGCATTGAAATCACCCATTACTGCTTTTAGATGGCAGCTTCCTTTGTCATGCAGTTCTCCAACTCCTTGGTAGAAGTCTTCCACTTCCTAATCCGAGTATGACGACGGTGGCGCATAAACTTGGACTATTTGCAGTTGATATCTTTTATTTATTTGAACTGCTTTTAGATGGCAGCTTCCTTTGTCATGCAGTTCTCCAACTCCTTGGTAGAAGTCTTCCACTTCCTAATCCGAGTATGACGACGGTGGCGCATAATCTTGGACTATTTGCAGTTGATATCTTTTATTTATTTGAATCACCAATCTACCTGCCCGCATGTATGAACTTTCCATTTCCACGATATTATTCTTCAACTTTTTGTTGGCGATGAATCCAACTCCTCCTGTTCTTCCTGTGTCAGTTCCCCTGTAATAAAAAAGATGTCCACTCTTCAACTCCAACAGGCCTTCAGCTTTTCATCTCACCTCCCTAAGCCCTAAAATGTTCCACTTGATCTTCTCCAATCGTTCTTGCTGCTTTTGAAGTTTATCTTCGCTGGACAAAATCCGACAGTTCAAGGTAGTTAGGTTGAGGTTAAAGGAATTGGGTAAGGATGAGAAAGAGTGGCAGTGGGCGTTTAACCTCCGGGGATTCTTAGCACCCTCTGCCTTCATGCCTTGTTCATGACCACTGCCACGGTCAGAGATAATCCAGCCTCCGGAGAATGAGGGCCGTTTTTTATTGGTGTACATGTCATGGGGGATTGTGGGACTTAAAACACCACGCTGAGTTGGTGAGTATCTCTTTACTTTGGCCGGAGATATTGCAGAAAGACTTCACAGCATGGTTGAAACTACCGGTGTCCAAGGACACCACTGTGCTTCGTCATTTAGCCTCCGTTTGCACCCGCCGACTTTGAAGCAGTGAAGTGAGGCAGTTGGAAGGGATATATATAGAGAGAGAGAGAGAGAAACTAGGTGTTGAAGGAAACCCAGTGGGTTCTTACCGGAAGGATGTTGGGTGTTGGAGAGACACGTAGAAATTATTGGAGCTTACGGGATGATCCCATCGTCAGCACAAGAGAGAGAGACCTGATTTGGCAGTGACACTGGGGTGAAGGTGTGGGGGTGGAAGGGAAGGGAGCGTGGAAAGGTCGGGGATTGGAGGATGCAGAAGGGGAGAGGGGAAAGAGAGGGTGGAAAGAAGGAAATATTAACGGATATTGAGGCCGGGAGGAGAGAAAGAGTTTAAGATTTGGATATGGGCCAGTTCCCATTGACGGAGTTGGGGGGCGGAAGCGTCGTCCGGGAGGGCGCGAATGGACCTCACCGTGAAACAAATATTGAAAATAAGATTGTGTTTATTCGCATGAACGGCCACGTAAAAGGCGGGGCATTGGGTGCAGGTTAGTAGGTAGATGACGTTGCGGCTGGTACAGTTGGTAGGGGATGTTATGGGGTAGATAATGTTGGTGGTGGGGTTTGAGAATGAGTTGGAAGGTGGGTTTATAGGCATGTTAGGCATCGTGGTCTGCGGCAGGGGTGGGACCCTGCAGGGTGCGGAGGAGTGGGTGATGGGGGTTCTTTTCTCCACAAGATGTTGGCAAGGTTGGGAGGTCTGCGGAAGGAGAGGATTCGGGGTGTGGGGAAGGAGACATGGTTGGGGGAGGAAGTGAGGATTGGGTGGGCTGCCTTTAGGATGCTTTTTAGGGTATCGTGGATGCCGGGAAAGAAGGTGGTGATTAGGGTGAGTTGGGGGGTAGAGTCGGGGGTTGCGAGGCGGTTGGAGTGTAGGATTAGCGGTGCTGGGTGCGATTTCCCGTCGGATTTGTCCCGGATCAGGTCCGGCGGGTATCCGCGTTGGAGGAATGCATTTTCGAAGACGAAGAAGTACTCGGAGAGTGAGTCTCTGTCCGAGAAGATTCTCCGTCCTCGGCGAGCTAGGGCGTAGGGGATTGAAGTTTTAGTGTGGAGGGGGTGGCAGCTGTGGAAGTGGAGATATTGAAGGGGGTTGGAAGGATTTAAATGTACTTTGGTGTGGATTTGGTTCTCTCGGATGGAGAGGTCGACATCCAAGAAGATGATGCTGGAGGGGGAGGAGTGGTAGGTGAAGGAGAGCGTTGTCCGTCCGTCCCCCCCTCTATCTTGAAAACCGTTTGCCGTAGAGATTTGAGGTAAACTGCGTTTTGTTTCTACAGGCCAGGAGGCCCCTAGAAAACTATTCTCAATTTCCTAAAGTCCCGGGTTCCATTTCAGGAGATAATTATATGTTCCCATAAGTTTACACGGGATTTTGGAGTTTTCAGAGTTCAAGGTTTTTTTCCTTCATGCTTTAAAATACGTAAATATGGACCTATTTTCTCCGTTTTTGATTTATTCGATGGCTAAAACTCTATATTATCTTATTCTTGCAATGTTTATACCCTACGCGGTCGAAATTTTCGGAAATACACAATTGTTTTCGAAATTTTGCCGATTTTTTGTTCTCCTTCTGGACGTTGCCAAGTCGACCTTAATTGTTGCCTTTGATTCAATTACCATCGATTAAACGTTCGTATTGACGTTAAAATGGAAACCTTAAGTTAATAAGATCATTATACGCTACATTTTTGCTTTAATTAAAATTTTATTGTTACTAGCTGAGCCCGCGCAAATTTTGCGCGTTTAATTTTAAATTGATTCATAAAAAAATTAATGTTTGTAAAATAAGATGATATTAATAATTCATATTTTACTCTAGCAATTCATTTACACAGTAGGTATGGGATACTTAGATATTTGACTTCCCATGTAAGGTTTGCGTGTTAGAATCTCACTGAGGGAAAGGCAGTGTGCGCATATTAAAAAAGATGTTATCCGTAGGTAATCAGAAATCTCTATTTTATAAGTTATGGTAGAGAGTAAATTGATGCGGCACAGTAATTAAATTGAACTGATTAGTGATCGGAAGATTCTTACGCGACAGGCATAAACTGTAGTGATGTGAAATGAGGAAACAGAAGAATAGAACTGCTAAGACCGGGAGTCAAACTGGGTCTTAACACCTCAAAGAAAGCAAATATTGGGAAAAGAAAGATGTGAACTTTCTGTAATTTACAGGAAATGTCATCCACTTAATCAATCACAAAACATAACTCTTGTCAAAGCGACGCCACAAAAATAATTATTTATCCACTTAAGCCAGGCGAAAGTATTGAAAAAGTAAGCGCTGAAACAATTGATTGTAGAATAATGCGGAGTATAAACTTACCGGGGTTTAGGAAGAATCCTCCACACCAAAGCCTTCGTAATGAAATGGCAGTGTCTTACGCGTATTTCCACTGACAGGGTGATTCTTGGTCGCTTCAGTCACGAAAACAAAAATATTTGGTATTTCCAAAAGGTTGAATAATCAGATACAGTATTTAATAAAATAAATATGCTTTTCTACCACAATCTACGATAAACGCATCCTTGTCAGAGAAAATAATCTTACTGAATGTTCTCGAGTTAAATCATTATCTTAATGAATTCATCCATTGTTATATTTATAACAATAAAACTTTAATTAAAGCAAAAATGTAGCGTGTAATGATCTTATTAACTTAAGGTTTCCATTTTAACGTCAATACGAACGTTTAATCGATGGTAATTGAATCAAAGGCAACAATTAAGGTCGACTTGGCAACGTCCAGAAGGAGAACAAAAAATCGGCAAAATTTCGAAAGCAATTGTGTATGTAATGAAAATTTCGTCTGCGTAGGGTATAAACTTTGCAAGAATAAGGTAATTTAGAGTTTTAGCCGTCGAATAAATCAAAAACGGAGAAAATCGGTCCATATTTACGTATTTTAACGAATGAAGGAAAAAAACCTTGCACTCTGAAAACTCGAAAATCCCGTGTAAACTTATGGGAACATATAATTATCTCCTGGAATGGAACTCGGGACTTTAGGAAATTGAGAATAGTTTTCTAGGGACCTCCTGGCCTGTAGAAACAAAACGCAGTTTACTGCAAATCTCTACGGCAAACGGTTTTCGAGATAGAGTGGGGGGACGGACAGACGGACACTTCAGAAATTATATATAGGATAAATGTATATCATTAGGAGTAACTACTATTATTGTAAAATGTTGTGTTACAATTAAGATGTCTAATATACTTCAAGGTAAATAATTAAGATTAAAACTGTTATCAAAAAATGTTGTGACAAAAATCTTTGTCATTAATAGGATTAAATATAAAAAATGGAGATTTAGAACAATTATTACTACCATAATTACTTACTTCTCAGACTTCTTAATGTTTTTAATATATTAATTGAGCAATAACCACACATACATTGTATGCATTCAGTGGTTTTGGTTCGGAAAGACCCAGTTTGACTCCCGGTCTTAGTAGTTCTATTCTTCTGTTTCCTCATTTCACATCACTAAAGTTTATGCCTGTCGCGTAAGAATCTTCCGATCACTAATCATTTCAATTTAATTACTGTGCAGCATCAATTTACTCTCTACCATAACTTATAAAATAGAGATTTCTGATTACCTACGGATAACATCTTTTTTAATATGCGCACACTGCCTTTCCCTCAGTGAGATTCTAACACGCAAACCTTACATGGGAAGTCAAATATCTAAGTATCCCATACCTACTGTGTAAATTAATTGCTAGAGTAAAATATGAATTATTAATATCATCTTATTTTACAAACATTAATTTTTTTATGAATCAATTTAAAATTAAACGCGCAAATTTTGCGCGGGCTTAGCTAGTGTACCTCTAAATATTCGTCAGCACATGTGGTATCAACTGGATGGTGCACTGGCGCATTTCAAACTCCCAGTACATCCACTGTTGCATCAACACTATCCAAGACGATGGATCGGGAGAGGAGGTCCTGTGTCTTGGCCGGCACGGTCTCCGGATTTAACTCCGATGGATTTCTTTTTATGAGCACTGAATGCCCCATCCTTTGTGAGTTTTTACTAATAAGATTCTTGCAGAAATGTTTAAAACGCTGTATCTAACAAACCGTAGAAAATAAAGGAAACTTTTATTTATAGTTTCTAATCTAATCATTTGTAGTGAAAAAGTATCAAAAGTAGTGAATTGAGAAAAACTTTATTTAAGTTTTCTGCTCAAATCAACGTCTTCTATCGCCTCCTCGCCGGTTGACCTTACCTTTTGAAACAACCTGTATATATACAGTAGAACGTCATAAACCCGGCAACCTGGGGGTGCCGTGGCGAGGGCGTTGGCCTGCTACGCTGAGCATACCCGGTTCGAATCCTGCGAAAGTAGGGTTTTTTTTTTCAGAGGTTTAGCCCCCTTATTTGCGTGTTTGGGGGAGAATCAGTCCTTCGGAAGGGACGTTGGTCCCCTTGGCGTTTCTCGTTAAGAGTAGGCTAATGCCGGCACCGGGTTTATCTCCTCCCTTGCTTTGTGATTTAGACTAGCGTTGGCAGTCGTTTGAAGTCACAAGGTCCCACAATAACAACAACCCGGGAACCTCGGAACCTAGCTTTTGCCGGGCTTCTGAAAATTTCCGGGTTTTTGAAAATTTATAAAAAATCTTTAAGTAATGTACATTTTTGCTAACTGATTATATAATTCAAATGATGAATAACAATTAAAAGGGAACCCATTATCAATAAAGACTATTACTTATACATGCACTAAAACGAGGAATTATATAAGAACCATTAAAAAGTAAATAACGAAATACGCATTTACAACATTATTTTCATCACTCATTATTCTGAGAATTTTTTAAAAACAGATCAGGCAAACTAGTTTGCTTCATGCATTTTGGTTTTTCCTTCAAAAGTTTATCATGTATTCGATACAAACACGTAATCTCTGGAAAATCAATGCAAGAGCGTTGTTCTAAAGCAGCTATTGTATCTGTGACCAACTGTATAGTACAGCGATCTATTGAAGGTTTGCCCTTAACTATCTCTTGATCATCGTCACTTTCATTTTTTCATCTTTTTATGCTCAGGTTTCGAAACCATGTCCACTATTTCACTTAAGTTGGAGTATGACTGGCACATCATTGTCGATATCAACCCAGTTTTCAATCTCATCTTCTACCACTCTTTTTGCTATTGCGAAAAATTTTCGCTTGCTGCATTAGGCCTGAAATAGGTACACCTTCACTTCTTCCCTGACGAAACCACTCAAACAATACCTTATAAACAATATTTACCCGGGAAGTGTAGTGTTTTACGACTACACATAGCGTTAGGTGTATCACTCTTTGCATAAAATGTCAATATATGCGTTTTTTTTCTTCTTTAACTAATACACAGTGGAATTACCAATGCCATATTCTTCGCGAAGTCTCTTCACTGAAGTACCTTTTTCAAGTTTTCTTGGTAATTCCACTTTTTTTTTCAATCGTGAGATTTTTCTGTTTACGTTTCGTAACACCACTTATGGGTTGTCTTCTTTTTTTAAAGTCATGTCAAAATAAAATTTAACAAAAGTACTAATTGCATTAACGAAAAACAATTGCTATGGCCACGAATCTAAACATGTGGCTTTAATGAGGTAAACGAAACAATGAAAATACGATAAGGGTACAGCATTTAAAGTAAATTCTAATTTTTTTTACATATAACTTTCAAAAAGTGCCGAGTTTTTGAGAATGCCGGGTTTATGAGGTTCTACTATGTTTGTGTGTGTGCGCGTGTGTGTGTGTGTATAGTGTGTGTGTATGTATATATATATATATATATATATATATATAGAGAGAGAGAGAGAGAGACAGTTATTGTGGATGAACAAAACAATGTGGACCTTTCTCTTAATGGTGTTGGCGGAAGTAACTCCATCCATTAATAGCAATGGATGATATATTTTACAATTGCATGTATAAGTTGTCCTAGATAAAAAGAGTACTTTGGTGTATCCGGATGTATTCGTAATTGGGTCATCGAATCAGCGTTTCAACATATCAATCAATCGATGATAATATCCATAAATCCCAGATGATTCTTCCGTATTCACGAATAATGACTGCACCGGACCCCTTTTGACCTTCCCGCGTGCTAGTGGCAGCTATCTGCAATGCAATAGCAAATTGAGAGAAGTAAGTGACGATAACTAGCTTAGGAAAGGTCAGAGAGTTCAAAAAAATAAGCCAAGTGGTGTGTGTGTGTGCCCCCTCATGGCAATAGTTATCTCTTCGCATCCTCGTAGCGATATCAACAGTGTGTGTGTGTGCGTGAAGCCGAGAATATGACGTAAGCAACTCGTGTATCTAGAAGGAGATTGATGTTTCGTGGAGCTTTTAGGTTTTCATTCCTTTAAAACTCTTAATATATGTGTGTGTTTGTCTGCATTTGTAGGTGTGGGTTACGCAGAATTTTCTTAAGGGGGGGGATCCAAATTATATTCTTAAGGAACAAAAATGAAACTCAATGTTAAAAACCTGAAATAACTTTTATATCATTATTAATAATAATTAGTAACTAAATGAGGATTATAGAAGTGAATTTAAAAAATGGTAGAACTAATATCGAACGGTTAATTAATTTATTAATGTTTGTCTTACTTCTTAAGGAAGGGAGGTGGTCCAGACCCCCCTACGTACGCCACTGGTGTGTGCGTGTGTATATATGTATGTAACGGATGTGTTGGTCGAAAATTTTCTTACCATTTCGGTTTATTCACATTCAGATTTAAAACTATATTATTAATATTAGATTTTACTTTTATTTCTTAATAAAAATGTACACATTCACACAAATAAAATCACGCGTTTGTCATGAGTTTTAAAAATATATGGTTCGTAATGGACCGCGTGGACTGTTAACGCCCAAAGCGCAGCGAACGTAAATATGTTTAACATATCTCAGGGGAGACATCGTCGAAAGCATAAGAATAAATTATTTAAACATTGCATAAGTATTCGTTTCGTTTTCTCTTATTAACATTTCAATTTCGTTTTTAAGTAATTGCTGCCACACATTCATTAGATGAGTCGAATACTAAAGAAGCTCAAGATTTTAAAGCGTCTTTCATTAGAAAATTCTCCGAAAAGTTATCAAGAGAAAATAGGTCATTCATTTTTGTCTCGTGTGGCAACGATGATAATTTCTTTGTATAGATACAGTGGTATGGCAACGCCGGTGCGGCAGATAGGCGAACGAAAGCGTACTATTAGTAGAAGACGCCGCGAAATTAGAGTCCGTGTCGTGAATCTGCGTGATTTCTAAGACGGTAGGTATATTCTCTTCGGATGGATGGATTGGTTTCACTTCTTCGTATAATGCGATACGTCTACTTGAGGTTAACAGTCAGGAGGAGAATAACCGACAGCAGACACAGCGAGGAAGTCTTGGAATTAGGCGCGCGATTGCATTTGAGGTCTTCTTGCCACATGGAGAAGCGAACTTGGTCCAAGAAGCGGCAGTCGTCCTCTGCGAAAAGAGAGATTTTTTTACTATGCGAATTCAACAAAACCATATTGATTCCACCCGACAAGCCGGATTTCTCAGTGGGTGTAGGTACTAATAAGATGCAATAGTAGTCCTAGAGATGATCACTCATTATTTAAATGTAAACTTTATTTTGTTTGTCTCTATGGAACGTCGTGCTATTTAATATTTAAATGTAAACTTTATTTAAATTTATTTATTTAAATTAATATATAAATGTAAACTTTCAGGAAATTACTTTAGTATTAGCATACAACAATATTTAATATTAAATGTAAACTTTATTTTGTTTATTTATTTTGTTTGTTTCTATGAAATGAAATGTTAACAAATCGTTAAATCAATCACAAATAAAATCAGTTGTATTAGATTATTTCTCTAATTCTTTAATGAATATTCAGGTTTCCTCGAAAGTCTTTTGATTGCCACCATTTTCTAAGAGCTGTCCTGTCACTCTGCTCTGTTTCTTCCCTTTCAAGGCTTTTAAATCTTAAATCGGCACTCACTCTCGTTTTAATACTTTTATCAATTTCTGGAAAGACCCCATCTCCATCAAATTATGGTCTGCGTCTGAATCCGCCACACGGAAACTATGTATGTACATACATACGCTCAAAATTATATCTTTGTCTGACTATCATTATCTACTTTCACATATCAGGCATCTTACAAGTATGTCTTTGCTTATCATTTTACTCAAACCATATATTATTATCATCATCAACCAAACTTTCCTGAACACGGAGTAATTTTACTTTTCTCGTTATATCCTTTATTTCGTAGTAGATTTCATTCACTTCCCTCTATTGACATACTCACTACGTGTATATACTTGAGAAATTACTAATCTACTGGTTCCGTTTTAACCGCCATTCAGTTGTTAACCTAATGAGTGTTGAAATCTCTTCTCGCCCTGCTTTCTATAACAAATAATTAGCTAATCACCTTCGCTATTATATATCCTTCACTCCAAATATCTTCTGCTTCCTCCTACCTAAATTACAACATGTCTAAGATGTTACGTGTCTTCATTTCAGCTTTATGTTTCATCATTTACCTTTCCTATGCATCGCCCTGACATTCCACATTCCCATTCTGATATCTGAGGTTTTTCCTTTTCGTCCTTCCGTTGACGTGAAGATTTCGCTATATTGCGACCACCCTTAACTGCGTAGGGCCCTAATAATGCTCTCTTACACTCGTTCTATCAAATTTATATTTTCTGCATATTATGCTTGTGATAACAATTGAGGGGGTTGCCATCCTCAGCAGTGTTTTTATCGTGACACCTTCAGCGAATCAATGTGTACAGCCTCCTCTATGAAGCACAGATTCTGCTTGGACTACTTTTAGTCTGGTAGTACCTATCTATTGACCTTGCTCGCGTAGTTGGCTCAACCAAGAAGCAGATGCTCCAGCCAGTAAGTATAATGTCATTCTCCCACGTCATGGCTGTCGTTGTCGACACTGGTAAATTGAAGTCTAGCCCCATTCACTTAATGATGCCGTTTAAATATGTCGAATCGATTAATAATAAAGTGTTTTTCAAATTAGGGCTCGCGACCCATTACTAGATCGGAAGGCACATTAGGAAAATGTGATCACTCGACGAAGAACCAGCTGTAATATTAAACATTCATTTTTATTCAATTTTGTCTCCTCTTTTATTTATAAACTAGCTCAAAAGTTAAAAACGACATTAATTGTTAATAATATTTGCCTGATAATTGTTTACTGCTAGACGGAGGAGAGGGCTACGTAGCCTGAATCTCGACAATCAAAAGATTAAATAAATTTTAAAAAAATCACAGGAAGCGAAGTTCCCCTATTATTTATACGACAATCTTTTACCATACACTAGTTTCCCATTGCGATTTTGTGAAAACTCAATTAATAATATCATTTTCTTCGTGTTTAATTCCCTTCTATTAAGTCGCGAAACAAACACTTTGAGAAACACTGGATTAATAGTATGAAAAATTCTTATCATATCGAACAATGCGATTAAAATTAATTTATGATGGAATCACATGTTATTTTCAGGTGGCTACTAAGTATTTTTCACTGTGAGAAATTATCGACATCCGTATAAATGTCTTGATTTCAAACTTTATTAACCTCGAAGAGAAGAAGATGTCAAGGACTATTTTGCCGAAATGATACTTGGAAACTTAAAAATAGGAAGAGAGCCGAATGCCGTGATTTACTTAAAGGATTGCCGTTCCTATTAGTGGGCTCTAATCGAGCAATAGATTTTTCTAAAATTAATTTCAGCTAAAAATTTCCTTTTCGATCGCTATTAGTGCTTACCCGTGCATCTGTTGTGGCTCTTGGTGACGTTCAGCGTGAAGTATATTGGGAGGCAGTCACCGTCGTAGGGCACGCCTCCCGGACACGGTTCCCGGAAAGCAAACTGCGCCGATGAGAAGGATATCTGTCGGCACTCAGGCGGTGAGGCCTTCCGAGGCTCGTCGGGGCGATAGCGGGTCATGCAAACGGTCACCTCTCCGTACCCACTCCCCACGAACTGCTCCACAACAGAGAAATAGAGTCATTATATATATATATATATATATATATATATTGTGTCTCTCTTGTGCTGACGAAGGGATCATCCCGAAAGCTCTAACCTCTACAAATGTGTCTCTCCAACACCCCAGCGGCTCTACTTCCAGTAAGTGCTCACTGGGTTTCCTTCAACACCTAGTTGCCCTTACTTACCTTTCCTCTTCCGTAATATCTATATATGTGTGTGTGTATATATATATATATATATATAAAGTATATTATATATATACCTATATAAAAATACTTGCGGAAGAGGAAAGGTAAGTAAGGATATTTAGGGCAACTAGGTGTTGAAGGAAACCCAGTGAGCACTTACCGGAAGGAGAGATGGATGTTTCAAAAGCAATAAAAAAACTCCTTAACCGTACAAGGTAAATATTTAGAGACACCAACAATAGAGGTTAAAAAGTGGGCAAGAGAGGGGAAAAAAGTACAAAAAAGTAGGTACACTTGCAGGATTAAGGGGTATTAATCCTCACCAGAAACATGTTTTTACGCACTCACTCAGTCACATAAGAACTAACCCTAAGGTGGAAATGATAGAAGGAAAGGGTTTACGAGGCGTTAACCAGCGTCGGGGACCGTTACTCACACCGTTGTTTGTAGGTTTGCGAATTTCTTCCGATCGCGACAGGGACCACCTACTCAGCAACCACACACGCTCGCACAAATAGGGAAAAAGGATAAAAAGGGGTAAGAAAGGAAATAATACCAGGTGTAGGGGAAGTTACTCCTCGGCAGGGACCTGTCGCTGTCGAAAGACACATCTGCAGACATCGTGTGTTATATCAGAGGACTGATTTTGAAGCAATCCCCATCAGATGTAGGAAAGTGCAGCTTGTGCGCATGTCGCCATATTTGTTTTTTCTACGCGCCCACTGTGAAAATCATTAACTTATTTTCGAGAATTATAGTTGGAGTAAATCATAGAGCACTGGTCAGATTAGGTATAATCTAGGTTGGCTTTAGTGCGATTCAAGTATTTGAGTCGGAAAAAACACGTGAATTGAAGCGTACGTATACATGATACTTTGAAAGCAAAAAGGAATTTAATCGAGGTAACTGCGTTTGCGTAATGAAGCCATGGCGAGCGTCCTTATGAAAGCTCTCGAAGAGAGATCATTAAATGCTTGGCCTCGGAATAGTTCTTGCTCTGGTGTTACGCTTGGATTGCGAGGGAGGATTATTGTAAGCGGAAACAAAAGACTTCCGAACGGCGTCACTTCGATAAATCGATATTGTGAAGTATTTAGTTATATTCGGATAACTAAACCATAAGAAACAAATCTGAAGTGTGGAATCATAAAATCGTTCGAAAATATCGGCTGATTCGTACACACTTCATTTGTTATAAATTTCCTAAATTTTCTTTGTTCATACAAGAAAGAAATAATACTCTTCCAGTCTGGAATGTTGTCAGCGAATAAGTCTTCAAATTGCATCGCAGTGGAAGAACTTGACTCGCGCGATGCGAAAATTGAGAAAGCTCTCGTTTTATTTTATATTGAAATACATATTTCAAGAACTTATAATTGGAAAGAGGTGTTGCGCAGTTGCACGCGGACTTAAACATAGAAACTTTTCCCAACAGCTTAATTGCGATCGATAAAATTACATGTTGCCAGATTTGTTGCTGTTATCACAGAACATACTTGGAAAATAAATATTCTCCTCATTTCTTAATTTTAAAGACAATCGTGCATAAAACGTCGTCAATGAATGTAATCATATCAGGAAGAAAACAAAAGCCTCACGAAATGTGTATTTTAATTACAATTGCCGCGCAGTTATAGGAATCCTTGGTGGCCGTTGCCAAGCCGAGATCGGGAATTACTATGCAGCGGAGATATTTTCCTGTTTACGAAGGGAAAGGCAATGAATGAATAATGGCTTCGATACTCGAAAACGTTTCTCAGAGTAAAGGTAAACACAAGGGCCATCCTTCAATAAGAAGATCTTATGCCATTATCTCTACCTCATCTACCCTCTCATTCCTAAATCCATTCATTTTTGCATCGCAATTTTCTTTTCTATTGCTTTTTTCCTTTTTCGGTCTCTTCGTAAATCCATTCAGCAATCTCTCTCTTTCTCTCTCTCCCTCCAACGTCTATTTAAAATTACTTTGTTTACATTTTGTAGTTGACGTGTGTGTGTGTGCGTGCGTGCGTGCGTGTGTGTGTATAAAATAAAGTGTTTGTTTGTAATTTTATAGCGCAGCAACTACAGCACGTAGAAACAACAGAAAAGTAACATTTTAACCGGTATAATGAGTACGGTGGTGTAGTAAGGTTTCTATATCCATTTGATTGACCTGTCTAATTTTTAAAAATATTTTATTTTTTCATTTGAATAACATAGGGACGAGTGCAGCTTATTTTTCATTTTAATTTTAAAATTACTTAGAAACATGGTACGAACTTGAGACTTGAATGGTTCTATGAAGAAAAGAACAAAGTTTATTTTTATTGAAGACAGAATCCGAATCCTGATCGAATTAGCATAAAAATGCATTTAGATTCAATGAATTACGTGCTTTTTATCAGTTTTATAACGATACCCATTATAAGCTACCATGACAACTCCCATTGTCGCCGAAATTGAAAGTCCAATGCATCTATATTGGAAAATTTTTAACGTAATATGTTTTTTCAATTTCTGTGTGCGATTTTTCTTTGTTTACATGACAACCTAATATTTGTTGATTATCCTTGAAATATTACTAATAAATAGTTTTTAATGGTATTTTCGTGTGGCGTAGAGTTCTCCAAAGCAAGATGTTTTTAAAACTACGTAAGTAACTTAAATAATTAGACTTAGATTTTCCACAAATTGTGACTGAATAAATCGTTTCATTGTTTCCAAAGTATTGTTGATGTAAACAATTTTCTTCTAACAGAACTCGTGGATGAGAGAATCGAGCTAATGGTCTGAGGGTAATATTCACTCTGTGATTCTTAAACGTTCTCTATTTACTTTTTTGTCTTTCGTTAAATTTAATCATTTCGTAAGTTCCTTTGTTCATTTATTTTTTGTTGATTATTGTGGTCTTGCTGGTTTTACTTAGAGTTTTCGTTTTGAAGAAATCGTCACGAAACTTCGCATAGGTAAGTATATAATTTTACCCTGCAGTTAACATAGGATGTATGACGATAAAAATTGCGACGAAAGAAACAGTAATTCTGGCATAGAGTTCTCCAAAGCTAACTGTTTTTAAAACTATGTAAGTAACTAAAATAATTAGAAGTAGATTTTCCACTAATTGTGATTTTCAAACCTTTGAATATATCGTCACAAAACTTCTTGTAGGTAAATATTTTTATCCTGCGGATAACATAGGCTATATGGCGATAAAAACATTTGGGGGAGGGGGTGCTTAATTCAATAATTATTTCCCCCTAAGTTGACACGTAATTTTCGATTTTTCAGAGTGCAAGATTTTCTTCTTTCATTCATCTAAATAGGTAATTGCGAACAGGTTTTCTTCATTTCTGCTTTATTCGACGGTTATAACTGTCTACTATCATATTCTTACGATGTTTACATGTTACAGTCCAGTGGTTGGCAATTAGGGGTAAATTACCCCGGCGGGGGTAATTTCGAGTTTTCTAGAGGTAAAGGGCAATATCCGGATTACAATATGTAGTGTGAACGCAGCTTTATGCCTAGAAAATGTGAGAGAAACGATTTTTGGCACGCTGACGGGGCTCCCGATGCCGGACGTATATTTACTCAGCAATGTGTTTTTTCAGCGACATACAAAGTATGAACCTCCTGCTATCCGAATATTAAAGTGAGGAGTTGGAGGAAATTGGAGTAGACTTAACGGAAAGATTGTGTAATCCATGCCACGACACATTCTCAAAGTTATTCGAGGAAAAGACTTTTTGACTAAACGTTGACCTTGACTAACTTTGTGATTGTTTCTGAAATAAGAATGCCGAAAATCCCTTCTTTTATTCCTGTCCAAATATTTTTGTAACCAAATATTCACTATGTTACTTCTTTCGGCACTTATTTAGTAGCAAAATTCATACTTTGTCCCTCAAAATTCAATCCAAAATGTAACTAGATGAATAATAATTACGTTCACGTGAACAAATCATAATTCTGGTAATCGACATTGTGTTTATTTCAGAGCTGCAAACCAAACCGCTGAACCGAACCGAACCGCAGCCATTTTGCTGGACTGCGAACCGAACCGAAACCACCGATTAATTTTTCAATGAACCGAAAACCGAACCGTAATTTTTTCCAAAAGTGTTTCGGTTTCGGTTCGATCTCAATCCACAAAGTACGGACCAACGAAAAGACCAGGAATTTCCATTGGAAAAACCAGAGGGTTTGCTTCGAAGGAACGAGTGCCTATCTCTTTCCTCTCTGCTACTATTGTTATCCACTGTCGCCACTTATGGTGAGGGTTATGGGACACCAACTGCGACAATATCCAGGTCAACCACTGTAGGCAGAAACCGACCAACAGAATATTGAAAGATCTTTATCTGAACGCAGGCAAAATGGTCGTTTTACAAAGACCTAGAAAGGAGCAGTAATCCGCTTTCGTGCCGAGAGAAAAATCCATGCCCTTACCATCACCATAATCCCCTTCAGCATTGTAATTAGCAGACCTGAGAAAATATGCCCCGCTGTGTCTTTCTTAGAACACCATTAACTCTCCTCATATCTCTTTCTTCAGAAAAATTCAAATTGTTGCTCTCAACGGCTTGAGCTTTCAACGACATCATTCCTTTTCCAACTCTCATGTGGTGTTCTTCTAAGATAGGTATTTCCATTACTTGGTGGTTTATATTCCAGCAAAAACAGGCGAGGACTTCGGAGGATCCGTTGGGTCATAGGCATTCAATTCCCGCAGAATTCCTTGAATTATCTAAAGTGTGTATTTTTAATAATATTTTAGTAAACTTTATTTAAGAGGCAAATAAAATTAATTATCATGTTAGTGTTATTTAAAAAGAGTCGCTCTACGTTTTATAATCGTTTGTTTTGAACCACAAGTGTCCGCACTTCGTATATTGAATAATCTGCCCCGATCTGTCGATTAATTTTAAATTATTCTTGTGACGTAATTTAACTATCATATTGATTTTTTTGATTACTTTTCTAAGGTGGCAAAAGAAAAAATTAGCATTATGTAATATGTTTGGAATCGAGCTAAAAGTGTCTCTTTGAATTTATTATATAATAATAAGAATTAATAAACGAATTTATTAGAGTTTTACATATCATAAATTCATTCGGAGTAATATTTTATTCCATATTATTTAACCAATTAACTAATTAAAATATTTTATTTACATAAATTTATTATTGAAAGTTGGAAAAATTGAGACGCCGTGCATCATCGCCATTGGAAAGAAAGAAACTGTCTACTTCAATAATTAAATCTATCATTCAATCAAGGAAATCTTAATAAAGGCTTACGGAAAAGAATTTTCCTAGTCGATGAAGTGTGTTTCGGTGAATTGTGGTCGGAGAATTTTCCTAGACCCTTGATGAATATAGCGAACATTTTTTATTTCATTTGTTACTAGCTGAAAGTACCCGGCGATGCCCAGGTTATGCCAGACGTCTTTGGCGAATAAAATTATGTATTATAGGGTAATACAATCATTTCTCCCTTTGCGCACCTCAAAACGTGTATTTCCGTTGAAATCTCGATTTCGAATTTTTTCATGAAAACAATACTTTCTTTATACTACGTATATTGGAGAAAGTAAAAATTAATTCTGATTGTGAGATATCTTGATACCTATGAATTGGGTCAGGAGGATCCATGGAGGTCCGGAGAGAACGTGAGCATACCTGAGAGTTTAACAATGTCATTGGTTGGCAAGGCAACTTCTCGTTAAAAACGCTAAATTTTGTCAAAATATTATATTAAAACGTTTAATTCGAAAGATTTAGATTCGAAAGCAATAAAAGACGATAAGAATAAGAAACTGCATTTATTTTTCTTTAATACAGTCCAAGTCCGGAAATCGTAGGTCAAATACGTGAATTTTAATAAACAAAATAAAATAAGGTTGCAGGTCGAAATATCGATTTTTCCATGTTATCTTATTGTGGAATGGAAATCATTCTCGGGAATCGAACCCGGGTCGATTTTGGAACAAACACAAACATTCTCCTTTATTTGTTAGTTTAGAAGATAATTCAATTAAAAACAACAAATATTTGGTTTCCATGTAAACAAATTAAAATCGTACACAGAAATTGACAAGCGATATTACGTTAAAATTTTCCCTATATAAATGCATTGAATCTCAATTTCGGCGACTATGGGAATTGTCATGGTAGCTTATAATGGTTATTGTAATAAAACTGATAAAATCACGTATTTTATTGATTCTAAATGCATTTTTATGCTAATTCGATCAGGATTCGGATTCCGTCTTCAATAAAAATAAACTGCTCTTTTCTTCGTAGAACCATTCAAGTTTCAAATTCATACCATGTTTCTAAGTAATTTTAAAATTCAAATGAAAAACAAGCTGCACTCGTCCCTATGTTATTCAGATGGAGAAAATGAAAAAAAGAAAATATTTCTGTCTGTGTGGGGTGGTTGTCGGGGTTCCCGTGTACCCTATGTTACTCGTAGAGTCATATGAAGTCAATTTGCAAAGTTTGGTCCCGATAGCTCAAAGGGCGTGGGAATGTATAAGGAACAGATGGACAGACATTCAATTTTATAAATTTAGATAAATGAACCAAAGAAATAATGCTTAGTAACTTCCATTGTTTTATTTCTCTTACGACCCGGGTTTCGACATTACAATGCTATCGTCAGGTGCAGATATGGTGAGAATAGAAAATATATACAGCAGAACCTCATAAACCCGGCAACCTCGGGACCTAGCATTTGCCGGGTTTTTGAAAATTTATAAAAAATCCTTAATTAATGTACATTTTTGGTAATTCAAATGATGAATAGCGATTAAAAGGGAACCCATTATCAATAAAGACTATTGCTTATACATGCACTAAAACGAGGAATTATAAAAGAACCATTAAAAAGTAAATAACGAACGTGAAATAAAGCGTATATCAAATACGCATTTACAACATTATTTTCATCACACATTATTCTGAGAATTTTTTTTAAACAAATCGGGCAAACTAGCTTGCTTCATGCGTTTTGATTTTTTCTTCTTAAGTTCATCTTGTATTCGATACAGACACGTAATCGCTTGAAAATCAATGCAGGAGCATTGTTATAAAACAGATATTGTATCTGTGACCAACTGTATACAGCGATCTATTGAAGGTTTGTCACTCATTTTCTTCATCTTTTTCATGCTCATGTTTCAAAACCATGTCCACTATTTCGACTATTTCACACATATCACATCAGTTAGCTGAAGTACGACATTGCCGGTATCAACCAAGATTTCAATGTCATCTTCGACCACTCTTAACTTTCTCCATACGTAGTAATGGGAAAGTATTCTGATCACGAAAAAAAATCGACTTCGAGATTTCAACGGAAATACACGTTTTGAGGTCTCTAGAACGCGTTTAGACTATTTTCGGAATGATTTCTGTGTGAGTGCGTGCGTGCGTGTGTGTGTTTGTGCGCGCTGGCGTGCGTGCGTGTTAGTGTGGGCGCTCTAATTCAAAAAGTACGTGCCATATCGTTACCAAACTTCATATATAACACTTTAACATAAGCACAAAGAACTGATTAGTTTTTCGACAATAACGGGTAACCGGAAGTCGAGGATTATTCGAAACCCGATGCGGTTTTTGCGATGTTTGTTCCTTAAAATATCATTATTGTATATACAATTCTATACAGAGGTTATAGAGAATGTAATTTTCTACAACTTTCATTTGAAACAATTTTCCATAGCAGTTTTTGTTTAGGAATTATTTATAAATAATCGTTTTTTCGATTTCCGTCAAATATCTCCTTAAAAACATCGTTATTGGTAATCTTCGTGAGGACCAAAGTTGTAGAGAATAATATTTCTTCCAAGTTTTGTTTGAAACAAATTTTCGTAGAAGCATCCATTTCGGAGATATTTAACCTTTTCCAGTTTATAGCGCCACCACTATGTAGCGGTGAATTCTGTAAACATATTCAAAATATAATTTACGGCAATAAGGACGACTGTATTCTTTTACGATACGGAATAATAATTTTGCCTATAATGCTATTCATAATAATTTAAATATCTATACCCCAAATATGGAGGAAGTTGGCCACATCAGATTTTTGAACATGTAGCAGCTGCTATTTCATCTGGTTTGAACATTTTGTATAAGCTCATGATGGGGAAGTTCGAACTTCTCTTGTATCTCGCGTAGTTTGTCTTTTGCAAGGGAAGAATGATTAAAGTGTCCCACAATCTGTCTGCTTACAGTCAGTAACTACCAGTGCTGTATTCTTCGCCAAGTCTCTTCACTGAAGTACCTTTTTCAAGTTTTCTTAGTAATTTCACTTTTTTTCAATCGTGAGATTTTTCTGTTTACGTTTCGTAACACCACTTATGGGTTTTCTTTTTTTGAAGTCATGTCAAAATAAAATTTAACAAAAGTACTAATTGCATTAACAAAAAAATATTGCTATCGCCACACACCATTGCGGTGGCTTGCAGGGTGAACTATAGATAGATAGATAGAATCTAAACATGTGGTTCTAATGAGGTAAACGAATCAATGAAAATAGATAAGCGTACGTCATTTAAAGTAATTTCTCGAGTATTAGGATTTTTTACATATAACTTTCAAAAAAGTGCTGAGTTTTTGAGAATGCCGGATTTATGAGGTTCTACTGTACAGAGAAATGGGTAGAGAGGGGGGAGGGAGGGTAGTTTGTAAGACGGAAAGGAATGGAGGGGAGGGAAAGGAGGAATCTATCTCATTGTCAGAGGGTTACTGCAGGGGGTAGGTTGTAAAGGGATAAAGGGGGAGGGGAAAGGAAAGGCTGGAGACCATCTCGGGAGGGTTTGGGGAAAGATGGGGGAAGGACCAAAAAGAAAGGCCTTTTGGAAGACGGAGAGAGGGTGAACCCCAGAGAGAGGAAATTATCAATGCGGCAATGCGTATGTGTGTGGGAATAAGAAAAATTAAGGCAAGTGCGGGTGGTAGAACTAAAGAGGTTAATTATTAGGAGGCGGACGGTAAGGCCTCTAAATAATGTGTATTACAGGTAAGAAAAAGAAATAAAATGCCTGAGGAACTAATTTTCTTTGATTTTTAATGATTTCTTTAAAATATTTTTATGTTTTCGGTTTGTCCGTCCATCCAGGGATAATCTCAAAAGCGGTTTAAGCTAGAGGTGCATTTTCTTTCTGATTACGTATGATTGTGTATGTTGGTAAATGAATTTGAAGTGAACCATTCAGAGAATTTTTAATTGATATGTAAACAACAATGAACATAAAAATCATGTTAGGATCAAAAATACCATTTCTTTTAATATAAATAAATGAAGATGATGATGGGATTGTAATATATTTAAAATATAAATTTTTCCTTTCCTTAAATAAATTCTTCTTTCGTTTAAAATAATAATGACTGCTGATTGATTTACTTAGAGATTTATACTGAATTTGTAATGTTTATATTGGATAAATTATTTCTGAATAGTATTTCAAATGATTTAGTTGAACCGAACCGCAAACCGAACCGAACCACTTGTCAGAATTGTCGTCTGAACCGAACCATGAACCGAACCACTTCCAAAAATTTAGAACCGAACCACTCCCAAATTTTGAAGTGGTTTGTAGCTCTGGTTTATTTCAATCGAAAGTACAATGATTGGTGCTGTCCGAATATTAAAGTGAGCCAATGTAGTTGTTTTGTTTATTTAGAAAGTCACAACTCACAGTTCCTCTTTGGTAATCGGACGAGCAAGACAGTTTTATAATATCGTATTTTTTTCATCAATTGTGACCAAACATACATTGTCTTGCCAGATTTCAAGTCTCTAGCTCATCTGGAAACGCCTTATAATTATAAACCTCGTATGGGGCAATAATGGGGCAAAACAGCCCCAAATGGGATTATATCTGTATCAGATTTTTTAAATTAGTCGTAGGCTAACATTAATTGCATTAAAATATAAGCCTCTGATTCCCATAGGAAAGCATTGAGCACGTTGCCATGGCAGCGGATTGTTGCCACCCAGAAAAATTACCGCTTTTTTCCGATGAAAACTTAAACTTTTCGTTAATTATACTCGGATTTGAATTCTGTCTTAAATAACAAGGAACTACAATTTCTAATATTTCCGATAGTTCAAGATTCAAGTCCGAATGTTGACAAGAAGGTATCTTACTAGTACATCCTGACATTATGCAGTCGCTTCAACTAAAACTTAGTTAAGCGTTTTTCAGCTTACTATTTTTTTGGGAAATCAGCTTTTCCATTCGTTCGCCAGAGGATTATCGAAGAATACACACAAAAATTGGAAAAATAAGTATTCATCGTAGGTATTGCTATTGGAACCCTATCGCCATTGGAGTTATCCAACATAAGTGAAATACTTATTTTTCCAATTTTTACACACTTTTAATTAACTTCCCTTCGTATTTATTTGTTTATTTTATTATTTACTAGCTGGGGTACCCGGCGTTGCCCGGAATAGGCAACAATAAAAAACTGGTTTTATTCACACCCTTTTTGGTATACAGTATTTTTAGTCTTTCCTTCTGGTGCATATATGAAAAGATTTTTTGGAATTCCGACCCTGAAGCAAGCAAAATAGCACACGAAAAAAAACTTGTAAAATATACTTATCAATGTAAACATATTTAAACTACTTAAATGAAATCAAACGCATCTTTTCAATCGACAGCACACGTTAACAAAACTGTTTCTACGATAAACAAACACCTTAATGACCCGTGTTTTTAAATTTCGTACGATGATTCTAAGTAATTTTAAAATGCAAATGAAAAATATGCTGCACTCGTTCCCGATGCGAAGTTTCAGTTCTTTAGTCTTTATGACCCTTTATTTAATTTTTTGACTCCCCCCCCCCTTCCAAGCCAAAAATTAAAAAATAAGCCAGAGGTGCACACCCTCAGGTTTCCCTAAGTACACATGCTAAGTTTCAGATTTCTAAGTTTATTGGTTTTGGAGTTACAGCGTTAACACTCAAACAGACTAACACATTTTCTTTTATTTATATGATAAATAAAAATGTACAACTTTATCTGCGTAAAAGTAGCTACGAAGAGAAAATAGCTATGTAACTTTCAATATTAAATTTAAAAAAACGTACGTCCCTATTCTCATCTAACTTTAAATTTATGCGTGAGCCTATTTGCGTTAGTAAGCATTACTGATGTATAATATAATAGTTTTACTTACAAAAAGGTAATATTCCAGCATAAAATTAATGATGAAATGCCTTGATTAAAAGCTTCCCAGACGCAGTCAACAGTGTAATTATCTTTAAATATTTATGTTGTTATGCGTCATTAATTTCGAAGCTTAAACAAAATTTCGAAGCGAACAACACTTTTCTTTCGTCTATTTGAACGTTTAATTGGCACTAATTGAATCGGAGACAACAATGATGGTGGTCTTGGCAACGCCCGGAATAAGTACGAAAAATACGCAAAATTTCGAAAACAAATGCGTATTTCTGAAACCTTCGACCGTGTAACATGTAAACATTGCAAGAATAAGATAGCATAGAGTTTTATCTGTCGAATAAAATAAAAATAAAGAAAATCGGTCCATATTTACGTATTTTGATGAACGAAGGAAAAAAACCTTGCACTCTGAAAAATCGAAAATACCGTGTCAACTTATGGGAAAATATAATTGACTCCTGGATTCGAACCCGGGACACTTTATCAAACGAAAATATTTTTTCAGGGACCTCATAGCCAGTTGAAACAAAACGCCGTTTTAAATGATACATTTCTCTTGCTTCTACGATCTGTAGTTTTCGAGTTATAAATTATGAGACACACACCCATACACAGATACACACATTCACTTTTATATAATAGATTTGTCACACATCAACGCTCGCTATAAAAATGCAAATAACTCGAGAAATAATCGAGACAAAAACTCTAAATTTGGCAGGAATGCTTGATTCACATATTTTAATGTGATGGCGACAAAATATCGATCAAGTCCTCCGTACGACTCCAAGGAAGACATTTCCATCTCCCATAAAATAGCACGTAAAAGTCGATTTCTCGACGTACAGGCTTTCTTTCTTTTTGAGATTAAAATTCTAAATAATTGACCTACAATCTTTGGATATGAGCGATTATGAAGAACACATTATAAAGTTTCTTATTCTGTTAATACATTTCCGTCTACAATTCGAAATTGCTCACGTTAAACGTTTAATTCACATGTTTCGGGAGAATTTTGCCATTTTAACGGGAAGTTGCCTTGCCCACCAATTACATTGTTTGACCTCGAAATCTCATTGTTATTTCAATCCTTATTATGGGTGTGTATGCGTGCTTTGAATGCTTTTAATAAAATCTGATGTGGTCAACACATGACTTTCTCCATATTTGGGGTATAGATATTTAAATTATTATGAATAGCATTATAAGGCAAAATTATTATTTCGTATCGTAAAAGAATACAGTCGTCCTTATTAACTATGCTCCTGCAGTTCGTCTGCAAAAGTCTGAGTGTCCTCCCCCTCCCATGAGCGACTTTTTTTTACTGCGTCATTGTTCCTTACAGCCCTTTTCACCAAGCCACGCTCATCTTTCACTCCATCTTGCTTGAGTTCACCTCCAAATGCTCCATCTAGTTTCCCGTTTTGAAGGATCGAACAACATCGCTGAGTAGTCTCCCGAATGTCCAACGTCTGTTCAGATGCAGTCCGTCCCGCCCCAGATCGTTTCGTCCTATCCAACAGTTAGGATCCACGCAACACATCCCCTGTTTCTCACACACCCATTTATGTTGTTTGGCACGTCTCTTCTTCTTCTCCTTGTTATTACACCACTCACCACAATTTTCGCCCTTATAAACTTTGTCTTCGCCGCGGTGCACATATCCCACACCAAGCCAACAACGTGGTCGTCAGTTTTAGCACTCTTAATGTCATTTGTTCCCACGTGAAGAACCACTATCTCTTCACTTCTATTAACTCCCAAATCCTCAATTTTCCTCTCTGAACTGCTCCGTTCTAATTCCTGGAAAACACCCCACTATAGCACCATCCCTTCCGCATTCATTTCCCGCATAACGAATGCGTACACGAGGCACTCTAACATGGATATCCTTCTCCACTGATTTCCTTCCGCCGGACTTGAACTTCTCTCCACTCTTTTTCGCTCGGGTCTTTCTGCGGCTCACATACGACCGCGCTTCTTAGCTCTCCAGTTTCCTTTCTCTCTCTCTCTTCAATTCCTCCCTCAGCTCCGCAATTATCTTCTCCTCCACGAGGCTCTCTGCTCCTCCCCTTTGGAGCACAAAAAATGGCACTTCCAACACTCCTGTGCACACTCTTCTAAGAAGTTACTCTTCGAACATTTAAAGTGGTACCACGATTCATACGCAAAACATTACGCTCCATTTCGTAGCTTTCTATTGCAAGCCTTGCATTCGATCTCAACCGATGTGACCTTACTACCACCGCCCTTGGTCATTGCTACGCCCAAAATTCCCTTTCACACGGAGCTACTTTAGTACACGTCCTTTCACCTCGGCTGCCTGGGACTATATATATAAAGACTACGGAAGAGGAAAGGTAAGTAAGGATATTTAGGGCAAATAGGTGTTGAAGGAAACCCAGTGAACACCTACCGGCAGTAGAGCCGCTGGGGAGTTGGAGAGACACATTTGTAGAGGTTGGAGCTTTCGGGATGATCCCTTCGTCAGCACAAGAGAGACACAACTGATATGGCAGTGACACTGGGGTGAAGGTGTGGGGATGGAAGGGAAGGGAGCGTGGAAAGGTCGGGGATTGGAGGATGCAGAAGGGGAGAGGGGAAAGAGAGGGTGGAAAGAAGGAAATATTAACGGATATTGAGGCCGGGAGGAGAGAAAGAGTTTAAGATTTGGATATGGGCCAGTTCCCATTGACGGAGTTGGGGGGCGGAAGCGTCGTCCGGGAGGGCGCGGATGGCCCTCACCATGAAACAAACATTGAGATTGTGGTTATTCGCATGCACGGCCACGGGTAGCTGTCGTTTAAGACTAACGCTGTTGCGATGGCCGTTCGTGCGAATGTTGAGGGAATTGCTGGTGAGTCCGACGTAAAAGGCGGGGCATTGGGTGCAGGTTAGTAGGTAGATGACGTTGTGGGTGGTACAGTTGGTCGGGGATGTTATGGGGTAGGTGATGTTGGTGGTAGGGTTTGAGAATGAGTTGGAGGGTGGGTTTATAGGGCATGTTTGGCATCGTGGTCTTCAGCAGGGATGGGTCCCTGCAGGGTTCAGAGGAGTGGGCGATGGGAGTTCTTTTCTCCACAAGATGTTGGCAAGGTTGGGGAGGTCTGCGGAAGGAGAGGATTGGGGGTGTGGGAAGGGAGACCTGTGTTTCTCCAACACCCCAGCGGCTCTACTTCCGGTAAGTGTTCACTGGGTTTCCTTCATCACCTAGTTGCCCTAAATAAATATATATATATAACTTCCTTGATAAACTTTTAATTAAATATTCCTACGTATCCCGTGATGATTTGCCTATTAGTGTTTTATTGTTCTGTTTATTTGGAATGTAAAGCGTTTAAGTTTTTTAATGCTTTTTCTATGTACATATCGAATGTAAGAGTAAATGGTGTACTCGACCCGGAATCGAATTGCTAACCCATGACTGATCGGCCCGTCGCGACATTTACAAACCCGATCACCGGACAACGGGGAGGGATAGTTTTGTTCCAGCGAGGCGAAGGGCGCGGTAGCGAACGGAGACGACAACTAAATTTTGAAAAAAGCGAGCCGAAAGCTCGTCAATATCCTCTAGTTTTGCGGCGCAACAGTCAAGCGAGATATAATCCCTCTGTAGACTACAGATATCTTGGTAGATTGCACGCTATAGTAGCACCGAAAAGTGTTTCTATGTATGTATGTACGTATATATGTATGAATGCATGTTTTTTATATCTCAGAAAGTACAGCACATAGAAACAAGAGGAAGATATCACCCTAACCAGAATAAAGAGTTAAGTGGTGTAGTCAGGTTTTTATACCGATTTGATTGACCTTTCTAATTTTGAAAATGTTTTCTTTATCATTTTCTCCATTTGAATAACTTAGGGATGAGTGCAGATTATTTGAATTTTAAAATTACAGTAAAACTCCTTTATAACGATCACGCCGAAAACGAAATCTCGGCTATAACGAAGAAATATCTCGGTCTCTTGAACTTCTCCATAAGGGCATTGGTTAAATTTCTCGGATGAAACGAACACGCTTTTTACGAATTCTCGGCTGTAACGAACAAATGTTTGGTCCCGTGGCAAAAAATGCCCCTTATATAACGAATTTTGGCGAGCAGAGCGATAAGTAATGAATAGTTTCCGTCCGTTTACCGCGCACTTCTTCGTAGAGGTCCCCTTCCTCCATCTACCCCTTCCATACGAATTTCCACGCTCCCTTTGTTTTGAAATTGATATTAAAGATGTGAAATGTTTGTGTAAATTAATGACCATAATAATAATATTAATTGACCATTTAAAAAATCGTATGTAATAGCTGTCGAAAATTTTACATGCCGCGAAGTTAATAAGCATCTCTTTGCATATGTAAGTACGGCATTGAAGTCGACTCACTGCAAATACAGTAAAAGCTGTGTTATCCGGCTATCTTAGGGATTGTGGAAAGTCGATTAGGAGAAATATCCGGTTAGGGGAGCGATTTTCGATTTTGACATCGCAAATTTAGCAATAAACAAACAAAATTGGGCTTAGGTTCACTATCGTACTCCCCAAACATAACTATGCATGGGGTTTGCATTTTCCATTTTAATTCTTCCACACGTAGTTAGATATAGACACTATTTACCCATTCGTATTTAATACGTTGCTACGCTTACATGCAAAACAAAAAGACTACTGAAAAGTTTAGGGCGTCCGGGAAGTTTGGGGATTACGGCAGTGAACCTGTTCCCAAAATTGAATTTATTGGATTATATCTTTCTTATTTATCTTTATTATTTATCTTTATTTACTCTATTAGAAAAGGACGAAATTATTTAATTCTTCTGAACATTTCTGTGAAAACCAGTCATATAATATTTTATCCAGTTCCTCCATTTTTGGCTTATGAAGCGTATGATGTTTATTAATTGATTTACTCGTCTCAGAAGATGACACAAATTTCATTAATTTAGCCTTATGAGCCTTGATATCGTAGAGCGTGGATGTTGAATTCTTTTGCTATGGCTGCTCTATTTTTTCCTTTTTCAATTCGTTTAATCAGCTCCAGCTTTTGTGTTAGCGTTAAACCAACCTTTTCTCTCCTGTCCCTTGCTTTTAGGTATTTATTTTGATGCCATATTCAATGGATGGATAATTTTTTAAATAATAAAAATCGATAAAACTGGAAATTATAGAAGTACACCAAAACATCTAGACAATGCAAATTACGTAACCAAAAACGCCATGATTACTCGGCAGCCACAGAAGTATACGGAGTAAATACGTACTATATATACATCTTATATTTTGAGAAATTTTAAAGTGGAAGTTGTGGTATTACACAAATGCAATTCACGCAAAAATTCATAAAAAAAGAAAAAGAAATAGAAAATGAATTGTATTTGTGTAATTGCCGGTATCTAAGGGTGGCCGGTTCTAAATAGCCGGATAGCACAGCTTTTACTGTATGTGTATACGTGTTATATGGGATGTATAGGCCAAAAACCATGTTTCTCGTATATAACGTAGTCACGCTTATAACGAAGCAATGAGTCGGTCCCCTCAAATACGTATTAAACGAGTTTTACTGTACTTAGAAACATGGTACGAACTTCAGACTTACAGTTAGATGGTTCTGTGACGAAAAGAGTAAAGTTTCTTTTTATTGAAGACAGAATCCGAATCCTGATCAAATTAGCGTAAAAATGCGTTTAGAATTAGAAAAATGCGTGATTTTATCAGTGTTATACGAATATTATTAATAAATCGTTTTTTACGATATTTTCGTGTGGCGTAGAGTAGGTACTCCAAAGCATACCGTTTTTAAAACTACTTAAGTAACTTAAATTTAACGTAGATTTTCCACATATTGTGATTGTATAAATTGTTTCATTGTTTCCAAAGTATTGTTGATATAAACAATTTTCCCATAACAGAACTCATGGATGAGAGAATCGAGCTATGTAACAATCAGGGGATAGTATTCACTCTGCGATTCTTAAACGTTCTCTATTTACTTTTTGCTTTCGTTAAATTAATTATTTTCGTTTTTTCCTTTATTTATCCATTTTTTGTTGATTATTGTGTCATTTTTGGTTTTACGTACAGTTTTCGTTTTGAATATATCGTTACGAAACTTCGCATAGTTATATAATTTTATCCTGCGGGTAACATAGGCTATATGGCGATAAAACATTTTGGGGGAGGGAGAGCTTAATTCAATAATTATTTTCCCATAAGTTTACGCGTAATTTTCGGGTTTCACAATGCAAGATTTTCTATCTTCATTCATCTAAATAGGTAAATGCGGAGCGGCTTTCTTCATTTTTGTTTTATTCGATGGTTAAAACTGCGTACTATCATATTCTTGTGATGTTTACATGTTATACGGTCGAAGTTTTAGATTCACTAAATTAGAAAATTGTAGCTTTTATATTTTCCAGAAATTGTTAACAGTATAATCAGTCGCATGAGATATTAGAACAGAAATGAAATTCGGCGAAAAAGAGAAGTTGGTGATTACCGTTCCGACTTTGAAAGAGAGTTATGTTAAAATCTTTTTGCATTCGTAAATTTTGCTGAACTAAAATCGTAAGACATCTGACGCCGTATTACTGGACAACAGATTTTGTGGTTTAACATTAAGATTCTTTCAATAGATTACCTCTATCGTAGCTTCCCGGCTTTCTTTGAAATACCATGGATGCAGGCGGTAGGTGGTAGGCTGTCCGTAATTCACGTAATCCTCCAATTCCATCTGTCCTTTACCGCTGCTGCTGCCACCAGCCGGCTTTACGTCAGCCCTTCGAACTATTCGTCCGTCGCAGTTAGACACTATGATTCGCCTCGGCACTGGAAGTAAGAAGCACATTTTCACCTCTTAAATTTACGACTCCCCATTTTGGCAATGCGCAGTTCGTGCCACGTTTGGTTCGAATTGTAAGTAAAAAAAATAGAGAGAATAATTTTGTTTTCGCAGCGAAGCGGAATTACTGTAAATTTAACCCCTGGCGAAAGGGGACCGCCAAAGCTCAAATAAAGGCAATTGACCACACGGCCCAGTGACGCGCGCGATTTGTGACGTACTACGCGACACGCTGGACATTAAAGGGGGTGTGGCCACCCCTTCCCCGTCACACACAGAAAATGTCGACCTCCACAAGCATCGCATTCTCCTCGCAAATCACCCCATCACCTTTTACTCCAACCCCTCTCTCCCCCTCTCCCCATTCGTGCATTACCCCCACCCCTCAACCCCCTCCCCCGCCCGCGGATTCGCTACGCGCCTCATTCGCTTAACCCCCATTGGCCGAGACGCGCGCGCCCTCGCTGCGAAGGAAGAAAGAAAGCGAGAGTAATCTCCCAGATTTCCCCCTCCACTGTCTATGTTTAGAGTCGGAGGAAAAAACAGTCTAATCCACTCCAGGCCGCCTAACAGCTGGAGGAAAACAAATTACCTATATTTGACGTGCGCGCCGAGCGCTTTCTTTGATAAGTCAGATCGTTTAAAAAAAGCCTTTTATTTCTTAATAAAGTTTTTAATGCGCGATAAAGTCTAGCCGTGGTCAAATTCAGGTTAGTTAGATCAACAGCGATGAGTTTACCGAGTGGTATCAGATTCTACTTTCGCGTATAAAGAATCGCGTCGCGAGACAGAAATTGGGGAAATTGAATTTCTGGGATAATGGACGCGTTACTCGAAACCTTTCGGACGCAAAGGCTTGCTGACGACGAAATAAAATCAAAACTATTATTTTCCAATTTTTATTCGAAAGACATTATTATTCCTGGGAAAATGAACAATTCATGGAGCGTATCCCGAAATTTCCCGAGGAATTTCTGTACAAAGGAATTTGGCAAAAATTTGAAATGAAACCTTTGTTAACATAAACATCGAGATTCCAGTGGCGTAATTAGGAGCCGCGGCAAAATATTATTGGTGGCCCCTCTCGCCATATACCCTCAACCGGCAAATACATATGTCCAATTACAACTGGAACCCATTTTAAAAGCAATCAAGTTGCACTTATCGATCGATCGTCACGAATACGCCGAAAATGTTAGACTTTTTAAATCACTCTCCCAAAATAATTATTACCTGAAAAGCCATTCAGAAATTAGGATCAAAAAGAGAAATCGCACAAAATCATAACAATTACTTCTATAATATTGGGAAAAATCCGAGGGCTGTCTCATTTGACCCTCATTTATTACGCCAGCCAATTAATGTGTGATACTGCGAGATGCAGCAGCCTCAGCCTCTTGCTATCTTCCTAGGTAAAATTTTACTAGCATAAAGGCAATCGACGCGGCACATAAATCATTCAGCGCTGTATATTTCCTTTCCGTAGTTTTTTTATATTTTTTACATTTTGTAGTAATATATATCATATACTAGTAGACGGTGCTTGCATTCTGTAAGCATTTCAGCCTATTCTGAGTAATGGGTCTAGATGTTTTGGTGTACTTCTATAATTTCCAGTTTTATCGATTTTTATTATTTAAAAAATTATCCATCCATTGAATATGGCATCAAAATAAATACCTAAAAGCGAGGAACAGGAGAGAAAAGGTTGGTTTAACGCTAACACAAAAGCTGGAGCTGATTAAACGAATTGAAAAAGGAAAAAATAGAGCAGCCATAGCAAAAGAATTCAACATCCACGCTCTTCGATATCAAGGCTCATAAGGCTAAATTAATGAAATTTGTGTCATCTTCTGAGACGAGTAAATCAATTAATAAACATCATACGCTTCATAAGCCAAAAATGGAGGAACTGGATAAAATATTATATGACTGGTTTTCACAGAAATGTTCAGAAGAATTAAATAATTTCGTCCTTTTCTAATAGAGTAAATAAAGATAAATAATAAAGATAAATAAGAAAGATATAATCCAATAAATTCAATTTTGGGAACAGGTTCACTGCCGTAATCCCCAAACTTCCCGGACGCCCTAAACTTTTCAGTAGTCTTTTTGTTTTGCATGTAAGTGTATCAACGTATTTAATAAGAATGGGGAAATAGTGTCCCGCTTACATTCCACCATACTGTTTATTTTATCCCGGAATGGCCGGTCGAGGGTCGGCGAGACCTACTTCGTCCTAAATGACGATTTATTATCATTTAGTAGTTGCCTCCTATTTTGTTTCTCTCAATATTCATACATGTATGGTGTGGCGCTGTGCCACGGGATCCTGAGGCTCTACTGCAGTGGTATCCAACCTTTTCTGCATGGCGAGCCACATCGGTAGTTGCGAATACTTCGGCGGGCCGCATTGGAAGCTGCATTTCTTCTGGATTATATTTTAAGTCGGATGTACGCTATACATTCTGACGTGTCATTTAGGTGAAAATAAAGCCTAAATGAGGTTTTTATGGTAAACATTCCAATATTTAAAAATGTTATCACAATTTTCATAAAGATACATGAAATTGTGTGTTAAATTTTTCGGATTACTTTTTCATCGTGGCTTTGCGGGCCGCACAAAAACCCGCCGCATCCGGCCCGCGGACCGTAGTTTGGGCACCATTGCTCTAGTTTGTGGCTAAAGATGGTGATCGGTTGATTGGCTTAGCAAGGGGCGACCGCCCCGGGCGACGGGCATAGGGGGACGCCAACAGGCAAATCCCAGTAGTAGAAGTAGTATCGCCGACACAACTCAAAGACTGGGTGAAGGGGTCGCTGTATTTTGGCCTCGCCCCGGGCGCCGAAGTTCCTTGCTATGGCCCTGAATTAGTTTATTGTATCCATATTGGTCCATCTCGAAATATGAAGTCTAGCGTACGCCTGTTAAAGGAAAAAGTTCTTAGTAATCATTTTTGTCTTCTGTAGGTTATTATCTGCCGACCTAATCCAATAACAGGGTAGAGGGAATTTTCCAACCAGAGCCCCAAGGGTCTTTTTACTTTCTCCATACGTAGTAATGGGAAAGTATTGTGATCCAGAAAAAAATCGACTTCCAGATTTCAACGGAAATACACGTTTTGTGGTCCCTATCACACGTTTAGACTATTTTCGCAATGATGTCTGTGTGTGTGTATGTGATTGTGCGCGCTCTAACTCAAAAAGTACTTGCCATATTGTTACAAAACTTCATATATAACACTTTAACACGAGCACAAAGAACTGATTAGTTTTTGGACAATAACGGTAAACCAAAAGTCGAGGTTTATTCGAAACCCGATTCGGTTTTTGCGGTATTATTGTATGCGTCATTATTGTATATGCAGTTCTATACAAAAGTTACAGAAAATGTAATTTCCTACAACTTTCATTGGAAACAATTTTCCATAGCAGTTATTGTTTAGGAATTATTTATAAATAATCGGTTTTTCGGTTTCCGTCAAATATCTCTCTAAAAACGTCATTGGTAATCTTCGTAAGGACCAAATTTGTAGACAATAATATTTCTTCCTAGTTTTGTTTGAAACAAATTTTCGTAGAACCATCCATTTCGGAGATATTTTGCTTTTTCTTAATTTGCGGTATACAGCGCCACCACCATGTAGCGGTGAATTCTGTAAACATTCAAAATATACATAATTTACGGCAATAAGGACGACTGTATTCTTTTATGATACGAAATAATAATTTTGTCTTATAATGCTATTCATAATAATTTAAATATCTATACCCCAAATACGGAGAAAGTCATGTGTTTGTCACATCAGATTTTCTGCTTTATTCGACGGCTAAAGCTCTATACTACCTTATTCTTGCGATGTTTACACGGTACACGGTCGAAGTTTTCAGAAATACGCATTCTTTTTCGAAATTTTGCGGATTTTTCGTACTCATTCCGGGCGTTGCCAAGGAGACTCATTGTTGCCTCCGATTCATTTAATGCCAATTAAACCTTCAAATAGACGAAAGAAAAGAGTTATTCGCATCGAACTGTTGTTTGAGCATCGAAATTAATGAAGCATAGCAACGTAAATATTTACGAATAATTAGTCTGTTGACTGCGTATGGGAAGCGTTTCTAGTCAATAACGTGTATAACAAACAAGTTCCCAGAAAATTGTGTTTTATTTTAAATTGTGCAATTAATTTGTTTTTATTTTGTTTCAGTTGTTTTTATAAGGAATTGTGTTTCATTTTAAATTGTGCAATTAATTTGTTTTTATTTTGTTTCAATTCATACTATAACGTTTTAAAATGGTTATGTTGACGACTGTCAGCATCAGTTTAAAATTTATTGTTAACATCTGTGTCGATAAGATGTGTATAAGAAATTTAAGTATACATTAATTGTACGTTGACGTCTGTCAGCATTTGTGTACAATTTATTGTTAACATCTGTAGATGTGCTAGAAACTTTAAATTTGGTAGGATTACAGGTTTTACGCTTACTCTTTAAATTAAGGTGAGATAAAATGCTTTTTTATTTTAATACTTTGCATTTAATTTATATTTCATTAATTATTCAATAAAAATTATTTCACTAAACCTTCAGTTTATTTAAGTCGCATTGAGAATCGGAGATCCGGGGCTGCCCTACTAGTCACTAATTATTGCAAAAGGCAAAGGTTTGAGGCTAACTGCGACTTTATGTGTAACTTATCTAATTCAAGTTATGTTTTGGTTGATCTCTTCCGTCTGTATGTGTATGTATTTAATGACCTCTTTCTTCAACTTCTATTAACTTAAAACTTAGTAATATATTGAATTATCCTGGTGGATAAAATTTTAATCAATTCTATTTTAACTAAAATATTCTCTTTTACAGAACGAAAACTCGAATAAAACTTTATTCGAATAACAAGTTTCTTTGCGATTACATCGGATTGACGTGTTAAACAGGACAATTCATGTTATGATGCTGGTTTCGATGTCTCTTAAAGTTGGAGAGAAATCTGCGTGAATCCCCCCCCCCCCCACCCCACCCACCCCACCCCCCCCCCCCACCCCCACCCCCCTCTCCCCTGCGAAACAGTATTTCTCGTATCGAGGCTCACTCCGCTGCTGGATCGATCCTCTTTAAATTTACAAATGAATAGTAGATATTGGGTGCTGGAGGGTTGGAGACCCTTGGTGTACACCAGGGGTTCTCAAAGGGGGGTAACGCGTACACCTGGGGGTACTTTTAAAGGTGCTAAGGGGGTACTTGAGAAAATTTACATAATGGCTGACGTTATCATACTCTACACTTCAAATAAACTTTTTTCATTTTGATGCTTTGACACAATAGCGATAAAATAGGATAATTTTGTCTCTAAAATGCATTCATGAAGTACATTCAAAATCAATTTATAAAATATGTACCCTTGTAATCTCATACAAAAGAGCACATATCATGGATTGTTAAATATGAGCTTCAATGTGTCAATAGAAAGGTTTAAGACTACATTGTCACAGCAGCCGCGCGAACTACCGAAGAACTTTCACGTGACCGCCCGAGCCCAACTTATAACACTCCACCAATACAAATGTGTTATTCGTCAGTTTGAATTTGTCAAGTGTCAAAGATAGTTCGTGTGTCAAGTGCTTAGTGCTTCTGTGGAAGAATCATTTACGATTTTGAATAATACTCTCCTAGGTATGTTCAATAAATTTATAAATTAACTTATTTAAGTACCTATTCAGCTTAAATCCTAACTATTTTACTATTAACTTGGTAACTATTACCGATTTTTGATTAAATAAATATGAATTTAGCTAAAAACAATTTTATATTAAATTATATCAAATAAGTAACAAGAAAATTATTTGAGATATTTTTGATAAATTTATCTGCGATCGTTTTCTAAATTAAATAATTATATTTAATCACAGCCCTCTTTTATCATGGATAAGTTGCTGAAAACTGGGAAACTTCTTAAAACAACCGATGCTCCACCTGAATCTGGAGAGTGCGGAAATATTGACCAAGGAACAACCCCAGAATCGTCTTCCAGAATTTTACAAAGAAAACATGGAGTAACACAATTAGAGATATACCTACAAGGAGTTAAAAGACGTAAACACGACGAGAGCTATATTGAATTTGGATTTACATTTTCAGGAGACTCTGAACATCCTCAACCATTTTGTGTGTTGTGAAGTGTTATCCAGTAAATGTCTCAAGCCATCCTTATTTCGTCGTCATTTAATGACTAAACATAGTCAGTATGTAGGAAAAGCTCTTGAGTTTTTTGTACGCAAAGCTGAACTATTGAAAATGAGCCAAAACAATATGCAATCTATTGCTGTTAAAGAAAATAAAAATGCCCTTGAAGACCTTGTGAGCTACAAGACTGCCAAAACGGGAAAACCTCACACCATAGCCGAAAATTTAATTTTACCCGCAGCAAAAGGTATAAGATGCGTGCTTGATGAAAAATCCGCGAAAAAACTAGTCAGTATACCGCTTTCCAATGATACTGTGTCCCGCCGCATATTAGAAATGGCAGAAAATGTTCTTTTGCAGATTTTGGATCGTGTTAAGAAGAGCATTTTCTAATCTTTGCAACTAGACGAAACAATAGATATAACTGGTTTTGCCCAAGTTTTTGTGTATGTAAGATACATACATGATTGTGATGCCCACGAAGATATTTTGTTTTGCCGTTCATTGGCAACACGAACCACAGGAGAAGAAATATTCTCGTTAATTGATACTTTCATGCGAGAACATAATATTGACTGGTCTAATTGTGCAGGAATTTGTACGGACGGAGCAAAATCAATGACAGGGAAAAACAGTGGATTAGTAACTCCTATAAAAGCCGTTGCACCAGATGCAGAATGGACGCAATGTTGTATTCATCGTGAGGCTCTTTCTGCTAAAAGAATGCCATCTAAGTTGCGATCAGTATTAGATGAATCGGTGAAAATTATTAATTTCATCAAAGCTCGACCGTTAAATGCGAGAATTTTTTCATCCTTATGTAATGAAATGGATAGCGAACGCTTCTACTTCATACTGAAGTCATATGGCTATCCCGGGGAAACGTGCTGATGAGAATTTTTGAGCTATGTGATGAAGTACGTAATTCTTTTTTACGAATAACCCATTCCAAATCTCTTCTCTTCTGGATGATAATATTTGGACTGAAAGACTGGCGTATTTGTGCGACATATTTAGCCATTTGAACAAATTAAACTTCAGCCGTCAAGGTCATAACACGACCATTTTTAATACAAAGGCCAAAATAAAGTCCATGATAAAAAAATTAACATTTTGGGCCACCTGTTCGGAAAGAGATTGGATTGCTTCGAGACACTGCAAGAATATCTCTCGATGAATGAAATATTGATGGACGAATTGGTGAAGTCAGATATAAAGGAACATTTGGAAGGACTCGGAGCGCAACTTGGGGAATATTTTCCAGAGACTGACGAATGTAATAACTGGGTGCGCAATCCATTTGATGTTGATTTTCCGATTCCAAATTTAACAGGAAAAGAACAAGAAAACCTCCTGGACATTTCTACAGACGGAGATTTAAAAACCAACTTCACAAAAATATCTTTGATAGGTTTCTGGGCACAGTTATTAAACGAATACGGGGCCGTGGCTAAGAAAGCAGTCAAAACATTGATGCCCTTTCCCACAACATACCTATGCGAAACTGGATTTTCATCTCTAAGTTCAATTAAGTCAAAAAATCGCAATAAATTGCATGTGGAACCTGATCTAAGATTGAGGCTTTCCTCAATCGAACCGATGATAGACTCTTTATGCTGCCTAAAATTGACAAATTAATTTGTTAACTTATTAATTTTAAAATAAATCTATTTTTCATTATTCTTGGAACGTTATTTTATAATAGAAAACGCTTATTAATTATATGTAAACTCGTCAATTTTTAAGTATGTCTATTTTGTACGAACTAACTAACTCAACTACCAGTATTATTTGATAAGGGGTACTTTAATTGATTGTTTGAATTCAAAGGGGTACGCGGCAAAAAAGTTTGAGAACCTCTGGTCTACACCATAGATCTTCAACCTTTTTTGATTCACCGCCCACTTTTACTAAATTATGCTGTTTGAAATAAGTTCACCGCCCACTTTCCATATCAATTAACTAATAAAAGCGCTCATCAAAATCCATTAAACGCCCACTGATAGTCGCCATCGCTCACCTTGAAGACCACATTTAAAAACATCCTATATATTATGCACGTAATGAAGCTGCGTCCGTCATTCCATGCGTATGTAGCCTCGCGTATTTCTCGAGAACCGTTCGTCGTAAAGATATGCGATAAACGGCGTTTTGTTTCTACTGGCTATGAGGTCCCTGGAAAAATATTTTGTTAGCTAAAGTGTCCCGGGTTCGAATCCAGGAGGCAATTATATTTTCCCATAAGTTTACACGGGATTTTCGATTTTTCAGGGTGCAAGGTTTCTTCCTTCATTCGTTAAAATAGATAAATATTGACCGATTTTCTTCTTTTTTGCTTTATTCGACGGCTAAAGCTCTATACTATCTTATTCTTGCAATGTTTACACGTTAAGCCGTCGAATTTTTCAGAAATATGCATTCTTTTTCGAAATTTTGCGGATTTTTCGTACTCATTCCGGGCCTTGCCAAGGAGACTCATTGTTGCCTCCGATTCAATAAAGGCCAATTAAACCTTCAAATAGACTAAATAAAAACGTTATTATTATCTTCTCTTCATTGATAATCTAAATAAACGCTCGCCTTTATTGTAGGTCCTGTGAGATTTTAAAAGCAGTCGTTGATAGACACTTGAAGGAAAGCAACTGTTTGTGAGTCCGTATAACCGATGGTGAAGCCAAGTCTACAGTCATGTTAGTAATAACCGATTGTTGTGTTTTTTTCTTCGTTTTTGTTTCTTTCACTCTCTGACAATGAGTGAAGGTAACGTGTTAGTTAGATTTTATTTTTCTGTTTCTTCCTCAAAATTGAGGTTATTGTGCGTCGCTTTTGTTTGTATCGCTATAGTTTGTTTTTCACTTTTGTTTTTATCACTTTAGTGTTTAAGTCTTCTCAGTGGTGTTGTGATAATAATATTCACAATTAGTTTAGTTAGTTAGTTTATAGTTTGTTCTTTCCTTTTGTTTTTATCACGTGTTGTGATAATATTCTCAATTAGTTTAGTTAGTTAGTTTATTGAATAGAATTGGAAAAATACCTCCAAATCACTGTAAAGGCGGTACTTACATGTCAAGGCACAGAAGACTCGCAGGACCACTTAGACAGTGCCTTGACACGTAAGTACCGCCTTTACAGTGATTTGGAGGTATTTTTCCAATTCTATTCATTGTCTTCACCGTGTCTCGTGAGTTCTTCATTTTATTTAGTTAGTTTATTCTTCGCTTTTTTGTATCACCTTACTGTTTAAGTCTTCTGATTGTGAGTGGTTTTGTGATAATAATATTCACAATTTAAAATCCACTTTTCCTATCAACCTGTTAGTTTATAATTTGTTTTTCACTTTTTTTTATCACCTTAGTGTTTAAGCCTTCTGAGTGGTATTGTGATACCAATATTCACAATTTCAAATCTACTCTTCCTATCAACCTGTTAGTTTATTAAAAGAAATTTAAGTTTATCATGGATATATTTTTGTGTTTCATCTAAGTTCCAATGGTGAAATAATGACCCAGCAACGACGGGTCACGCAGCTAGTATTTCTATATTTCAGACAATCTCATGACCACAAAATTTTGATCACCCACCACCGGAAAATATGAAAGTTCGAAACACTATTCCTATCTTATCATAAGTCCGACATATATCGGAAGGTGGAACAGCGAGAGTAAGATTGCAGCATGGAACAATACAGGGGATTGTTTTACCATAGGACGATAAAGGAACATAATAGGAAGAGGTAAACTAGAGACTTTTAGTGCACTGCACCCACTGCCATCCACTAATAAGGTGACTTGCAGGGTATTATGTAGTTGTATATCTTTGTCTGACCATAATATACTCAACCTGATACCTTTGTGTGCCTCCAAATATAGCTATGCCTGTTTTAGTGCCTAAACCACACAATAATCAACACTTTTGTTATCATCACCTTGTTTCAAAAACCTACTATTTTCTCTATTATACTTTCTCCCTCTTAGGCCAAATTCCCCTACCTCGCTACCGTCCATGCCTTGCACCACTAACCCAAATGGCTAGGTCATCATGCGAGGCGTGTTTGAGAGGCAACCGCCTCAGCCGGCACTTTTATAGAGAAGGAATTATAACAGTGTAGCCGCCGATGTGCACTCTTTTGTCATGAAATGGAGAGAAATTTTGTCTTTTACTCTCAAGCGGCAGATTTATCTGTAATGGGACAGCCCATGACTACCAATTTCTTTTTTAGATTTAAAAAACAAAGGGCAAATATTCTATTTTTTTACCATAAATCGCTTTTTATTTTAATATTTTATCACCAATAGTTCATGAGTTCTCCAGAATTCATGCAAAAATTACTTCAATTTCCTAAAATAAATCCAGCACCTTGACCCCACCTGTGTGCATTTAAATCCAGTGGATAAAGATTAAGGTGCCACCCTGCGTGCCTTTTAGTAGGTATCCCGATAGAAAATAAATTGATGTGTCCAACACATGACTTTCTCCATACGTAAGTTGTCAACTAAAATCAAATAAATATGGCGATAGGAACAGTTCAACTTACATGCTTCAGCGCTAGCGATTCAATTGTCACTACCACGCATGCGAGCTGCCCACTAACTATCAATTTTGAAGAAAATTGAATATCTCTTGAAATATTCCTCATATGAAAATTTAGTTCAAACAAAAGTTTTAGAAAAAATAATATCTACAACTTTTATATACATATACATACATACATATACATATATATATATATATATATATATATATATATATATATATATATATATATATATATATATATATATCAGGGACCCGATCCTCCCAAATTTTTTGCAGACCAGTGGTCCCGGATCAAGGTTTTCATTATATGTGTGTATGTGTATATACATACATATAATAATAGTGGAGATCACAGATAAAAATAACAAAAAGATAAAAAAAGTGACACAAATTTAATAAAACGAAACGTTTTCATGGCTCTGTCTCACTCCCCCCCACACCCCAGCCATTTTCTCCCCTCTCATACTATGACACACTTAATTTCTTATATTTTTCTTTTTTTCATTACTAATTTCTTTATTGGCTGAAGAAGGGGGCCATGCCAAGGAAACGTTTCGTTTTGTTAAATTTCTGAGTCACTTTTTTATCTTTTTATTATTTTTATCTATCATCTTCACTATTATTATGTTTGTGTACCAGTTGGTGATATGGAAGATTTCTATGGCTACATAGACATACAGATATACTTAATAAATAAAATAAGAATAATAAATATCTTTTATCCTTATTATGAAAGCATTTCTGTTAATTTAAGCTTTATGAGCAAAAATTGCATTTGTTCTTAACATCATAATATCATTGACTTTTTCTTTTGATAAATTGGAGCGTAATGGATTCAGTATGAACTTGAGGCCAGAAAAGAGCCTTTCTACTGACACCTGAGTAGGGGGAACCCCCAGCACTCTTACGGCGAGATCGTGTAAATTTTTATGCTCAAACTTCGTAGACATCCATTATTGTAACACATTGGTGTCAGCAGAGTAATGTTTATCTGGAACATAGTCATAAATTTCTCTTTTCATTTTATCAATGGAATTTGTTAATGTATCTTCCTTCATGGTATGATGATCATGGTTTACGTGTAGAACCGGCATTTCAGCATGGTAGAACTGTCACATTCTAGCAATCACTTGTTTTGTATTGATCCTTTCTATACTTTTTTGCGGACCAGTGGCCCCGGATCATGGTCCGCTCAAAATTTTCATGGACCAGTGGTCCCAGACCATGGTCTGCTCAAAATTTTTGCGAACCAATGGTCCTCAAAAATTTTTCGCGGACCAGTGGTACTTGTTTTGGCGGAGTTGCCGACATGCGTCCATGATCCTCGGGAAGAGATCTTCCTCTCTCTCAACCGGCCTACTGTAGACAATTGTTGTTAGATAGCCCCATAAAAAGAAGTCCATGGGAGTGAGGTCTGGCGAGCGCGGTGGCCTCAAAACTGGTTCACCGCGTCCTATCCACCTCCCAGGAAATCGTTTGTTCAAGTACTGTGTGGTTGTTCGGCTGGAGTGTAGTGGCGCTCCGTCATGACAGAACCACATAAATTGGCGTACATGAAGGGGAATATCTTCCAACAGCTCTGGTAGTGCTTTCTCCAATAATTGCCTGTATGTCTGCCCATCCAGTCGACGAGGGAGAACATAGGGCCCGATCAAATAATTGCCGACAATTCCAGCCCAAACATTAATGGAAAATCTTTCCTGATATCCGCATATTGCCATGCCGCGTGGGTTATCATCGGCCCAGATATGATTGTTCACTGATAAACCCTCCCTAGTAAATGAAATTTCAATATTAATGTTATGGCCTCCCCTTGTGAGTACTAACAACAATAATTTTTCCACTCTGCATTTCCTCTTCACTGAGGCATGTAATTACTGGCCGCCATCTTAATGTAGAGTCATTGCATTGCATTGTGTGGCTTTCGATTTGTGAGGGTCTATAGCATGGCACAGCGTGGTGTAGCTTTCGGTGTGCTGTGGCCTGTACACTTCTCCATATCAACATGTTTTTCTACCTCGGAGTTCATATTTAACCAACCTTACAATCTAACATCATCAGATCACCCTGGCCATTGAACAAAGATCCTAGGTTGATATATGCTTTATTGTCCTGGCAAAAGCATTTGATACAGTTGACCATAGGCTTCTTAAATAAGTAACACATTTAACATACACAGTTCTCTTCTTTATCTTTTGGGAAACTATCTCCATTTCCGAATGCAGCATGTTGTAGTTAATGGTCCATTACTGCAACGTTGTCCAGTGTACCTCAGGGCAGCATCCTTAGACCTCTCCTCTTCACTTTTTACATAGATGATTTAGTTGAGGCTATACATGCCAAATTCTTTTACACCCACGTAAACATAAGCTTTTCAAAAGGGTTGAATTCAATGAAGACACAGCATCTCAAAGCCACACTTGACTCATTGACAGAATGATGCTCTTGGTTTGAATTTTCAAATAAATCCATCTAAAAGCAAAGTGATGTCTTTTACACTTAAATCCTCACTTTTTCCATTTTCCTACAATTTACTTGGAATACCTCTTCCTGATTTGAAAATCTCAAATAACTTTTCCCAGCAAAGGTATTGAGAAGGTTTCACTCGAGACAATGTCTCTACTTGGTGTTTTATTTTAGAACTTTAGCAAAATTTCAAATCTTGTTTCTCTGAAATCCTTCTTTGATGTCTATGTGGCTCTCCAACACTGAATTACTTGCTCTCTAATTATGTTCACTGCTGCTCCTACAAACCTAAAATTTCAATTTTCACTATAAAGTTTTTCTGTCATTGCAGTTGGGGTAAAACACCCTCGTTAAGCATCCCCTCCTTTTCTCATAGGCGACTTATTACCGATCTCCATTACATTAATTCTCTTATTAATGATTTCTTTGGCTGTCATTTACTTCCATCCTATTTTTCCTTTCGTGTTCCATCTTATTCCACTCAACCTCAATCTTTTTCACTTACCAATGTTTTGACTTTCCATCTCCCAGCGATCTCTCATTTAACGATTCCTTACTGGTGATCTCTCTCCTTGAGACATTGACATTTTCTCACACATTTCCTTCCTTAATATTTTCATATACCTAATTTTGATTTATTATGACCATTGCTGTTTTTCAATACTTTTGTGTCGCTATATTTTTTATATTGTTATAATATGTTTCATATTGATTATATTTTTAAATTTATTGTGTTGTTATGTAATTTTGTGTTTGTGCTGTTTTAGGGACTTAATAAATAAATAAGTTGATAGATTTCTACGACATAGCCATGACTATTCTCCTTCTGTGAACTTACCTATTCTTAGTTTTTCCAGGACAGTTGGAACAATGTCTTCTGGTCGATCACTCACTACTTTTATTGTTTGACCGCCAAGGCCCATAAAAGGATCACCAAGGTTACCCAGAGACACGAAGAAAAAGTGAATATCTGCAAAAGTAATATGAATTTTTCTGTAATTAAAAATATTTTAAATGTAATTATAAGTATTTGTCTACTGTCACTTTAATGAAATGGTTACACATATGCAATATAGATTAATCGCCATGATTTCTCTAAGTCCACAATGACAATTTTTAACACAATCCTGACAGCAGGATCAACAATGGTGTTACCTTGATTCTAGATTTCAGTTGGAAGTCTCAAGTCTTGAGCTCTTAAATGCACTGCAGATGAATCTTTGTAATTCATTTATAAATAAGCCAGACAGCTGGTCCCTATTTCACAATACATACATTGTTGCAGTGTCTTACAAGTTCAAAACTCATGACTGTTAAAAATTATTTCCAGATACTCTGAGCCTTTGGTCTCCATTGGAAATTCATCCAGGAGAGTTTGACTTGCCAATATGAATAGCATGATGAAATACAAACAGTCTTCTTTTTTTGGATCTGTGTGTGTGTGTGTTATGTATACTATGGTGACAGATGTAACAGAAATTCCAGCACAGCTCCAAATTGTGACTTCATGTTCCGGTTTCCCAAAAACGTTCTTTGGGAAAATCCTGAATTTCTCATTTCTGCTTTATTATATTCCAATTTCAAAAATACATTTATAAATTTTATCGTGAAAGTTCATCTGAGGTGAGATGCAGAGGGCTGCATATCAGGCAAACTTGTACCCGTTACTTGCATAAATCAACTAAAACTTTTAAATTTTACAATTGGTAAAAAAGAGATGTTTCAAGCAAAGAAATACTGGAAGCAACTTGGCAACTTGCAGTTTTGTTTAAAATTACAGACGCATAAAGAACTATTTTAATGCAAGCCACTAAAATTATTTTTTATGGGTTGAATAATGATGTCCACATAAATTTTAACGATTTTTTCATGTTGTAAAATATCTTTTTGATACTTTTAATGAATACATTAAAAGATAGTCTAATCAATACCAAAACTTGAAATCTTTGACTTGGAATTTTCTAAAGGAAACCCAACCTGGGAATTAATGGAGAAAAGCTACCACTTTATAAAGAGTAATAATCAAAATATTTCTATTGAAGAAGTGCAATGTATTCAAATTGAGAAATATACTTTTTGCATAAAAATAGGATTAATTGTTTGAGCATTTAAAGAGGAAAATAAATTATGTGAAAATATAAAATCTATTGCGCAGTTTTTATTGGCTCTCTCTCTCTAAAACACCTAACCAAAAGTTTTGATGAAAGAGCCATAAGTAAACAGGTTCGAAGATCAATAAACAATAAGTTCAAGGATTTCCTAGTCTATTGGTATCCATGTATGCAGGGCCAGACTTAAGTTTTAGGCACCCTTAAGTCACTAATTTTTTATGCGCCTTTTCTCATTAAATTAAATTTTGTAACAAAGTTGCTACCATGCAGCACAAGGCCAACTCAGCATAAACATAAAATACAGGTTGTTGCAACATTCTTTAAAAAGGAATAAATGATATCGAAAACAATTATGACTGTTTTTGTATAGATTTTCATTGTCAAATTCTGGCATCCCTTTCAAAATGCAACTGAGGAGGTCGGCACAATCCTGTTAATTAAATACAAAACAACGATCGATTAAACTGCCATTGAAGAAGAAAATTACTCATATGAAAGGATTATTCTGTGTGTACACATTAGATTTTTGTCTTACAATTAGTATGTACTACCTTTAATATAATGGAAAATATGTAATTAAAAATTTGTATATTTTTTCGAAGAATCCTGTAATTATTGATGGACATTACACTAGTGTATTCTTGAAAGAGTTGATAAAATTTGTTTATTATTTAAAGAAAACTTCGATATTTTGCATTCTTCATAATTTGGTACCTTTCATAATTTGGCACCTTGTAGCAGGGTTCGTAGTAGGAGTAAATAAAAACATGGCGAAATCAGCCACCACTAGTCTTTTGATTTGCCGAACAACAAACAAAATGAAACCTGGGTTTAGGAAAATTCGTCTAAAGACAATTCGTCTAACGGAAAATTCGTCTAAACCAAATTCATCTAAACACAATTCATCTAACGGAAAATTCGTCTAAGGAAAATTCATCTAACCAACAATTCGTCCAACGGAAAATTCATCTAAAATCGTTTTTGCACAGGAAAATTCATCTAACCAACAATTCGTCTAACGGAAAATTCATCTAAAATCGTTTATGCACATTTCTAAAAATAATTTCTATTAATTCTGTAATTAATTAAAGTTATATTTTAATATTTGTAAATGTTTAATTATTAAAATGATAAAAACAATGAGAATAAATATAATTATTATTATATATCCATGATGCCAATATTTTGTTTTGAATGTTGTAAACCTTAACCCTTTCCTCCCCTACCATATGCCTTGAGTGTGTAAAGTTACATTTTAATATTTGTAAACATTTAGTTATTAAAATGATGATAAAAACAATAAGCATAAATATAATAATTATTACATATTATAAAAAACAATAAGCATCCATGATGCCAATATTTTGTTTTGAATGTTGTAAACCTAAACCGTTTCCTCCCTTACCATATGCCTTGAGTGTGTAAAGTTACATTTTAATATTTTAAACATTTAGTTATTAAAATGATGATAAAAACAATAAGCATAAATATAATAATTATTACATATTATAAAAAACAATAAGCATCCATGATGCCAATATTTTGTTTTGAATGTTGTAAACCTAAACCGTTTCCTCCCTTACCATATGCCTTGAGTGTGTAAAGTTACATTTTAATATTTTAAACATTTAGTTATTAAAATGATGATAAAAACAATAAGCATAAATATAATAATTATTACATATTATAAAAAACAATAAGCATCCATTATGCCAATATTTTGTTTTGAATGTTGTAAACCTTAACCGTTTCCTCCCTTACCATATGCCTTGAGTAATTTGTTTATTTATTGTTTACCAGCAGAATTTCCCATTGAATTTCAATGGATTTAGTGAAGGTACTACAGCACAACGTACAAACTCCTTAAAATATATAGTAGGTACTTTTTAACTTACAATTAGATTTTCTTAACAATTAATCATATATGCTTGTAACAATCCGTTTCCGAACGTATTGCATTAAAATATAATGATAATTTTATTTCCTATCATATTACTTTCGCCAAATCCAGCTTCATTTCTCGTGTATGTAATTATGCCTCGCTGAAATATTTACTTTTATATCTTGTGATCAAGAAACCCATGAAAAAGCAACGTACAGTTGTCCATGATTGACCACTGACTGGTAAATGTACACCAGATACGTGTACTTTCTCCATACATAGTAATGGGAAAGTATTGTGATCATGAAAAAAATCCACTTCAACATTTCAACGGAAATACACGTTTTGACGTCCCTAGAACACGTTTAGACTATTTTCGGAATGATGTCTGGGTGTGTGTGTGTATGTGATTGTGGGCGCTCTAACTCAAAATGTACTTGCCATATTGTTACCAAATTTCATATACAACACTTTGGTATGGGCACAAAGAACTGATTAGTTTTTGGACAATAATGGTTGACCGGAAGTCGAGATTTATTCAAAACCTGATTTGGTTTTTGCAATATTTCTCCGTTAAAACATCATTATTGTATATACAATTCTGTACAAAGGATATAGAGAATGTGATTTCCTACAACTTTCATTTGAAACAATTTTATTATTGTTTAGGAATTATTTATAAGAAATAATCAGTTTTTTCGGTTTTCATCAAATATCTTCTTAAAAACGTCGTAATTGGTCATCTTCGTGAGGGTCAAAGTTGTAGAGAATAATATTTCTTCCAAGTTCTGTTTGAAACAAATTTTTGTAGAACCATCCATTTCAGAGATATTTTGCTTTTTCTAATATACAGTGACACCACCATTTAGCGGTGATTTCTGCAAACATATCCAAAATATACCTAATTTACGGCAATAAGGACGACTGTATTCTTTTACGATAGGAAATAATAATTTTGCCTTATAATGCTATTCAAAATAATTTAAATAATTTTCCCCAAATATGGAAAAAGTCATGTGTTGGCCACATCAGATTTTTTTGTTTTTGCTTTATTCGACGAATAAAACTCTATAGTATCTTATTCCTGCGAAGTTTACATGTTACACATTCAAAGTTTTCAGAAATACGCTATTTGTTTCGAAATTTTGTGGAGTTTTGTACCCCTCCCGGGCGTTGCCAAGGCAGCCGTCATTGTTACATCCAATTCAGTTAGCTTCAATGAAGCTTACAAATAGACGAATGTTAAGCGTTAATTGATTCATACTTTTGTTTAAGCTACGAAACGATCGATGTTTATGGATAGCAACATAAATAGATACTGATTATTATTCAGGAAGTGTGATGAAAATAATTGAACCTTCTTTTGTCTATTGAATACTGGAATCTTACATTTTTTGTAAATGAAATCATTAAATTCTACATTATAATGTTTATTAACGTAAATAAGCTCACGTATCTGGTGTACATTTAACAGAGTCAGTGTTCAATCATGGACAACTGTACGTTGCTTTGTCACGGGTTTCTTGCTTACGAGACATAAAAGTAAATATTTCAGCGAGGCATAATTACACAAGAAATGAAGCTGGATTTGACGAAAGTAATATGATAGGAAATAAAATTATCGTTATATTTTAATGCAATACATTCGGAAATGGATTGTTACAAGCAAATGCGATTAATTGTTAAGAAAAGCTAATTGTAAGTTAAAAAGTATCTACTATATATTTTAAAGAGTTTGTATGCTGTGCTGTAGTAGCTTCACTAAATCCATTGAAATTCAATGGGAAATTCTGCTAATAAATAATAAATAAGCAAATTACTCAGTCAAGGCATATGGTAGGGGAGGAAACGGTTAAGGTTTACAACATTCAAAACAAAATATTGGCATCATGTATATATAATAATAATTATATTTATGCTTATTGTTTTTATTTTAATAATAAAACATTTACAAATATTAAAATATAACTTTAATTAATTACAGAATTAATGGAAATTGTCTTTAGTAATGTGCAAAAACGATTTTAGATGAATTTTCCGTTAGACGAATTGTTGGTTAGATGAATTTTCCTTACACGAATTTTCCGTTAGACGAATTGTCTTTAGACGAATTTACCGGTTACCATGAAACATACGTGCTACGTGCTTTGCAGCACAAGACAGTCACACTATAATACATAATAACGCCAATGGTGGTGCCTAAAGCAGTCACATGACCAAAACAATGGCCATTATGCTACATCCTCCCCCTTAGAATTGCATTTATGGCCTCGAATGCAATTCTATAATGAAAGTCTTTGAGGTGGCCTGCACCTTCTTCCAGAATGTAGGTCCTCTTCAGCTGGTGGTGGGGCCAGGTTAACAGGCTGCTTCCGTGGGTGATCTCGTTCCCTCGGGCAGACAGGAGGTGGGTTAGACACCTCTGACGTGCTCCACTGTCAGGTGCGTGACTATCTCGTGCATCGATGTGAACACCTTGCCACAAGGATTGTTCAACGGCGGATGAAGGCGATGATGGTGATGTTGGTGCGGGAAGCCCATCCCGAGCAGGGGACTCTTTTGATCCACCCACATGCACGTCATCTCCGTCGTTATTGGCGGCCTCATGTACCTGAAGAATGCCCCGTGAGGGTGGTAGGGGGTGGTGGTGCGGGGATAGCTCTGGCACGTGGTGACCCATCGCAGCGGCCGCCGCCGCCATCACGCCCGTGTGGTTCAGGTGATGGAACTGTTGGTGGTGGTGCATCGCGTACGGATGATGCCCCATCGGGTTGGTGGTGGGGAAGTGATGATGTTGGTGGTGGTGCTCCCTCGCATACATGTCCATGCCGGAGAGGTGCATATGAGGGTTACCAGGAGAACCCGCCGGGGAAGCGGAAGGCGGGACAGCGATCGGAGTATCGTCAGCGACTCGGATCGAGTGCTCCGCAAACGGAGTCGGTTCCATGTTGGGAGAGAGTACGCCATTGTATTCAGTGATGAGGGCGCCGACACGTCTTCTTTCCCCATCCTACAGATCTTGCCCTTCATCATCCCGTAGAGGCAGTTCAACTTTCTTTGTTTGTATAGTCATGCTCCCGGAGGCCTCTCCCCCTGGAGGGAATGGGGGGCAAACTTGGGGTTCATCACTGAAGCGCCACTCTCACTTTGCACAGTCCAATAATAGTTCTACATTGTGGATAAAATCAATTCCCAGGAGCATCTGGTCCTCCGTATGCTCCAGGATCGCAATCAGCAGAGTCTTAAAAGACCAATGGCCACAGTCAGGTCCACAGTAAATACCCTGGCCATAACGTGACGAACTGTCCCACCTGCCAATCTCATGTCCATGGCAGTTTCCATAAACGGGTGTCCCTTAGACACTAGTATACGATACAGCTGGGCACCAGCAATACTTTTCTTGGAACCCGTGTCTACACATGCTATCCCGTTTAGCCCCCTGATTCTCACAGGTAACATGGGACGAAATGCTTCCTCGTCACCAGAGAAAACTGTGTGCGCAAAATAGATCGTGGAAGATGCTGTACTCTCAGCAGCCTTTGATGGAGGAGTGCAATTAGGGCAGTTGCTCCTCACATACTCTGGAGCACCACACCCAAAACACGTAACCTGGGGTTTGGGATTCTGGAAGCACGGCGGTTTGCCTGCATTCCCTGGTTCTACCTTCACTGCCTTCGCTCTCCTGCAGTCCTCTTCAAGATGCCTGAAGTTACTGCAGAAGGCACGCCGCAGGCAAAGTTTCTTCTCCAGAAGGGCCTTGATGGACGGCAGATCACGGATGGCTTTCGGTTGAGGCACAGCTTCGAGTTGAGAAAGCTCTACGTCCTTCGCTCGCTTCAAAAGTGACGCAAACAACCCAATATCTCTAGGATGCAGTCTTTTCCGGATTTTCCTATTCATCAGGCCATACACTATGTCCAATTGTGCCCTTTCGGGTAACGTATATGGCAACTGGGCGAATAAGGCACGGACATGGCACACAAACAAATCACTAGGTTCATCATTGCATTGTTCACGAGCACAGTGGCGTAGCTAGGGTCTTTGGCGCCCGAGGCAGGGCATCTTTTTGGCCCCCCTAAGGGGGGGGGGGGGGGGGGGGGGGGGGAGGATTATATTCCCAGTTTTCTTGCCACCAAGTTCCAGGGGGAGGGGTTTATGGGGTCTTCTGTACTTAATTTAACGTGTTGACGTCTTCAAGCAATTCCATGTTTTGCTACCGTATGTAACAAACATATTTGAATTGGAAATTGGTGCGAGTAAGGCTAGATAGCAGGAGATACCTCAACTCAATTGCAAATCCCCCTAGCCCGTCGGCACAACATCTTTACAAGTGAGATCCAGTCTAAGGAAATATATAGGCAAAACAAGTGTGTAACCTGAAACTCAAAGAATGAGCGATAACCCTAAAGACTTCGGGTGAGAGATGAAAAGGTGGCAACCTGAGTGGCCACCTCAAGTTCGTCAATGACCTGGAGATTTCCTTATCTGTCCCGGTAATTTCCTAGTTTAGCCTGGAGATTCTCATATGTGAAGAAATTGAAGTATGTTTACTATTTTTAAATGTTTAATACAAAAGAGATAATTAGTTTTCATAGAAATGTGAATGTGATGAGCCATACTTTGTCGCTCTTTCACGCAACTTGGCGGCTCCCTCGAACACCAACGAAAGATTGTAGTGGTACCTACTTTATAACAGCGCCACCAATCCCAAATCACGGAATAAACGTAATAATCAGAGCTACGAGCCATTCACTGAGATTCAGAATTTGTCGTTGCCGTAGATATGGTGGTAGCAAATACACCTAAATGCGTGCATATTTAACAAATTAGACGTGTTTCTTTTAAGATTCTAAAGTCTCATGTGTTTCCAAACTAAAAATAAATGTGCTGACCGAAGAGAAAACGTAATATCTAGGCCCTCGAGACTGTTACTTCATAGAGAGCATTCTGACTTATTTATGCACACATGTGGCGATATAGTGTGGGTTTGGGATAGACTTCGGACAAAACCCAAGCGATAGCTATGGTCTGTAATAAGCACCATCAATTTTTAGACTTTCTAAATCGTACTTTCAAAACATTGTAGCTAATCTTGCTGCCTTGAATTGTGGAGTGTCTAGGGTGATCACATATGATTGACTATTTTAAGAGACAGATCCTTAAAAAACCGGACTATTAAAAATTTTACGGGACTTTTTTTAACTTTGAAATTAAGACAAAAAATATTCTTTGAAAGTATATAAGAAAAAATTACATTTTTTACAAAAAATCTACACAAGATAAAAGTCTTTACAAGAAAGATATGTAGTTGCTTTTCACCTACAGCTCTGCTTTTACTGCACTTCTGTTAAATATGTTCATATTGTCATTCCATTTATTACAACATAAAGAAAATATTATTTCCACAAGAGCTTTAGAACCTGGTACTGACTTAATAATTTGCATTAGCTTACAAAATTATTTTTTCGCAAGATTTTAATATAACATTCCGTTTATCTAGGAGAGATGAAATCTCGTTTGTAACTTTTCGTAAAAGTGTCATTTTTGTAGGCTCTTCATACATTACATTACATTAATTAAGTGCTCAAAATGGAAAATATTACGAAACGGAACTCTCGGGAGGAAAATATTACAATTCGAAACTAATCGTTGATATTTTTGATACATGCGCGGTCTGGGTTCGTTACGACTCATTCCGAGCATTGCAATAATTACATTAAAATACGGGAAATGTGGTTACCCTAAGTTAATCTGAAATCATATCTATTTTCATAAAAAAATATGGGACAAAGTATTCATTTCGCACAGTACATAGGGCATTTAAGGAAAAATGGGCCAAAAAACGGGACGTCCCGTAAAATACAGGACATGTGGCCACTCTGGTCTGTGTATGCTGTTGACCGGAATATTTTACCCTTAACCCGGAGACTAGTCCCGAAACTCGGAGATACCGTGTATATCCGGAGGGGTGGCCACCCGTAGCAGGACTTGACAAATATTTTGTAAATTGTAGCTCTCAACGGCTTGAGCTTTCAACGACATCATTCCTTTTCCAACTCTCATGTGGTATTCTTCTATGATTTTATTCCAGCAAAAACAGGCGAGGACTTCGGAGGATCCCTTGGATCGGAGGCATTCATTTCCTGCAGAATTCCTTGAATTATCTAAAGTGTGTATTTTTAATAATATTTTAGTAAACTTTATTTAAGAGGCAAATAAAATTAATTAACATGTTAGTGTTATTTAAAAAGAGTCACTCTACGTTTTATAATCGTTTGTTTTGAACCACAAGTGTCCGCACTTCGTATATTGAATAATCTGCCCCGATCTGTCGATTAATTTTAAATTATTCTAGTAACGTAATTTTACTATCATATTGATTTTTTTGATTACTTTTCTAAGGTGGCAAAAGAAAAAATTAGCATTATGTAATATGTTTGGAATCGAGCTAAAAGTGTCTTTTTGAATTTATTATATAATAATAAGAATTAATAAACGAATTTATTAGAGTTTTACATATCATAAATTCATTCGGAGTAATATTTTATTCCATATTATTTAACCAATTAACTAATTAAAATATTTTATTTACATAAATTTATTATTGAAAGTTGGAAAAATTGAGACGCCGTGCATCATCGCCATTGGAAAGAAAGAAACTGTCTACTTCAATAATTAAATCTATCATTCAATCAAGGAAAGCTTAATAAGGGCTTATGGAAAAGAATTTTCCTAGACCCTTGATAAATATAGCAAACATTTTTTATTGTATTTGTTATAAATGAACCAAAGGAATAACGCTTTGTAACTTCCATTGTTTTTATTTCTCTTACGACCCGGGTTTTGACATGACAATGTTATCATCAGGTGCAGATATGGTGAGAATAGAAAGTATATACAGAGAAATGGGTAGAGAGGGGGGAGGGGGGGTAGTTTGTAAGACGGAAAGGAATGGAGGGGAGGGAAAGGAGGAATCTATCTCATTGTCAGAGGGTTACTGCAGGGGGTAGGTTGTAAAGGGATAAAGGGGGAGGGGAAAGGAAAGGCTGGAGACCATCTCGGGAGGGTTTGGGGAAAGATGGGGGAAGGACTAAAAAGAAAGGCCTTTTGGAATACAGAGAGAGGGTGAACCCCAGAGAGAGGAGGGAGGAAATTATCAATGCGGCAATGCGTATGTGTGTGGGAATAAGAAAAATTAAGGCAAGTGCGGGTGGTAGAACTAAAGAGGTTAAATATTGGGAGATGGACGGTAAGGCCCTTGTTATAAATCTTTTTTCCTCTAAATAATGAGTATTACAGGTAAGAAAAACTAATAAAATGCTCGAGGTACTAATTTTCTTTGATTTTTAATGATTTCTTTAAAATATTTTTATGTTTTCGGTTTGTCAGTCCATCCAGGGATAATCTCAAAAGCGGTTTAAGCTAGAGGTGCATTTTCTTTCTGATTATGTATGATTGTGTATGTTGGTAAATGAATTTGAAGTGAACCATTCAGAGAATTTTTAATTGATAAGTAAAAAACAATGAACATAAAAATCATGTTAGGATCAAAAATACCATTTTTTAAATATAAATAAATGAAGATGATGGGATTGTAATATATTTAAAATATAAAATTTTCCTTTCTTTAAATAAATTCTTCTTTCATTTAAAATAATAATAACTGCTGATTGATTTACTTACAGATTGATACTGAATGTGTAATGTTTATATTGGATAAATTATTTCGGAATAGTAGTTCAAATGATTAATTTAGTTGAACCAAACCGCAAACCGAACCGAACCACTTCCAAAAATTTAGAACCAAACCACTCCAAATTTTGAAGTGGTTTGCAGCTCTGCTCCGCGACCTCCTAGCGATAAAAAGTGGTCCGTGAGTTTGGGTCCCTTAATCCCTGCACCCGGGAGAAACTGCCTCCCTCTGCACACCCCTTTCTACGCCTCTGCTAAGGGGTATCAATTTAACCCTATTATTTTAGCAGATTTTGCTAGTTAAAAAATGTTTGGCAGGTAAATTAAAAATTTTTTAGTACAGTCACTAATTTGTAATTCATTAGTCCGAAACCATCTGTAATTCAAAAAGACTGATTTCCAACCAGGGCTGTCGAGAGCTAAGGCGGGCCCTTGTGCAAAGTACATGACGGGCCCCCCATTGTGTTTGTACATTAAAACTTCCTCCAACGCAGGGGTTACGTTCTACAAGGATGCCGCGTTGCGCAATCCACGTTGGAGGAATCATTAAATTTATGGGAATAATAGGGTTCGGTTCCAAGATCGAAAAATTGTATACTGAAGATGTTTTCTCAAATAACATATTTTTTGCTTACATTGCCTTGAAACTAATTGTATACAGTAGTATTACATTTACAAAAAAATAATAACATTTAAAAATAAATTTAAAATAAATTCTCGTATAATTCTACATTCAGTTGGTCTTTTGGGGCCCATGTTGATGAAAAAACAATAGTAAACACAGGAAACTTCGACACACGACAAAAGAATAAAAACGCTTATTTACACTACACTCTGAGTCACAATCAAAGGGATTCCCTGTTGCATTCTCCTTCCCCTCCCTTTAACCCGGACCATTTTAGAAGATCCTTTAGCATTGTTTTGTTTGCTAATCTCGAAGGACTTCCCCATTGCACTGTCCTTCCCACTCCGTTTTCCCCGAAAAACTCAATATTTACTTTAGAAGTTAACTTTTTTTTATTCTGCCACTCTTTTTGCCGCCCCTTGGACCATGCCGCCCGGGGCATCCGCACCACTCGCCTCCCCCCCCCCTAGCTACGCCACTGCACGAGCAAAAATCTCACGAAAAACTAAGTGAGGTGGCAACTTTCGCAAAAACGCATTACGGAACGCGGTAACAGCACTTTCCCAGTCCAGTATTGTGCCTCTGATGCCCTGCCACCACATAGCAGCAATGCCTTCCAACAGCATTGATATGCCCCTAAGCACATTCTCGTCAGACACGTTAGCACAGTCTATATAAGTAAGCACCAATTCTAGAAACGCGTCCACGCCTTTCGAATCGCTGCCATCAAAACGCAAAGTACACTTTGCAAAATTCCCTGAAAGCGGGGCACCACTAAAATTGTTCACGCATCCGTCATTCAATTGTTCACGTGCTGAAATTCGAACCAAATCGGTAATCTGCGCTATCAAAAGCTGAAACTGTTCATTTGATAGCGTTACAGCGGGCAGCACAACTCTCTCATCACCCGTGGGTCTCGGTTTTGGCGACATTTCCACTCGCTAAAGCAAAATACTACTGTGCAAAATGCACACGCTGCTAAGCACGTAAAACAACAAAAAAAAGCGGTGCTAGGTCAACGACCGCACTATATTACCACGCGGAAGAATCGCGAGTAATTACAACGTCCTAAATTAAAAATATATACACAAAATAATTACAAAATATTATGTACAATAATAAAGCACACCACAAAACTCATGGACACCAATATCGCAATAAATTTCGTGGTGGATGCGTCTCGATACTGCGAGGGTAAAAGGATGCCTATATAGCATTGGCACTCGCGGAGTGATACAAACTCACCACATGGTTCGTGGCATCACTGGTTATCTGCGCAATGTATAACTTAAAAACACTTTAAAAGCACCTTCACATACCGAAGAAATTATGCACTGTTAGGGGGACGTTAACACTAAATGCAGGCGTCTTTCAGCAGGTGAAACATCCTTCAGCAAATGGCGTAGCCCTGTGAGCGAACGAACACATGGTTTGCAATTTTGCACCGTTTATCTTCTCCAACACTCCTGGCCCAAGTTGGGCACCAATTGTAGCAGGGTTCGTAGTAGGAGTAAATAAAAACACGGTGAAATTAGCTACCACTAGTCTTTTGATTTGCCAAACATACGTGCTTTGCAGCACAAGACAGTCTCACTATAATACATAATAATGCCAATGGTGGCACCTAAAGCGGTCACATGACCAAAACAAATGCAAAACAATGGCCATCATGCTACAACCTTTCATAATTTGGTGTCGTAGGCAGTTGCCTATGTTGCCTGTGCATGTATACAAACACTCATTATGAAATGTTCCTCTATTGTAAATGAACTCTGGTCAATGGCTACTAGTGCCTTTAGTAGCCTATCTGAGAAAACCTTAAGAAATCCAATATCTAAGCCAGTGGTTCCCCTATTTGTGCATGTGTGGCACCCTTTCAAAGATAAACAGAATTTCACAAAATGCCAAGCTTGAAACAAAATATTTATATTTTGGGCTTATTCATTTGTTGGTATTACACCTTAATCAATTTATTAGAAGTAAAATTATTGCCTTAATCAGCTATAAATGCATACAAATCATTGATTTATTTGCTTAAGATTTTATTTGCAGCACTCCTAAAAATCAACTGCAGCACTCATTTTGGGAACAACTGATATAAGCCTAACAAAAATACTTTTAATTACAACTATTAAAATATATATTTATATTTCTATTATGCTGAGAAAAGTTTATTTTCTAGAACCATTTTTCTGTAATACTCCTAAAGTAAATAATTACTTAATTTCTCCTAAGGCATTTTAGAGCAAACATTTCTCACTGCATAGATTCTTCTGATTGAACACCATCTTACTATGAAAAAATCAAAATTTGACTTCCTAAACCTCTGGAGAGAAACATTATTTAAAGTTATACAATACTTCTAGCCACAATTACCCACATTTGCTCTAAAGTATTGGTTGCAACCAAAGAAACTAATCATATGATATTTAAAAAAATATTCTTTGTCATTCTACCTGGATTATTATTGAGGAAGCTTTCCATATCTTTGCGTGCTTGAGATTGATTCACTGCCAGAACTGATGACCCATGTGCAAAGAACATCACAACTTGTGCTCTTATCTCTTTGACAATATATTTTCCTTTCTCTTTTGCCTTCTTCTCATCAAAAAATTGTCTCAGCTTGGCCAAGCATAGCGATAGATCCAAGCCTGTTGAAATGCCTTCAAATACATTTAAAAAAATAGAATAATCATGTTGAATTAGCATTCATCAACCAAAAAATATACTGGAATTTTATTCTACAGGCTTAAATTAGTTCTTAAAGAAGTAGAATGACAGAAGCAAAATGATTATTTTGTTATCTTCTCTCATTTCCTGATTTTCAGTTTTAATCGCCAGTACTACACTGTGTTCATATCATTTACTAATTGAGCACAGTTAATATGAATTTCTAAGAAGATAAGACATAGCTGAAGCATGAAAGTCTCTAAGTAAGAGAGCTACTCATTTCATCACCTTATAACCCCTGTCAAAACATCCATTTATTCCTGTAATCCACTATTTTTCATTCAATTTTCTCTAGATTTCAACTTTAGACAATGCACAGTTTTTTGCAGTTAGAATTTTATCTCTCTTTGTGATTATTGTTTTTACAAGATAAAAGAATTTGATCATTCTAATTGAAAGTATCAAAAAATCGGTACAACAAACATTGTACAAACTTTCTCATATACTAATGCATCATTTAGTTATCTTTTGAAAAATATGAACTATGTGGATTTATTATAAACATCACCTGAAATAACTATACGAAATTGGATGAAAATCGTATGAGCCGTTTTGTAGAAAATCCAATTGTTATTAAAGTTGCCCAAGAATAAACTAGCCTTATATTAATTTTTTGAGAAATATGTAGTATTATTGCTGACGTATACTCATGTAACGGTACCAAATTTAATCAAAATCGTTCAAGTCGTTTTTGAGAAAATCAAATTATTTTTGAAGTTACCTAGAGTAAAATAGCATTATATTCATTTTTTGAGGAATATGAATCACGTAGTATTATTTAAGGCATAAACTCAAGTAACTGTACAAAATTTGATCAAAATCGTTACAGCCGTTTTTGAGAAAATCAAATTGTTGTTAAAAATGCATAGAATAAACTTCCCTTAATTATTTTGCAATGTCAACCATTTCTTCATAGCTTCTACTTTGTATGATAAAATGCCTAAGTACGAAATTTTCTCCACTTTTGCTCTACCGTTTAGGCTCTAGAGCCGCGAATAGACAGACCCACAGACAGACAGACAGCATTGCAAAAACCACTTTTTCAGACTCAGGTACACCTAAAACGTATATTTCCATCAAAATCTCGAGGACAAATTTATTCGCGATAACAATACTTGCACAATAAACTTTGTATATGAGAAAGTAAAAAACATATGCTTAGAGAATAACAAATAAAATATCTGTTACCTTTATTTGGAAATTTCCTGACTTCTTTTGTAATGTTATAAATGACTTCTGCGGAACTTATTGCATCTCGAACAATCCACTTGGCAGTCCTTCCATGCATTATTGACATTCGACTTCCAAAAAGAGAAACATCACACTCATCAGATAAATATCTGTAGAAACAAGAAAAGATAAGTATTATTCTTATTAATTATAAATTAATGGAATTTTAAATTTTAAAGTTTGAAAGCACCTGTTCATTATTGTATACAGGTGACCCCACTTAACACGTCCCCAGCCAACTTGGATTCGTTATAACATGGTTTTTTTCAAATTATCAAAAAATTGAAAATCAAAAATTTTATATTTAAAAATATCAATGCATAGTACAATTGCTGCCTAATATCTTGTGCACAGTGTGATCGTAGCCCAGCATGGTGGTGGATCATCTGAGGAAATTTTTAAAGCTAGTAAAGGGTGATCACTTCAGAAGGCGATCTAATTTGCACAACCTTAGAATAATTGGTGAATTGGCTAGCACAGACATAAAGGCAGCAGAATATTATCCCAGAGAGTTTGGTGATATTGTGGAAAGGGGGAATTTTCCAGCAAATTTAATTTTTAATGTGGATGAAATGAGAATTTTCTGGAAGTGAATGCCATCCTGTACATTTATTTCTAGAGTAGAGAAAAGTACCTCTGGATTCAAAGCTTCTAAGGATTGGCTAACTCTCCTCCTGGGAGGCAATGCCTCCGAGGATTGTGCTATGTGTAGGTACAGTAAGGCCATTGTGTGGTGTAGCAACCGCAGGACCTGGATGACTCAAGACCTATTCACAGCATGGTTCAGATCTTATTTTTGCTTATCTGTAAAAAAATATTGTGAGGACATTGGTGTTGAACCAAGGGCTCTGCTGGTGTTGGACAATGAGCCAGGCCAACCTATCCATCTGGAGGCTCTGGAGGCTGTGCACAGAGTTCCCCATAGAAGTGACGTTTCTTCCACCAAATACCACACTGCCCTGCAGCCCACAGATCAGGTCATAATAGCAACCTTAAAGGTCTATTACCTAGGGAAGACCGAAGGACAGGACAGACAAAGCATGCGGGATGGGTGGAAATTTGTTCACATAATGAAGGCCATTCATAACATCGATGAGACCTAGGATGAAGTTTCCCAGTCTTATATGAAGGGTGTCTGGTGGCAACTGTACCCATAAATCATACAGGACTCCTCTGACTTTGAAGAGGAGCTGCCCAATGCCGTACAATACATCAGCCACATCGACACCATAGTGGGGATCTAGGGAGTCGGTGCGGATGATGTAAATGAGTTGCTAACCTCTCATGGCGAGTCCCTTACCAATGATGAGCTGCAGGAGCTGGAATGCCATGTGGCATCCGTGGAAATGCAAGAACCCGAGTCTACCCCTGTGACTAGCAAAGTCATTGAAGAGGCACTTTCACTACACATTCAGTGCATGGCTTTGTTGTAAGAGCATGACAATGACTTCACATGAATGAGTGCCGTGAAGATGGGCTGCAATGCAATACTTGGACGTTACCAACAAATTTTGCCTAATAAGCAAAAAAAAGCCAAGCAGTCATCCCTGGACTCTCTTTTACTTCCTCATACGAAGTATCGAGAAAGTATTGTTATCGCGAAAAAATTCGACCTCGAGATTTTTACAGAAATACAGTAGACTCTCGATTATCCGGGATTGGCTTAGCCGGGATGCGGATTAACCGGGGCTCAAAAGATCGCGTTTGCCGTACGTTTCCCCTAAAGCTCTCTTTACATTTCCGCAAGTACCGCACAGCTGACTGCATTGCTTTCAAATGGTATTGGTTTAATTACTGTTCGATTTACATGATTTTCGACCTGCATGGGAATTTTGTGAACGAATTAACCTTGTTGGTCATGGACTTACTATATATCAAATGGATATTAGATTAACCGGGATTAGTTTATTCCCTACCATCCCGGATAATCGGGAGTCTACTGTATACGTTTTAGGTGTCGCTGAATCCGAAAAAGTGGTTTTTGCAGTGCTGTCTGTCTGACTGTTACTGGCTCTGGAGCCTAGACAGTAGAGGAAAAATGAATGAAATCTCGTACTTAGGCATTTTATCATACTAAGCAGAGTATACATAGAAATGGTTGACATTGCTCAATAATTAAGAGTAGTTTATTCTATTCATTTTTAACAACAATCCGATTTTCTCAAAAACAGCTCTAACGATTTTGATCAAATTTCGTACAGTTACTTGAGTTTATGTCTTCAATAATACTTTATAGTTCATATTTCTCAAACAATGAATATAAGGCTAGTTTATTCTAGGCATCTTTAATAATAATTCGATTTTCTGAAATATGGCTCTAACGATTTTGATCAAATTTCGTGCAGTTACTTGAGTTTACATCTTCAATAATAATGTATAGTTCATATTTCTCAAAAAATGAATATAAGGCTAGTTTATTCTAGGCAACTTTAACAACAATTCGATTTTCTCAAAAACGGCTCCAACTTTTTTGATCAAATTTCGTACAGTTACTTGAGTATACATCTACAATAATACTACATATTTCATTTTTCTCAATGATTGAATATAAGGCTAGTTTATTCTTGGGCAACTTGAACAAAAATTGTTTTTTCTAAAAACAGGCTCATACGATTTTCATTTTCTAAAGATAACTAAACGACACATTAGTACCCATATATGAGAATGTTTGTACAATACAGGTATCCCTCGCTGTTCACAGGTTCGCCGTCCGCGGTTTTGCTTATTCGCGGTTTCTCAGCCATATCCATTACTCATTTTTTTGTCATACTGAACAGGAAAATCTTCCCGTTTCCTGAAGGATCCATAGAATACTGAACGGGGAAATCTCCCAGTTTGCTCCACTCTATGTTCTATTTATTTTTCTCGCCACATGTGTAAACAGTATTAAGCCTGCTTGTTTTGTCGTGGAATAAATATGGTCATCGGACTAAAAGACAGGCGGCTTGTTGAAAAAGGGACTTTTAGGAGAATATGGGGGGACCTTCGCAAGCTTCCGTTTTCCACATTTATATCAGTTTCTGTTCTATAGAGCCGCAAGCAATATGACTTGATATCCTTGGTGTGTTTGTGGTATTAATGTGATGTTTCATTTTATTCTCTCATTTTAAATTAGACTGGACTATGCTTAGTGACGTTGGCATTGTATTATAGTAGAGTGCTTTTATAAACATTTTTAATTTTTTTAATTAACCCATTCTTCTACATTATTATGGCATCTAAACTTGTTAGTATAAGTGGGAGGGATGGATTAGCTAAGAGACAGCGTAAGTCATGACTTTGAGGGAAAAGATCATGATATTAGATAAGTTACAAAGTGGAGCAAGTTACGCTTCCATTGGTAGAGAATATGAATCAACCATACGTTCTATAAAAAGGGTTGAAGACAAAATACGAAGCTTCTACTCCGTCTAGTGCTAAAGTTTCTTTTGTAAGTAGATGTGACCCTGTGTTAGAAAAAATGGAAAAACTCTTAAGTGTGTGGATAGAGGATAAAACACAGAAAAATGCTCCCCATAGCATGGAGTTAATAAGAAATAAAGCACTTAACCTATATGAACATTTAAAGAGTGAAACTGAAGATGATGATGAAGAGAATTCTTCTACCTGTTTTTTAGCGAGTAAGAGCTGGTTTGATAATTTAAAGAAGCATTTAAATTTGCATAACATTAAGCTATCAGAAAAAGCTGCATCAGCTGATCAAGAGGCAGCAAGGGAATTCCCTGGTGAATTTTTGAAGCTTATCGAGGAGAAAGTTTATAAGCCAGAAAAAATTTTCAATGTCGATGAAACCAGTTTATATTGGAAGAGAATGCCAAATTAGACCTTTATTTCCAAAGAGGAACATACTGCTCCAGGTTTTAAGGCTGCAAAAGATTGATTCACTGTAATATTATGTGCAAATGCTTCGGGAGATTTTAAATGCAAACCAATGGTAATTTACCGTTCAGAAAATCCTCGTGCTCTAAAAGGGATGATTAAATCAGATCTACCTGTCTGTTGGAGGTCTAATAAGAAGGCATGGGTAACTTGTAAACTGTTCCAAGATTGGTTTGCCAACTGCTTCATCCAGCAGGTGAAGATCTATCTGAGGCAGACGAATTTGCCATTTAAAATGCTTCTCGTGTTGGATAACACTCCGGGTCATCCAGTTTCTCTTGCAGAAGGCTATGCTGACGTAGAAGTTGTATTCCTACCACCAAACACAATACCAGTCTTACGGCCGATGGAACATTCGAACAGCCATTTATATGATAAAAGAATCATGGGAGGAAGTAAAACAATCAACAATAAATGCATGTTGGCAGAAACTTTTGCCCGAAGCTGTTCGTTCCAAAGTTTATCCCAGCATTCGCGGAGAAGTTGAAGAGATCATTGAAATGGCTAGAAATGTAGGTGGAGAGGGCTTTGAAGATCTAAAAGAGGAATAAGTGGAGGAATTGCTCAACTTTCAACAAGAAGAATTAGCAAATGAGGAGCTTGAAGAATTTGCACAATCAAGTGAGAGCGAAAACAAAGAAGAAGATGTAGAGCCTAAGATAAAACAGTTTTCAGCCAAGATCTTAGCAGAAATTTTAAATATGGCTAACGAGTTGAAAGAGAAAGTAATGCAGGCTGATCCATCTATGGAAAGGAGCATAAATTTTAAGAGAATAATTGACTCTGCAATATCTCCCTATGACGAAATTTATAAAAAAACCAAAACAAAAGGGAAACAGCTCCAAATCACAAAATTCCTGAAGCCAAGTCCCTCATCTTCCTCTTCCATCTCCAAATAATGCTCTTCCGAAACACCTCCATTGTCAACATCCTACGCATACTCTACATAATTCACGGTGAGTTAATAAACTTCCGTTTTCTTAGTTTTCCTAAATTTAAACGTTCGTCGGTTTGGTTTTCCTTTCATATTTTAAGCTTACTATTTGTTTCTCTGGCCTACAGTCGTCAGTAAGGTAAAGTAAATAATCACTTAGGACCACTTTCGCGGATGTAGGAACAGAATCCCATTCTTCCATTAGTTTATGCATTTGCCATTCGCGGTTTTGCGGTTCGCGGAGTCTTCGGGAACGTAACCCCCGCGAATGGCGAGGGATACCTGTATATGTTGTACCGATTTTTTAAAACAGTGACACTTCCAATGGTGTTTTTAATGCACTAACAAGTGTAAGTGTAATCAAAGGAAATCTAAGAGGCCTCAAAATGAAATCTATGAAACAGGTCACAATTCTAAATTTTCTTTGTAAAAATGGGAGTGTTTAATGATGATGTAAGTAAATTTTGTATGTTTACTTTTAAATTTTTTAGTTTATGTACATTTTTGTTTTTTTCATAAATATGTTAAACATAATCACTAGTTATATGTACTTTTACTTATTATATCTTTACTTTTACTATATCATATTACATGCAGGTTTTTATGTTAATGGGTATTACGAATAACAGCTATACCGAGCAACACTATCCAGTCCCGTGACGATCATTATAACCAAGTTTGACTGTACATTAAGCTTTTATGTCATATTACTTACCATGTAATTTTATTGTTTCTTTTATAAATTACTAAAATCCGGTGATAATATGTGTTTCCATTGAATGTGGGCCCAAAAATACCATTTGTAAACTTATTTCCCTTTGGTTATTGTACCCCTGTCAAACGTGGATGTTTGCTTAATGAGGAGTTGTCAGGAACACATCCTCCACATCATCTGTATAAGCTTTGAAAAAATCTTTCAAAACTATACTCATATACTGAGTGGATAATATGAACATTTGATTTGATTTATTCATCAATCAATGAGATACACATTACAGATGTCGTCAAGTAAAAAATATAAAAATATAAATAAAAAATATAAAAATTCCAAATGAATAATTATAAAAATAATGCACACAAAAAAATCAGAACATAGTACAAATATATGAAGATAAACAAACTAAAAAGCAATACTAGCTACATCCAGTTCGTAAAACTCATTTATAATGTAAAGCGCTTTTGCAGTTAACCAAGAATACAACATATTTTTAAACCTTAAAAGGGAGACAGTTTTTACTTTGGGGGCAATGCATTAAATAACCGTATACCAGCATTATTATAAGCTGACAAGTTTAATTTTAATCTACAAAATTTCAGGTCAATAGTACATTTATTTCTTGCATTGTGGGAATGGATATCCGATCTAACTTCATATTTGTTCAAATTTTCTTTTACATAAATGAGGATTTTGTAAATATATAAACTATAAATTGTCAATATTCCAAAATGAATAAACAAAGGTTTACATGATTCTATATTCAAAATATCAACAATGGATCTTACAGCTTTCTTTTGTAAAATAAACAAGTGCTTTACATCGGGGGCATGACCGCAAAGCTCAATGCCATAAAGTAAGTGGCAATGAAATAGTGCATAATACATAGTCATTAAATAACATTTAGGAATAATCTTAAACAACTTTCTTAACATAAAAAGTGACTTAGATAACTTCTTGGAAATATACACAATATGCTGATTCCATGTTAACTTATTATCTATATAAATACCTAATAAATTAACCAGTTCATTATCGGAAAATTTACGACTCAAGCTACACAGGAGAATTAAATCAAAGATGACTAATATAGCCAATCTTTTGATACATTTGGTTGCATTTTGAAAATGCAATTTCAGTGGTTACTATTTATTTGACCAGGATTGCTTTATTTCAGTTTTGAGGAAATGGGATGCCACCTCTTTATGTCCAGTGTGACATTTCAGAACCTATCCTCACAGAGCTGTTAAAACTTGAATAATTATCATATATTTTGGGCTACAAGGTGCAGTTTTTTTTCCAGAAAAAGGACTCCTGAAATCAGCGTGCATCTCAAAAACATTAAAATATACAAATTATTAATAGAGAAAAAATTGTAAATATGTACAGCAAAACAAGTAGCAGAGAGTAATACTGCAGAGTCAGAAACCATGGGGATAGATTTAGAGAGCCCTGCAGGTTCATCAATATCTGTACTATATTGAATTAAAGAGCAGGCTCTGGGGGTCATAAAATTATTCTCACAGAGGGATGGAAGGTTTGTAGTTCCACTACTAAGTAAAACCTTATGCAATGTGAATTCCAATGAAGCATTTCCATTATTACACTTTGTTATATATCTGCACATAGTGACTACAGTATTGGCCCATTTGTGATGTTTGTCATATGTTTTCTTTCCTAATGAGCCCATTGAATAGCGCAATAAATGCCACGGAACATTAGAATTCTGGTAGATCTCATAAATGTTTTATAAATATCGTTCCAGGTATTGAGATTGCGATGCTACAAGATTGAAAATATATGCTCCCACTATTGGCTATAAGCCTCAGGTGAATCATTATACAAAAATGCACAAAAAATGAGCAGCAGAATGTCATTTCAGTAAACTAGCTTAAATTAGTACTATTGCTAAGGAATGTCTATATGTACGTGCAACATGTGTGGCGCACTCCTACAGCCTAATTTGTAAGACTATCAAGTGCATGCAGGTCACATTTACCCATACAAGTTTCAAAGCAATTGTATTTCAGATCACATCCTTATTTACTTCAATGAATAAAGTTTACCAAAGACATTATAATGTTTAACTGTTATCACACCATAATAATTTCTTTAAATTTTTCCAGACATGGATTTAATCACAGCCATAAATGATACATGATGTGACCCTTCCTAAATGCTTTGGTGAGCCAAATTACTATTTTCCTTGAAAAATCTCCTGAAAAATCAGATGAGTCTTATAGCCTGAAAAATATGGTACAGTAGGTTTCAATTAATATGATCACATTGGTCACATGGATAACATTAAGCGGCTGATAACAATAAACGACAGGTTCAAAAAGTGAGATGACATTATAATAAACAATACTTAATCATGCAATTGAAAATTATTTGTTGATAATTTTACTCTAATATTACCTATTTAATGCAAATAAAAATGCACAATATTGAAATAACTCAGTCATTCAATATAAGTGACACTAATTGAAACATCATTATTACATTTACGTTATGTGAAATATTGTGCATTATACTATAAGCAATTGAAAAGTGAATTTTTAAATACATTTCTATTGCTTTAAATCTTTCATAACTAGATTTGCAATGCGTTGCTCTAACTTGCAAAATAGTATGTAGTTGAGTTATCGAGTTATAATGCACTCCATAATATTTTAAGGGATTTTCTAATCTCTACAGGACTTGGGATTGTTTGATGATCTTCAGTATCGCTGATTTCAGAGCTGTCCCCATCATTAACTCCCATAGTGTTGAGTTTGATATCATTAACTATGTCCCTAACTGTAAGATCACCTGTTATGGAAAGAGTTTCATCAATCTCTACCCGCGCTTCAAAATCCTAAGTATTAACCAGACTTTTCTTTCCTCATGATTGTTGATATTTTCTACGACACTTGCTTGTCTAAATCCACCTTTATGAAAACAGTTTTGGATCGTTTTCTATGGTAGCTTCGATTTCAGACATTATTTTACACTAGTGTAATGCCTGTTGAAATATCAACGGAATAATTATAGATAGATTATTATTATTTTCATTTAAAATAATTAATATCACACTTTTACATGTAAAATATTTTGCCATATACAACATTTCTAGTGAATATTCTGTTGTTGACGGGCTATCTTTAGTTAAACTTAAAATAGAGTCCTCTCTTTCCCTCCCTCTTTCCCCCTCCCTCCCTCTCACACCTTCTCCCTCCCTCCCCCCTCTCTCCCCCTCCCCCATCTTACACCCTCTCTCCCTCTCTCTCCTCCTCATTTCTCTCCCTCTCACCTCCCTCCCCTTCTCTCCCCTCCCCCTCTTTCCCCCTCCCCCCTCTACTTCCCTCTCTCCCCCTCCCTCTCGCTCCCCCCTCTACATCTCTTCTCTCATATTAAAAGCACGTTTATACCCATAAGGATTGAATTAACAATATGATATAGAGGTCTAACAATGGAATTGGTAGCCAAGGCAACATTCCGTTAAAATGGCAATATTTCCACAAAATATGTGAATTAAACGTATAACATGAGCGATTTTGAATTGTATGCTGAAAAAGATGAACAGAATAAGAAACTCTGAAATTTTTTCTTCAAAATGGTTCAGATTCGAAGATCGTAGGTTAATTCCTTCTAATTTTAATTTCCAAAACAATAAAAGCCTGCACATCCAAAAATGGATTTTTACGTTACCTTACGGAAAATGGAAATGTCTTCCTTGGAGTCGAACCCAGGACTTTTTTGGAGATTTATTTTCGTCATTACCTTAAAAATGTTAATCAAGCATCCTTGCCAAATTTCAATCTTCTACCTCTTTGGGAAGTTTGTTAAAACACTCTATATCGGCCATTGTGAAAGCGTGACCAACCAACCAACAGACCTGGGCTATTATAGTATAAATTCTATCTATTGCTCTACTTTGGGCATATGTGTTTTTGTTGAAAAAATTGAAAAGAATAGGCATAGGCCGTGGATGTAAACCTCTATGGCATAGTTACCTATTTTTAATGGAATAAACAATAGAAAGAAGTTAAAGCATCATCATAATTACCTCAGCTTCAGTGTTTTATGAATATAATTATTTTCAATAAAGTGAGATAAAGTTTTGATAATACTAAACGGCGGATGTGATCACACTTGGCAGAGAAAATTGCATGTCTTATAGAGATCTGCATATCCCCAATTTTTACGACCCGATCCGTGGATATCTGTACGAAAAGTTGCGGTTCGGGTTGGATAATGCTTAACTTTTTGCAGATGCGGGTCGGATTCAGATATATAGCTTGCGGGTGCGGATGCGAAAATCAGTATCCCTTCTGAAGTCAAAATTCATTGTCTTGAGTATGAGAAAAAACAATAATCTTGGTTGCATCCTTCTCCTACCCCCTGTACAAACCGATAGCCCTAAAGGCTTTGGGTCTCTTTTGACCCTTATCTTTCGAGGGATGCTACTTTCTTTGTGAGCTATTGGTGGGATTTACCAAAACATTCTATGCATTAAGAGAGGGTCATTGATATGTCCTGCTGAGAGTCATTTTCTTTTGAATTTTTGGGTTTTGATTCGTAGATGTTGCTCCAAATAATTTTTGCCTTTGGATACGACTTCTGCTTGCAGGTAGGACAACTTATTCTAGCAGGTCAGATCGGGTCGGGTAATTTAGAAGTTTTTGCGAGTACAGTTCGGATATGGATATGTAGCCTGTGGGTACAGGTCGGGTGCGGATACGGAAATCTGTATCCGTGCAGATCTCTAATGTCTTACTCTATATTTGGTTTTGGAATCTCACTTTTGATTACAATAAGCAGCTGATAATAATAACCAGTGATCACAATAAGCAGAACCTACTGTAATGTAAAGGAATAAACACAGTATATGTTAAATATACGTTTTGTAAAATGTACTACACTCAGCTGTCTGTGGTATTCATACAAGGCAGTGACATGAGGGACAAATGGGATGTGAGAAAACTTAAAGGTTAAAAGGCATGTAAGGTTTTTTTAAATTATTTATTGGGACTGTAGGTTCAGTACAACTAAACATGGAACATGCCAGTATGAACAATACAAATACATGAAATTTAAGTAGGACATACAAACATAAAGGAAAAAATAGAAAAAATGAAGCAAATCCAAGTATATATTACATCATACATATCCTAAAATCAACACTCAAACTATTGTTGTATGGAATACAAATTCTTTTTCATTAGATTATTATTAGTGCAGCAAACATAATTCTATATTTCTGAACACTATACAAGCATTTTTCTATCAAAAATTCTTTCAACTTTCTTTTAAATAGAACAACTGATTGTACACCTTAAGCCGCATCCAGACTAGCGAATGGCGGTGTAATGTAACTGCAACATTCGGGTCAATGTGCTAGTGTGGATGGTGTTGCTGCAACATTTGCCCTTGTTCTGTTGCGCGACGAGACCTTTCGGGCGGTTGTCGGTTTTTGTGTGAAACATCAAAGAGTGTTGCATCATTATACGCGTGCAAGTCTGGATGGGCATTTTAGTGCTCTTCACTGGTTAGGACGAACGGACCTCTCCTTCACCCATAAGGATTGATACAACAATAGGATTTTGAGGTCTAACAATGTAATTGGTAGCCAAGGCAACATTCCGTTAAAATGGCAGTATTTCCACAAAATATGTGAATTAAACGTATAACATTAGCGATTTCGAATTGTATGCGGAAAAAGGCAAACAGAATAAGAAACTTTGTAATTTTTTCTTCAAAATGGTTCAGATTCGAAGATCGTAGGTTAATTCCTTCTAATTTTAATTTCCAAAACAATAAAAGCCCGCACATCAAAAAATTGATGTTACCTGGTATACTGCACGCAAACAAATGGATCAGAAGCGCGCACCCTCATTTGGATCAAATGTTCGCGGCGCTGCTAATTCACTCCATTGAGGCGGCATACTGTAATGTAAGCGTAATGCAACACAAACGGTGTTGCATTATGCTTGCATTACACCAGTCTGGATGCGGCTTTATATATTGGATGGCAGTTTTGTTATAAAAATATTTGGCATCATTTGCTGGAGAAACTTTAAACAGACTAGATCTGTGGTACCTACCCCATATGGTATTCTGCCTTCCTTCAGTTATCATATTGGTGATTGTTTAAATTTAAATTACACTCACATTCTCTTACATACAGTGGAAATCAGTTAACACAAAATGCAGGGGACCGGCACAAACCTTTCGTGTTAGCCGAATTTCATGTTAACAGAATTTCATGCTAACATTTTTTAAGATAAATTTTCATTTTAAATGCATAACATAATCTCGGGCCAATCTATGATACTACTATGATCTATCAGTATTGCTGTGTAATTAGCAAAATTATTGTATTTAGCTAAATATTTTATTTACCCGATTTAATCGATTGTAAGCCGACACCGATTGTAAGCCGACCCCCACTTCTCACAAGAAAAAAATTTGATTTTAATCCTCTCGCGTCCGAGAATGCCCGTAAATTTTTATACTCCCGTACGCGGGACCGCCCGAGACCACCCGGAAAATACGCTTTCAAATTTACCTCTGAAAACGTTGACTGGATGGCTTCTCTCTCGGAAATGACGTAGTATACTATATAAACACGAGATTTACATCGTATTTGGAAGATTTTTCTTAACTTTTTATACGAAGAATTTTTAAAAAATATTCGATCGAAATTCGCTATTTTTTGGACCCTGAACAATCTAATATATCTCACAGTAATTCTTCTACTTCGGAGATTTTTCAAAATATATATTTTTGGAGATTAATGTATAATTGTTTTATTTAATGTTTCCCATTTGGCGGCCATCTTGAATTTCTCCGGACTTTTAATGCCAGCAGGTGCCTCACACCTCAGGACGTGAGAGGGTTATTAAAGCGTTAACTAAAGTATTATCTAAAATTACGGTGACATAAAATACATTTTATTCACTTATTCATAACAACTTCTACGAAAAAAGAAATTTGACCTCGCGGGATCTTGATATAATAATACCCCGGGAATAAATTATGTAAATAATACGTGGTGCGTCAAAGTCTTAAAGAACGCAGCGATAGCGTTCGTATGTGTAAGGAGCTAACACAATGTTTCATTTTACTCGTGATTCGAAGCATTTGCCCTCCCTCCTCCACCTATCATGTTTCAGTGTTAGCTCCTTACGCATACGAGCGCTATCGCTGCGTTCTTTTACGACTTTGACGCGCCACGTATTATTTACATAATTTATTTCTTCGTAGGTGTTCAGTCAATTTGATTATTTTTTTGCATATATTGAAAGATCTCGCGTTATAATGTAACTACGGACATAAATTCATTGACTACTTTTTTGCCCCCGATTCTAAGCCGAGTGGCGATTTCTGAGATGGTAAAAAGGTAAAAAAAGGTCAAATTACAATCGATTAAATACGGTATATAATTATAATACAATAATGTCATGCCATAACTACATTTAAAACAAATTAATTTAATATTAAAGTTGTTACGACAATTCTAGCCTCTACTTTTTCGGGAAAAAATCAGTTAATTTTTTCTGAACTGTGTTAACGATCATTTTCTTTTCCACAAATTGTTCCAAATTGTCCAACACTTCATACATATTTTCTCCATCTGATTGAGCTTCTAAAAATCTCTGCACACATTTAAACATTCCGAGGATATCCTCAGTACTCTACTTCGTCATTATCATCATCGGCACTTATGTCACTTTCACTTTCTGCTATTAACCCAGGTCTAACAATTTCTACAATATTACTGTCTGTTAAACTTGTTGCAGTACAAATATGGTCATCCACTCCAATATAGTCATTAAGTGTGATTTCCTTTGACAAACTCACAATGGAAGACACTCAACCAAAGGTATTGAATTTGTAATCCCGAACTCTTTGCAAATGTCGGTTTTGGATCTATCACCGGCATCAGCCACTTCTAGAAGCTGCATTTTCACTTTTAGCGGTAGTGCATTTTTCTTACGGACTTTATTAGCCATTTTTAATATGGACTATGTATTTAATTTTTTATAAATATATAAAACCAAAACTTAAATGATTCCAATGAATAGGAAAGATTTCGTTCATTTAAAGTGCACCAACGGTTTCACTCAGACATTCAGCAGCAACTGATAGTTTAGAATTTCATGAATGTTATTTATAGGGATTTAGAGAGAAGAAAAATGGGAAGGAATTGGCTAAATGTAAATGGAGTAGGAGGGATTTGTTTACAGGAATTATGTAATTGGTTGACCAGTAGGTATTGGGAGATACCCACCAATCTCAACGCCAATAAGAAGCCGAGTTTGCAAGTCCATTTCTTAAGTGCAAAGATTGAAGTTCCAGGAATGTATTTATTGTGGAACAGGTGTCTGGAATAAAGCCTAATCTAGGTGAGCTCTCTCTCCACCCTGTCTCAACTGCCATTTCGTGTTATGCAGAAAATTTCACATAGGTTTATTTTATTAGGAGCGAAAATTATTTTTGAGTTAACCGGTATTTCATGTTAAGCGAATAAAATTACATTGAAAAGTATAGGCATCGGAATGGACCGAGCAAGCATTTCGTGTTATCCGTTTTCGTGTTAAGTGTGTTCCACTGTATATGATACATTCATAGATATTAGAGATGCACTGAATACTCATTTTGGCCGAATGCCGAATGGCTGAATATTATAATCAGTATTCGGCCTTGGCCAAATATTTCCATTATCATAAATTAGTGATGCACCGAATATAAGCTTCGGCCTTGGTAATCGGCCAAAAATTATTAAAATAATTTTTATCTTTCAAATTCTATGAGACGGAACTCTTTTGAATCTCAGAAATTAAATTTTCGTTCATTTCCATAAGAGTGTAAAAACACAACTTAAAACGGCGGTAAAACGACAAAGAAAATGCTGAAATACAAAATATTTGCCACAACGGTGGTTCTGGTCGCTCGCTTCAAAAACAAAGTGTGTTGATTGCTTCGAAGATGCTCGCTCACCGCTCACACGAGTACATGCCTTGACGCCAGAACTTGGGACATCGCCATAACATTACATTGTATTGTTTTTCCGCTTAGTCGCTCGCACTGCCCGCGTCGCTTGAACATGGGACGGAGCCTTAGCCTCGCCTATTAAATTTGAAAACGATACTAATAATAAGTTCTGGATTTACGAAAAATCTGCACACATCCCCAATGTTGACTGTGAAAATTGGTTACAATCGCAAGAATATTCCTCCCGGGGAATTTCCGAAATAGTTTTTAAAACACTACCAACCTGAAGTACCAACTAATGAACACTAATGTTTTCTATAGAAATCTATTAAAATTCTTTGTAAATATGAAGATATATATACAAAGAATTGCAGCCTTGTTAACTTTATTATATATTCTGTTATATAAAAATGTCTGCACTTATTAAATTCAAAAATGAAACGAAAACTCATTCGACATTGTGTCATTTTGATTTTGGCATGATGGCGCTACTGTTTATACGTCATATAATCAATGGTAGAAGCTTTCATGTGGTGGAACTGCGTTATATTTAATAAAATCAGTAAAACAGTAAAACCATAAAAACAGTAAAATCATAAAACGGTAGAAACTATAAAAACTATTGGTAAATGTTCCACAAGTCAAAAGGTAAAAGTTACGACATGTTTCGACTAGTCATAGTCATCATCAGGTGAGGGAAGTGGGTGAAGCAGCAAAATATATAGACAAGTGGAAGGGGGGAATGGAGTATGAAGGGGAAGGTAGGGAGTAACAAGGAAGAGGGGGTGGGGATGTTAGGAATTCGAATTTGAGGTAGCTGCCGGTAAAATAGAGGCTAGTAATGGAGAGTGGCTTAAAAACAAATGGTCATTAGTGAGAGTATGTTGGTTTTTTTTCAAATGCAAAAGAATTTCCAACTGTTCATGATGATTAAGCCTAAAACCTTTCCGTTCGACGTGGATAATTTCTGGAGTGAAGTCAGAGGAGTGGTTATTTTCGAACAGGTGTTTAGCAAAATGAGAAGAGTCGGATTTGATGGAGAAAGCATGCTTGTGTTTGTTGGCCCTAGTAATAAAATTTCTCCCTGTCTGGCTGACAGTGGCAGATGGTGACTTTTCGGGACCTGATACTAATAATATTTCAGGGGCCCCTTAACTGCTTATAATGAAATTTAAAAAAAATGAATATCCAATATGAACAAAATTTATTTCTAACAACATTATACACAAATACTATTAAAATAGCATGAAAAATATCACAAAAATGAAAGTTATTCTATCAAAGGAACATAAAATGGTATACAAAATATCATATAAAAATCTGATGTGGCCAACACATGACTTTCTCCATATTTGGGGTATAGATATTTAAATTATTATGAATAGCATTATGAGGCAAAATTATCATTTCGTATCATAAAAGAATACAGTCGTCCTTATTGCCGTAAATTATATTTGAATATGTTTAGGGAATTCACCGCTACATGGTGGTGGTGCTGTGTACTGGAAATTACGAAAAAGTTGAATATCTCTGAAATGGATATTTCTAAATTGTTTTTATAGTTTCTACCGTTTTATGATTTTACTGTTTTTATGGTTTTATTGTTTTATGGCTTTACTGATTTTATTAAATATGTTTATACGTCATATTACATCATGCAAAAATCTGAACCAGATGTCAGAAGTTGTCTGCTACTTACACAGTACAGTAAAACATCAAAATTCCAACTAATGAGAAAGAGTATTCTAAATAAACGAATTGTCCACATATTGGAACACACTTATATATTATACGTCGTAGGCCATAAAAACGAGTAGCACATAATTGTCAGGCTGAATCCAAGATATGTGAATTGTATTGGCAACAACTCAATGTATTATGCTTTTATTTAGTGTTTTCAGCTTCTATTATGTCATTATCATTTTTCATTTTATCATTTTATCCAAAGGCCGAGGCCAAAGCCAAATAGCAAATTTTGGCTGAATACCGTGGCCGAAGCTGAGCTTCGTTGCATCACTAATAGATATACAATACATACAATGTCATAATTCCCAATTTTTTAAAAGATGATCTGCAGGATTCCCTGATTTTTAAATTAGCTATGCTTCTTATAGCCCTTTTCTGAATTATAAAAACCCTATTTACCAGTGAAGCTAGCGATGCTCCCCTAGAGTGAATACAGTATGACAAATAAGGATATACATATTAATCCATAATACAATGTCAACAACACTTTGGTATCAACTAAATTGTGTAGTTTTGTAAGTACAAATATACAGGAAGATATTTTTTAACAAATAATATCAATAGGTAGCTTTTCTAGAACAGCCCTCACTCACATACAACATTTATAAGAGTACATCATACAGAATAACTGCATGTTATCTGTAATATTTTCCTGCTGGAGATAACTTATCAATGAATTTTATTTCCATAGAAATATAGCTTTCCTTATCATATGGAAAGGAAAGCCAATTTTTGGAATTTTTGCATATATTTAAAACTAGCAGAATTTTCTGTTGAATTTCAACGGATTTAGTGAAGCTACTACAGCACAACATACAAACTCTTTAAAATATACAGTAGATACTTTTTAAATTACAATTAGCTTTTCTTAACAATTAATCATATTTGCTTGTAACAATCCATTTCCGAGCCTATTGCATTCAAATATAATGATAATTTTATTTCCTATCATATCACTTTTGCCAAATCCAGCTGCATTTCTTGTGTAATTATGCCTCACTGAAGTATTTACTTGTATGGCTTGAAAAAGCAACGTACAGTTGTCCATGATTGAAAACTGACTCCGGTAAATGTACACCAGATACGTGAGCTTATTTACATTAATAAACATTATAATGTAGAACATAATGATTTTACTTACAAAAAATGTAAGATTCGAGTATTCAATAGACGAAAGAAGGTTCAATTACTTTCATTAATAAACGCTTCCTGAATAATAATCAGTATCTATTTATGCTGCTATCCATAAATATCGATTGTTTCATTGCTTAAACAAAAGTGCAAATCGAATAACGCTAAACTTTCATCTATTTATAAACTTCATTGAAGCTAATTGAATCGGAAGTAACAATGACGGCTGCCTTGGCAACGCCCGGGAGGGGTACGAAAAATCCACAAAATTTTGAAACAAACAGCGTATTTCTGAAAACTTTGACCATGTAACATGTAAACTTCACAGGAATAAGACAGTATAGAGTTTTATTCGTCGAATAAAGTAAAAATGAAAAAAATTGGTCCATATTTACGTAATTTTATGCTTGAAGGTATAATACCTTGCAAGTCAAGAAATGTATTCGTACGTGTTATCTTATCGGAAAATGTTAATCCCCTATATTGGCAGCAATAGTTAATCCCAGTTGACCAAACCTTGACCATTCACTAAGTTAGGATGTAAGGAAAAATCGTACCAAATTTGGTTATTCTAGCTTTTATCGTTTAGGAGGAGTTCCATGAACAAATACACAAACCAACAAATACACAAACACTTGCTTCAAAATATATTATAGTAGACAAGTTAGGAAAGTGTACCACAAATGGGTGCGTATCGTGCAATGGAGTACAGGCATCTCCCGAGAGTCGACAGGGATGTGTTCCTGAAAATGTGACCAAATCTCAAACCGTCGAATGTCGAATTGGCACAAATTCAAACAATTAGAACAGAAATAATGATGTCTAGACTGAAACTAAACCTCTCGTGGTCGGGTGGGATGAAAATTACTTCGTGTAAACTATTTTCTAATTCAACCAATCGATCAGCTGGGTTGATTTGACAGGTCAAATTCTCAAGTTGGTCGAATCTCAAACAGTCGAATCTTGGGAGTCGCCTGTATTTGAATGAAATGACATACATGTACGTAAGGGAAATAGCATTTTAAAGTTCTTTTCTTCGTCATAAATAATCCATTTTCTTCCTATTTCAAAATATTGCGTGCACACATAAGGAAATTAAATGTTTGTTTGTGATATTGTTTATGTTAGCAACGATGAAGAAGTAACCATGCAAGATAATGTGTAAGTTCAACTCGAATTAAGACATTTTTGTTTGATTTTCTCGATAACGGCTACTCCTATGATAAAAATGTATAGGGAAAGAAATACTCTAATTTATTAGTTCTACAAGTTTTATTTGAAAAATATTTTGATATGAGCAATATTTTACGAGATATGACGGAAAGTTGATTTTTTTATCACCAGTAAAGTGGTACCCCTGATTGGCATACGTGATTCATTTTTCCAATTTTCTTATTATATTTGATTGTGTTCTTTATATCAAATTTCATGAAAATCCATTTGGTAGAAGCCGAGAATGAACATGCGGATGTACGGACGGACTGACAATAATAGGCACCCAAGCGCCTAAAAAGATTTTCCATCCCTGGTTTAGGTTATTCCTCTGGCCATGAATTTGTTGTGAATTCTAGATGAGTGTTTTAGATACAGCCAGGGGTGAGCTGCAGTTGGCTCACACGAACGCATTGTGAAATTTGGACCCACTCACCGAGCCCATACTTAAAATTTATCACATATTGTACATACAACAGCATGGATGTTCAACTTCTAATATGATAGGGAACATATTTCTCCTAAAGCACCTGCCAGAGGGCTGCAATATGAACAAGGGCCACAACAGATAAACCGAAAAATTATTGTCTATCAGGAAACAAGTGATGCGGGAGTGAACGTCAATTTCTAATCCATCTCTTTTCTTTAAAATATAGTTAGTCCATAGTTAAGAGATTGGCAGCATGCCCTACATATAGTGATCACGTTGTTAACAGATTGGCAGATCACCCCTTGATACAGCAGTTACCCGTGTTACTTTTTGTATTTTAAAATTAATAGATGAGTTTGAGACTTCATGGAATTCCATATTATGGAAGAAATGTGGTATTGTTAAAATAAAAACAATAGTTTGAATAAAACTTCAGCTTATTCCACATTATGTTTTTATTTTAAAAATGCCACATTTCCTACATTTAAAAATATTTTTCAAAATTTTTAATGTTACCTATATCAGTTACTTACGCTATAAATTTGGTGAAGTTATATCCGTTCCAACTGCCATCTGTTACCACATTTAAATCCACTAGAGGATATCCTTTAAAGAGTTCATCATCTCCATAGTAGCCATCTGCACAGTGTTGGTCATCTATATCGGTAGCTGTGTTGACAAATGAAACAATTCTTATTGCAGTTTTTTAATTGTTCACTATTTTGTAGCCATATTTTTGTTTTATAGTGTTTCTGAACTTACTAAGATATTTTTGAAAGTCCTGCACTGATAACTGCACAAATTCTTGCAGCAGTTCATCTTCAAATTGCACATTAGGAAAATTTTTGTACAGTACTTGGGCAAAGGACAGTGTCTAAAATCAAACAAAACATGGCTGAAAATATTTCAAAATTAATTTCAAGAAATAGTTTTTCAAGTGGTGTAACTGTTTTTCACCCCTATTTTGGTAAGCATTACTAGTTATTGATAATATCTATTCAAAGTCCAACCTGAGAGAGAAGTATATTGATGTTATTTTCGCTTGGGTTCCCACCTCCAGCTCCAGAGCCACGCAAAAACTTTTCCAAGCGATTGCACCATTTTAGCTCTGGTTCTCCATATGCAGCCATTCCCTTTTCTAAGTAATACATCTCTAATATTTGCGAAAGCCTCATTCGACCTTTCACTGTGTTACTCCATCGTAAAACTCCAGATCCTAAAAGTAAACCTACACAAAATTTTAGTTTTAGTAATGGTTTTTTACATTGTTTAAGTTAGTGGTTTAAGGCACCTTTTGATGTCTAATTTTTTAGAATATATTAAATATTCCTTTGACTTCAAGAGCCCACATGTTTGCACAGTAAATTTGTTAATCATTATTCATCCTTTTGGAATAGAGTTAAAGTCTGTTCACTTTCTTAAGTCTCTTGACCTTCATAGAGCAAGTAGCCAATCACGAACGTTTCCCCTTCCATCGCCCCTCACAACTTTCGCGTGGGAGGACAGATACCGGTGCGCGTTGCCAGCTCTTGCGGATTTTCACATTCAGCTGATATACTACACAATTTCTAAATAACATAACTTCCCTCCTATTAGCCATTGCAGATCATAAACTCAGCAGGGTAACAAAAACAACAAAACTAATAACAAAAAATAACAGTAACAAAAAATTAGAACTCCACAGCAACAGCAATGAAACAGCGGTAGAAATGGCAACGCAGACGGATGTGAATGCTTCGAGAGCAAGAGTAAGACTGAGTTCCTCCCCACTACCTTCCCAAACGAACCGTCTCCTATTGGCTGCTGCTAAGTGGCGTACTTCCCGTATTCAAGGTCAAGAGACTTTAGATAGTGAACAGAGTATAATATCCACAGATGAAAGTGTGCAACAGCCTCACTATTTGCCAATTGAATCACCTTGCAATGGAAATTCTTCTGCAGAAAAAGTTGTAAATCAACACTCTCTACAAAATGCAAATGCATTCATATAGGTAGATATTTACTAAGTTTCATCACATAAAAAAATACATTCTAATTCCTGAGCAAATCTAATATTAACTGCAAACTAATTATGTGGACCATTGTTTAACATGGTATTCATGTTCAACTTAATCTATGTGCATATCTCCGTAAAAGAACACACACTCCTGTAAGCATGTTACCAAAAAAGTATTCAAATTAAACAGTATTATGTAAATGTATACATATTTATAAATTTGTTATGTTGTAGAGTTGAATTTGATGAAGAAGGTATTATACTGTCATATAAATCCTCCTCACCATCTATCCCTCCTCTAATTTCAGCATCTGTCATTTGAAGGTCTGTATTTCTCATAAGATAGTACCATTGGGCTACCCGTGAATCGATTGGATATGTTTCTGCTGCAGATGATACATTGGGTCCTCCTCCCCACCACCCATCTGCCCCAATAACAAAATCTGCTCTGATTGCTTCACGAGCCTTTTCAGAAGTCTTAAGTTTGTAAGGTCCTTGGTAAATTGCCACTTCAGACAGTTCTCCTGAAACAGAAGATGAAATTTCATACATTTGATTCCGGCAATGTTAATCTTTAAAAATAATATTATTAGCATCACATCCATATAAATAAAGAACTTATGGATGTGATCTTATATAAAATGGTTATTTTGAGCTCTTTTAAATCATTTGTGCACTTGATACTTAAACAGGACTGGTTTGCTATTTCAGGGCAACTGATTAAACTGTTTTCCTAGGACTTCAGGACAAGAATTTAATCTTGAATTTGAAATGAAATACAGTAAAACCTCACATAGTGCAGTAGCTGCACTCCTTGAAATTGCCACATCTTGTGAAACTGCTTTATATGAAGCATTAAGTTAATAGGAAAAAGGGGGTTAGGTTCTTGGATCTCATATTTTCTACATTTTGTAGAGTAATTTTTTGGCCATATTTACCATATTTACTTGCATAATCCACGTCTTCACATAATTCACGCAAAAATAATATAATACTGTATTTAATCATGTAATAACCACACTTTTCCTCCATTAGTTCCCATCAAAAAGAGAGGTGCAGATATTACATGAGATTTGCCCGTTTATATTTTGGACGTAGGCCACCCGCAAAATGCCTACTCAATACTTCAGCGTTTTTCGATAGGTGCAATATACTGTGCATTTTATTTCCCCAATTTTTAACCAAAGTATTTTCTAAATTGTGTGAAATAATATAATAAGCATGTTATTTATCAGTTTTTTTTAAATTTCTTGCCAGCTGTCAGTAGGAAACCTAAATCACATAAATATTCTATGTAAATAGCAGTGTCAGAAAGAGTCCATTCTCATAGAAAAGGTGATAAAAGAGAAATAAACAACTGAATTGCATATATTTCTCATTAAATACAAAGGAATTCAATAAGATTACTTTTAATTTGTGACATTATCAAATCACATTTTACTGCAACTGCATTTTTAGTTTCTTTAAAAATAATGCAGTTTAAATTAAATGACTTTAGAATGCGTAATGACTCAAAATGAAACCTTTCTGAAAGATTATGGAGCTAGACTCCAAAATATGTTTTCTAGAAGTCTCCATGTAATATAATGACTTTGGATATCAATTTTTCATGATTATGTACATTAAAAAAGTATTAAAAAGTCGTTTTTAGAAGTCACTTCTTAAATATTTGCTTGTTGTCATAATTGTATCAACAAACTCTGCTTCAGATAGATTATTCAACCGATGTTACTGTAAAATATTAAAATCAAAATTTTACACGAATTCCATTTTTTCCAAATATTTAACTTTAAAAACTGGGTTGTGGGCATTACATGTGTGAGGGTATTATTCGAGTAAATACGACAATACCGCGCATAACGTGGAAAAAATAGCTGATGGCAGTTATTTGAATTCTGAGGAAGTTATCAGAAATTATTTTGAAGATAGCTTCAGTTCAGGTTTCCTTGGCTCTAAAGTGTAAGATGACATTTTGCTATAATGGAGTCTCTTATGCTAGAAACAGTACAGTGTGATCTTTGAAAAACATCTGGATGTGATATCATTCAGCAATATCACTAAAAGAAATTTATATTAAATATATTTTAAATGACTATCATATTAAAAATTTCAATTTGTGTAGACAATGTGCAGTTGAAAATTTTCTCTTTGGTCAATATTCACTCCACTCGTATCAGCTTTCTCCAATATGACCTTCACATTTGATTCTTGTATAGATTCCTGATACATCTTGCTTGATGGGCATTCGCAACTCTTAGATGTACAGATACAATTTAACCTAAAACAAGCACAAAAACATTTACATTTGATACTGGATCACCATCGTCAAATTAAGACATTTGTGAGGAGACAAAATGGGTTTGAGATGAGTTCTACTTGGTAACATTGTAGACTTCCATTACATGTATCTATTTCTCAGCTATCCAGCATCTACAGGGATTGAAGGGTGCCAGTTGCTTGAATTTGCAGGTTGCATGAACAAACATACATTTTTTAACCCTGCGGTACTTGCATGAATTTTTTGAACGTCAGTACTGGTGCGGGGTGTACCTGACACCCCACACGTATTTTTGTTAAAAAATTAATTTATCAACTGATAAATTTTTATTAGGTATGTTTTTTTACTGTTTGTGATTATTTATAAGTTAACTTGAGCAAAATACAAGATGATTTAGGATTATAAATATAGTTTGTAAAAAGTGTTCTTATGAACCTTTACAGGTGTCAATAGGTGAAGTAATATCTACATCTACATAATACCCTGCAAGTCACCTTAAAAGGGGGTGCAATGCACCAAGGTACCCTAGCTTACCTTCCTTTCCTCTTCCTATTATGTTCCCTTATCGTCCTAGGGAAAAATGATCCTCTGTGTCATTCCGTCCTACATTCGATCTCGCAGATCTTATCTTTGTTGTCCTGCCTTCCGATGTACCAAGTTCTGACAGTTTGATATATTTAGGAGTTATATTGACTAAAGAATTAGGATGGGGACAACATATCGACAAAATTGTCGCAAAAGCATACAAAAATTTACATTTTATTATGCGAAATTTAAGGAAAAGTGCAAAGGATGCCAGAGAATTGGCGTAAAAACAACAATTAGACCATTGTTTGAATTTTCCACAAGTGTGTGAGATCCATATGAAATTGGGCAAGTAAAAAAGTTAGAAAAAGTGCAAAGGAAGGCAGCTCGCTTTGTTCTAGGTAGGCATAAAAGATGCGATAGTGTAACAAATATGTTAAAAGAATTGGGTTGGGCCACCTTGAAAGAGCGAAGGAAAATAAATAGACTAGGGAGCCTGTATAAGGCATATACGTTAGCTCAGGGGTGGGAGGAAATTAGCAAAAGGTTAGAAAAACCCAACTGTTACGGTAAAAATGTCCATAAATTTAAAATAAAAGTAAGGAAACAAAAAAGTGATAAGGGTAAATATTCCTTCGTGAACTGAGCAATAGAGGAGTGGAATGCCCTACCTGAAGAAGTCTTAAACCCTTTCCCTAAAAGCCTTAAGGTACTCAAACAGAGACTTCGGGCTATGAAGTGATTAATTGTAAATACATGTTGCATGTTGTAAAAGTCATAAAACTGTTTATTTCCTTATTTTTCTTTTGCCGTTTAATAATGTGAAATCATGTTCGATGTTCTTTAATAATGTGAAAATAATGCTTAATAATATTTAATAATGTGAAAATGTTCATTTAAATACCATTACCACCAGGCTGTAGCCTACTGTAATGTTCTCTCTCTAAATACAGTAAATACTAATATGTCGGACTTCTGATAAGATTGACTGTCTCATTCGCTAATCCCTCAGACATATATTTTTCTACCAAATTAAATCTAGTTTGCAGTCTACGTTCCTCTAACAAAGCCCATTCGTGATTTTTTATTAATTAAGGTACACTTTGATTACAATCATAATTTCTCTTTATGTATCTAGCTACCCTTCGCTGGACCTTTACTATTTCTTTAGTGAGTTCCTTTTCGTAAGGATCCCACACAGCTGATGCATATTCGATTTGCGGTCAAACCAAGGATAAATAACATAATTCCTTCATTTTTTCTGAGCTATTTTGAACTATTCTCCCTAAAGTCTAGCTTTTTGTTAGTGGCACCTACCACTTTGCGAATGTGGGTGTTCTATGAGAGATTCCGATGGATTGTAACTCCTAAATATTTAACTGAATATGAAATAAGAATCCTCACTCCATCGAACAAATAATTAACATTCAGCCAGTTATTGGTTCTCCAAAAATTGTTGATGCAGCTTTTCTATTAGTTGATTTCCAGCTGCCATTCCTTATACCATTCTAAAATAGCATCTAAAGCATTTTGATGACACCGATGTTCTTCCATATTGCTTATCTCCCTATAAATGACAGTGTTGTCTGTGAAAAGCCTAATTTTACTGTAACTACTGAGCTGATATCATTTATGTAAATTAAAAATAACAATGGTCCAAGCACACTAGCCTGTGGGATGCCAGAGACCACATCCACTAAGCTCGATGACTTCCCATCTATAACAACCTTTTGTTTCCTATGATTTAAAAATCCACGGATCCAGCTAATAATTTTGGAATGAATGCCTAAGGTTTCTAATTTTGTTATTAACTTTCTGTGAGGTACTTTATTGAAAGCTTTCCTAAAATATAGGAAGATGGCATCGACTTGCCTATTATGTTCTCCGCTTCTCAGTATATAATAATAATAATACAATTTATTTCACCATTGGCAAATACATTTGCATGGTTTCGTCACAATATTAAATATTTACAAAACAAGACAAGAGGAGAGAAAATATAGATATGCTAGCAAAGAAAATACAATGATCAATAACACAAAGAAAAGCAAAATCATACTTTATCATCTAGGTATTCACAGACACTATAGTAAGTTTTCTTCAAGAGGAACTTTTTAATTTTTCTTTTGTACACTTTGTATGACTGAACTGATTTAATATCCACAGGCAGATTATTATATATTACAGAGGCTGAGTGATGAGGACCTTTTTGAGAAAGAGCATTGTTGTAGTCATTGATGTGAATGTGAGATAGCGAGCGGGTGAAATGGCTATGCTATTCTGCATTTGTGGGGAAAATGTGATGGTTTGATCTAGCAAAAGTTGCACAACTAAAAATGTAAAGAGATGGTAGGGTTAAGATATGGAGAGATGAAAACAAGGGTTTGCCATGTGTACGGTAAGGTACTCTACATAAAGCTTTGACTGCTTGTTTCTGTAAGGAAAAGACATTAATAGCCAGTCTACAATTACCCCAAAATAATATTCCATAGTTTAATAATGAATGCACTTTAGCATAATACAGAGATAATAAGCTTTCAATAGGAAGTAATGGAGCCAATTTTCTTAGCATAAAGACTCCAGTATCTACTTTTTTAGCAACTCCATTGATGTGATCTAGCCAATCCAAATTCTCTTTAATATGTAGCCCAAGGAAATTGGTGGATGAAGATCTAGCAATGCTTTTATTGTTCATTTTAAGAAGTGGGCTACTATATGGGATAGCTTTTTTATTGTGAAATAATAAGTAAGAGGTTTTATTGATATTTATAGCAAGATTGTTTAGATTGCACCATTCCATCATTTGGTTAGCTGATCTGTTAGCAACCTCAACCAGAAGTGGGAGACTATCAGCAGTTACCAGGTAGGATGTGTCATCGGCATATAGGTTCGGAAAACAATCAGAGAATTCTTTGGGAAGGTCATTCATGAAAATTATGAAGAGAAGTGGTCCAAGAATTGATCCCTGAGGAACACCAGTATTAATTTTTAGAGGTGTAGAATTAGCTGTGGTAGAGCCATTTCTAGCTCTTTGAGAATACCTCACAATTTGATAGCGGTTACTTAGAAAGGAAATAACCCAGTTCAGGGAGTTGCCCCTGATGCCCAAATTACAGAGCTTCCCAGAAAGTATTTTATGGTCAATACTGTCAAATGCTTTACTGAGGTCATAAAATATACCTAAGGTATGCTGTTTGTTATTGAAAGCTTGGTGTAATCTGTTGATGAGGTTGAAAGCAGCAGTAGATGTTGACTTCTCTTTCCTAAAGCCATGTTGATTAGAAGTTAACAAATTGAAGGAGTCAAGAAAAAGCAGTATGCGATTATAAAATAATTTTTCAAATATTTTAGAAAAGGCAGATAGAATAGAGATTGGTCTATAGTTTTCTGATTCTGAGGGTGAACCTTTTTTTAGTTATTGGAGATACACGAGAAAATTTTAGGTTAGTAGGGAACTGTCCAGTGCTGAAAGATAGGTTGATTATAGTAGATAGAATAGGTGCAATGATGTGGGAGCTTATCTTAATAACTGTCATGGGAATATCATCTATACCGCTAGAAAAGGAGCTTTCAAAAGATTTGATGATATCTATTATTTCCAAAGTATCAGTGTAGTGAAGAAAAACAGAATTTGAGAAAACAGAGCTGGTATTCCTGGAGGGGTATTCAGGGGAAGATGCTGCTTTATCATTAGTATTGCAAAATTGATTGTTAAAGTTCATAGCTATATCAGCTGGATTAGAAACTACTATGCCATTGAAGTCTATGAAAGAAGGACTTAAGTTGCTGGATGCAGCATTGGAATTTAGTTTGATAATGTTCCATGATGCTTTAATCATATTATTGGAATTATTTATATAGTTTGCATTTGCAGCTTTTCTCTCAGCTGATAAGTGCATTCTGAAGTCCTTTAGAGCACATAAGTATGCCCCACGAAGGTTAGAGTCAAGAAATTTATATCGAAAGTATAAGTCCCGAACATACTGAGACCTGATAATAAGATGAGAAGAGTATAATTTTCTTTTATGCACGTTTACATTATGTTTAATATTTCTGACAGGAAAGGCTGCATTAAAGCAAAGGGTGAAAGTGTTCATGAAAGAATTCCATTTAGAATCAACACCACTTGCATAGTGAACATTCACAACTAGACCGAGCTGGGTGTTGCAAGACCTACTCTTCCTGAAGTTGTGATGGCAATTGTCTAATAATTAATTACTGTCAAGAATACACATTATGTTCCATTAACGAGTATGTGCTCAAGTATCTTGCATGATATTTAGGTTAGGAAAATGGGCCTGAAGTTGTCTGGGTTTTCTTTGTCAGTGCTATAAATAAAACAAGGAATTACGAAAAAGTCTTTAGCTTTTTCAATTAAAGGTACTCCTGAAATAGAAACACCTTCTGACCATTTTAACGTAAACCATTCATGCAACACATGATCTAAATCCTCAAATTTCAGAGTATGAAAAGTATGCCGTTTTTCAATGTTTTTCACACCATCTGATTCCACATTACATTTTTTCAACTTTGCTGTTTGTGCTTTTATATCATACATCATTGATGTGTCATTATTATACACCTTCATAAGTTCCTTACAATTTTCACCTATTTTTAGTCTTCTACATAATTCCAGTTTCTGTTTTAACGTCAATACAACACGTTTACGTTTCTCACCAAATTTCTTATAGATCTTTGGTGCCATAACAAATGGATATGATAACAATATAATGATATAAATATACCAGCACAAATAACTGATACTTTCCAAAGAAGGACAGATATTAGAGTATCTGGAGGTCACTTTTGTAACAAAATAAGTTATTTTTCAAATTTTCTGGTTGCATGAGCTTTCCGGATGGATGAATGCCGGATAACTGAGCTTTTTCTGTATTTGCAACATAAGAAGAGCAAAACATGGTTGAGTTTGCAGCATTATCTGATAAAAGTGGCAGGTTCTAAAAACAAAATAATGTTTAATAAAACTGTTGAACATGGTCTCTCTCTATCAGATGAGGACCCAAAGCCTCACCTATATTTATTACTTTTTCCATACGTAGTATAGTGATAGTATTGTGATCATGAAAAAAATCGACATCAAGATTTCAGTGTAAATACACGTTTTGAGGTCCCTAGAACTCGTTTAGACTATTTTCGGAATGATGTCACTGTGTTTGTGTGTATGTGGATGGATGGATGGATGTCTGTATGTGATTGTGGGCACTCTAACTCAAAAAGTACTTGTCATATTAATACCACATTTCATATATAACACTTTAGAATGAGCATAAAGAACTTATTAGTTTTTGGACAATACCCATTAAGCAGAAGTCTAGGTTTATTCAAAACCGGATTCGGTTTTTGCGATATTTCTCCGACAATACGTCATTATTGTATACATTGACCATTACAAAAAAGGTAGAAAATATAATTTCCTACATCTTTTATTTCAAACAATTTTCCATAGCAGTTATTGTTTAGGAATTATTTATAAAAAATAATCGGTTTTTTCGGTTTCCGTCAAATACCTCCTTAAAAACATCGTAATTGGTCATCTTCGTGAGGACCAAAGTTGTAGAGAATAATATTTCCTCCATGTTTTGTTTGAAACAAATTTTCGTAGAACCATCCATTTCGGAGATATGTTGCTTTTTCTTAATTTCCAGTATACAGCGCCACCACCATGTAGCGGTGAATTCTGTAAATATATTCAAAATGTAATTTACGGCAATAAGGACGACTGTATTCTTTTACGATAGGAAATAATAATTTTGCCTTATAATGCTATTCATAATAATTTAAATATCTATACCCCAAATATGGAGAAAGTCACGTGTTGGCCACGTCAGATTTTTTAAAAATATTGAATCCTTCCAAAGAAAGCATCTAGAACACATTCTTTGAGAGACTCTGCAGTCTTGAAGATCTTTGTTTGGCTCTAGGTGCAGAACTCGTATCTTCAATGTATGGGTTAAATAATATGAATATTTTCTTAATTACCAAGTCTCAGCAGTTAATATATCTGTAATTACAGTAGTTACACCAACTATTAATATTTTTTATAGAAGGAATTGTGGATTTTAAAAATCCATATTCTCTTGCTAGTGAGCTATAACTTCAGACCTTAGTTATTTTCTATAATATTGTCATTTTATCGTTCATAGATAATAATTTTCTTACTTTTTCCTCCTTTGGTCCACTGTAAACTGTAATAACTCTTTTAGGAGCCATGATGACAAAGATATGATCCGATAAAATCACAGAGATCAAACAAACATAATATCAACATCCAGAACAGCTTCGCAAATGATTATAAATAACTCAGCAGTTGTTTCTTCAAAGATCATCATCTATTGAAGATCTGCCAAAATTGCATTTGAATTTTTCTCCAAAAAATCTGATGTGGCCAACACTTGACTTTCTCCATATTTTGGGTTATAGATATTTAAATTATTATGAATAGCATTATAAGGCAAAATTATAATTTCGTATGGTAAAAGAAGACTCGTCCTTATTGCCGTAAATTACGTATATTTTGAATGTGTTTACAAAATTCACCGCTACATGGTATTGGCGCTGTATAATGAAAATTACGAAAAAAGTTGAATATCTCCGAAAGCGGTGGTTCTACGAAGAATTGTTTCAAACAAAACTTGGAAGAAATATTATTCTGTACAACTTTGATCCTTACAAAGATTACCATAACGACGTTTTTAAGGAGATATTTGACGGAAACCGAAAAACCCATTCTTTCTAAATAATTCCTAAACAATAACTGCTACGGAAAATTTTTTCAAATAAAAGTTGTATGAAATTACATTCTCTATAATACTTGTATCAATTTGTATATACAATAATGATGTTTAAACGGAGAAATATCGCAAAAACCGAATCGGGTTTCGAATAAACCTCGACTTCTGGTTAACCGATATTGTCCAAAAAGTAATCAGTTCTTTATGCTCATGCTAAAGTGTTATATATGAAATTCGGTATTAATATGACAAGTGCTTTTTGAGTTAGAGTGCCCAAAATCACATACAGACATCCATCCATCCACATACACACACACACAGACATCATTCCGAAAATAGTCTAAACGTGTTCTAGGGACCTCAAAACGTGTATTTCCATTGAAATCTCGAAGTTGATTTTTTGCGTGATCATAATACTTTCCCATTACTATGAATGGAGAAAGTAAAAAGAGCAGTCAAAGCCATGCAAAATGTCTCATACACAACTCCTGGCAGGCCTATCTTTTCCTCACTTGAAATCTTGATTTTACCATGTAGGTATCTACATCATAGACAGTGCAGTCTTTATTAAGAACAACCTCTCACCGTTTCTTAAAAATTCCTCATTACATGATCACTACACAAGGACAAGTAGGGACAATCATATTAATGATTATGCTCTCACTATTTGCCAACATGGGCCTCACAACTCTCTTTCATTAATTTACAATAAACTACCTTCATTCATTAAATGCAAAATTCCCAATTAATTCAAATGTAATCTGAAAACTTGTTGTTAAACAAATCTTACTTTAGCACAAAAGAGTTCTTAAATGATAACTTTAGGGAGATATTGTAATACTGTCCTTCTTATAGCAATGTCATAATATTTAATCATAATATTTATCTACTCGAGTATAGGTCGAGTTTTTAAGACCAAATTTTTAGCAAAAAACTCAGAGGTCGATTTATACACAAGTAATATTTGTGTTAGGTTAAAACGCATGATGTTATTTGCCCTACGGTTGTTAAATTTTGATGGAATTGAAACTATTGTTGTATTTAAACTGTATTGATAACTATCGAATATTTAAATATCGATGTATACGAAAGAATAAAGTTACTATATAATTCTGTGATCCCAAGTTGATCTCTGATGCTCCGCAAATAATTAAGCAATTTTCATTAATGCAATGTTCAGCAAGATGATGGCGGCAGGACAAAGAACGACAGCAAGACAGAGACGCAATATGTAAACTCCGTAATATGTAAACAACGAAATACTTCATCTGGGGGGAGCATCGCACTACTATGCTACTACTTGACACCAAGTAGTTAATTTGATAATCAAAGAATTGTAGAGATGCAACAAAGAGTTTTTTTTGGATTCTTTACATGGAACTAAATGGATTTATATGCACTGAATAAAAAAATTTCATTTTACTACACCTGAAAAATTGGAGTCGACTTATAAATGAGATATTCAAAAAAACAAAAGTTTTTATTATACATGAGAATATATGGTAATTATTATGGTTTTTCCTTCCAACAAGAAAAATCTCATATGTCCATCACCTGACTTTCTCCACACAGAGTAATGAATATGATTGTTCTAGACATCAGCATCCTCAAGAAAAATTATCGGCTATTACAATGAACAATTTCAAAACACTTTCAGTAATATTTGTACAAGATTGTTTTTTTTTTAATTTTACACTTTCCAAGTTACTTTTTATTTATTAAAGGCCATAGATATCATTATGTATTCAGTTTTGTTCTTAGTGGTTAGGTCAGGTAAGGTTAAGCTTTGGCTACAAATTAAGCAATGCTCACAAGTATAATTTCTGATACAGGCGACTCCCGAGTTTTGAAAGTTCGAGATTTTGATCCAGCCAATCGAATTGGGAACTACTTTACGCGGAATAATTTTTGCGGAGTAATTGGTTCCGACCAACCACGCGAGGTTTAGTTTTGGTGTAAACGTAGTTATATCTGCTCTAATTGTTTGAATTTGTGCTGATTTCTCTCTTTTTTCTGTTAATCTTTTATTTAAATTTATTTATTTTATTGATTTGTTTATAAATTTATCACTTGACATGGCATCTAAAAGGAAATGTAATAGTGATAATGTAAGGGAATCAAATAAAAGAGTGCATAAGACTCATAGTTATGAATTGAAATTAGAAATTTTAAAGTGTGTTGAGAAAGGTGACAGCCATACTGAAATCGTACAATCGTTGGGATTGTGTCGTTCAAGTATTAGCACTTATACGAAACAGAAGGAGAAAATTCTAGAACATGTGATAAATTCACATAATTTGATAACAACAATAAACAGTTCCCCACCCAATAGCTCCACTCTTCCAACTAAAATCTCCAACCTTCACCTATACCACCCCCACCTCTTCACATACCTTATGTAATCTTTCTATTAATTACTGCCTAATTGCTGTGTATGTTACTTTGTATACATTGTTCAATTAAATAATTTGCTCAGTCAACTATTCATCCCTCCAACCTTCACCTATACCACCCCCACCTCTTCACATACCTTATATAATCTTTCTATTAATCACTGCCTAATTGCTATGTATGTTACTTTGTATACATTGTTCAATTAAATAATTTGCTCAGTCAACTATTCATCCCTCCAACCTTCACCTATACCACCCCCACCTCTTCACATACCTTATATAATCTTTCTATTAATCACTGCCTAATTGCTGTGTATGTTACTTTGTATTCATTGTTCAATTAAATAATTTGCTCAGTCAACTATTCATCCCTCCAACCTTCACCTATACCACCCCCACCTCTTCACATACCTTATATAATCTTTCTATTAATCACTGCCTAATTGCTGTGTATGTTACTTTGTATTCATTGTTCAATTAAATAATTTGCTCAGTCAACTATTCATCCCTCCAACCTTCACCTATACCACCACCTCTACTTTTTCCAATATTAACTATATTCTAACCTTCGTATTAAGGGATATAAAATATATAACATAAAACTATTCGGGCTATATTTTTCCGGATTTACAAAGTTTGTTTTATTTTGTTTAGTGTTAATTATTTCGCATCACTAATAGTTATTGAAATGAAATTTGAAACTCTTTATATAAATTTATGGATGACATAATTTAATTTAGACAATTCATTCGGAAAAAATATAGCAAAAACTACTTACTCTCTTTCTTTAAAAATTTCTAATGATAAAGCGATCTCTCTCCATATATTTTCCTTTACCGCATTATCTTTGTAATTCTTATGGCTGAGCTTGTACAGAACAGGATTATTTTTCACTAATTCTACTAATCTCTCATCCAAAACATCGCTAAACGATTTTGACTCCATCCTATAAAATAATAGCGTTATCCTTGCGTGGCACGCAGAAGTTGACTGGCAGGCAACCGTTGCGCGATGCGGATCAGTGATACTAGTGCGCGATGACGCTGCCTTCGCGCGCGCGATGCCTTGAAAACCGCCACCATGTAGCGTCCATTATTCAACTACTGCGTGATCACGCAACAGCGAATCGCGCAATCACGGATGCGTGGTTCTTGGAAACCACGGCTGCACTACTATGCTACTACTTGACACCAAGTAGTTAATTTGATATTCAAAGAATTGTAGAGATGCAACAAAGAGTCTTTTTTGGATTCTTTACATGGAACTAAATGGATTTATATGCACTGAATAAAAAATTTCGTTTTACTACACCTGAAACTTACAAATGAGATATTAAAAAAAATAAAAGTGTTTATTAAAAAAGTGGCGATCGACCTATACACAAGATTGACCTATACACAAGTATATATGGTAATTCTTCTATTGATTTCTGTTGTAATGTCCATTTCTATTATTTCTTTCTTTTCTTTTTTGACTTATTCCATGTCATGTACTTGGTCTCCAGGAATCAATAAAAATATTATTATTATTATCATTAAATGTTTCTTTTTAATAGAATTAATATATTATTGCAATTAATTACTTGCCTGCAAGAGTAGCTGCCCAGGTATTTAGAACTGAAGGTGTTGTTGGGATGTCATGGAAGACAGGATTAAAATCTGACATTCTGCTCTCTCCACTAATATCTTCGATGTGCAGGAGCTTTGAGGTAGGCACAGCTTGATATTGAAGGGCTGCAGCTATGCCTGCAATCACTGTCCCAGGACTAATTGTATCAGGCCTTAATGAATAAGGTGTGTGTACTGCAACTACTCCATCTTCTAAAGGGCACTCACTGAATTTACTCATGGTTATAGGCTTAACAATATTTGCTCTACGGCATGTAACGCCCTCATCCCCTCGCTCCCATATGTCCACCGTGCTTGACAGCATGAAATGTAGGGCACACTTGAAAATAATATAATTTCAAGGTCATAAATCAAAGTTACATGTTGCATATAATTATTCTCTTCTAATTGCTAGGATAATTACAACAACAATATATACACGGACGCTTTATCCAATGGGCAAAGTGGACAACTGCCCAGGGCCCCCTGATTTTAGCATCGGTACCATGTGCTTAACCCTTAGACAGCAAAAAAAACAAATTTTATACCACTCACTCATATGCGGCACAGTTTTTACCTAAACTAATTGTTTTAAACTGTGACTTTTTGATAAAATTTGATCCAATTTTACTTGTTTATACTCATCAAATATCCTAGTTTCAATAAAAAAGAAGCTCAAAATATGATCTGGATAACAAAAACCAACATAATTAAATATGAATTACACAAAAGACATTAGATTTATGGCATGTGACACGTGTGTGTAGAAGTTTCACACTGTCTGTTTAAATCATTTTTAAATTAAAGAAGGAAATAGTTCCTTTATTTAAAAGTAAAGTGAGGGGGGGGGGGGGGCAAGATCATACTTTGCCCAGGGTCCACCATTGCCTTAAAGCGGCCCTGAATATATGAGTAATATTTCAGAAATAGGTGCAAAGAAGATTCTATTTTAATGCACTTATTTGTGCTAGAGGACTTATCTAAGTATTCACTTCTGTTTTAGAATCTTAAACTGTGACATCAACTGACAGATTTCTCATAAAATTATTTTCAAACAATGACATCAATATCAAATGAATAAGGAGAAACAGAAATCAGGAAACCCTAGGTTTTGGCAGTGGCGGATCCAGAAAAATTTGACAGAGGGGCACATAATAAAAAATCTATAAACAAACAAACATTATTATGTGTTCTTGTAAGTTTCTACATATGATGCAGAAAGACATGAACCTCATATCCAAATATCATAGGTAGCCATTTGTAACAGTTAGCTGCACAACCTTGAAGAAAACGTTGTATAAATTTAATGGGAGTCCATTGAGAGTTATAATTAAGCGGTCATCTAAACTAGAATTCTGTAACAAAGACCTATTCTTAGATTTAATTATATTTAGAGCACTGAGACCTCTCTCACACAATGTCGTTGAAGTTGGAAGAACTGCTATTATAGATATCAACTTACTGAACAACCTTTCTCCATGTGAAACTATTGATTTAGGAATATCATCTAGCTTCAATTTCTTACATAATACTTTAACTTCATACCATTAACCAGTGCTGGCAAACGGAAAAAAATCGATTCTTTACGTTTTTCGTTACGGCCAAAAAAGCAATTTCGTTTTTCGTTACAATAAAATCTACATTTCATTTTTCGTTACGTTTAACGTTATAACGAAATAATTGCTTACAAAAAATGAGTACTTTTTATTTGATATTTATACCTCGTAAGTTTAAGTTTTTCATTTAGAATTATAGTTAAAAAAATTTTCTAAACCCCCGCCGCCCTCACCCTAAGACTCGAAAGTTGATCAGTGGGAAACATTTTCAAGGGTTCCCAAGATCAAGGAGTCTTTGGAACTTGGTCAGATTTTCCAATCCCTTCTCCGCGTGTAAGGCTTTGTTTTTCCAAATGGTATCTCCGGAAGTCTTCGCCTCGTTGTTACCCGCTGAGCAGTGATTTGAGGTCGTATTTTTACTTATATTTTCCAGAAGAAAACACTAACCATATCTATCGAAAACATAATTATATATTTTCCAAATATTTGTGAGTCAAAATTTCCGCCTCCAAAAATTTGGCACCCCAAGCGGTCGCTTGGTCTGCTTGTGTGAGCTTAGAAAGTAAATTAAAGATGAGTCGTACCAGCAAAATATATCGTACGATAGAAAGGAAATGAATCTAAATTACCACCTATGAAGGATAACTAAAGCCCATGTCACAAAACAAAGCAGGGCATCGACCCGTAATTTTTTTCGCTCCGGTTCACTCAAAACACAAAACTTCGGTTCGGTTATGGTTTCTCTCCGGCAATCATCAGTGAACCGGTTCGAACCAGTTTTTTTTGCTCCAACCTTAAAATATTTTAGGAAACTTTTAATAACTGATTTATTAATGTAGGTAATTTTCTAATTAAATCAAATACATCTTCACTATAACAATAGTGATATTTAAAAAACTAATAATCAAAACACAAGAATAAATTATTTAAATGTGAATATTTAGTATGTATTTTATTTATTTAAGATTATATTTAGAATTGAATATTTACAAACCATACATGCGCCGCAAATGATTTCAACATATTAGGAAAGTATAAAGTAAATTATAAATGAGCACGTTTTCTGCGATAGAGTATTCTAAACTTATTATATTATGCAAAGCATTCATCTCATTTTCTAATTTACTGTGCTTAGTCTTTAGTACTAAATTTCATTAAAATCGGCTGAATAGCTACGGAAAAAAATTGCATCCTGATAGAAGGACGGACAGACCGAAGCTAATATGCGCTAAAGCTGGAATGTCTAATAATGAATTATTAATATTTTTATTTACAAATCGTGTAGCAAAATAAGAGATCGTGTCGTCTCAATAGTGCCAGTAAGTTGAATAAGACATTATGTTATTTAATTAACAATTTATAGATCACGTCCACTGCTCGTATTATAGTGAAAACTGTAAATGCACGGCTTAATTTTTTCATTCAAAGATCATGTAAATGCATGGAAAAATGTATAAAATATTTATGAGGAAATTGGGGATCTGAGAATTCAGAAAGGCCGAGAAATGTTTATTAACATGATACAAATTTACGATGATTGAATATTTTTAACCACTTAAGTAGTGTGAGAATGTTAGACTAAGCGAAAGCACATGATTTTCACCCTGCAGCAAATAAAAAATATCTACGAACATCCAGGACCTGAGAGAGGTGAGATGCGGCCCTGGCCAGTTACAAATGTCACCCAACTCCGAAAACCATACAAATATATGAATAAAAACCTTTAGAATAAATTTTGGGGACCCCGCTGGACCCGGGCCAAGTGGCCCTGCTAGCCCCCCCTCTATCTGGCTCTGCGTACATCTACATATTACCTTGCAATTATCCAAGTTGGTGGGTGGCAGGTGATGCCGTGCACTAAGCAGTGCTTAACGATTTTTGTTGTCACGGGCAAGACTCCAATTGTCATTACTGAGCTAAGTAGCTTACTGACATCAAATATGCGAATGAATGTAATTTTAGCTATCTATCAATATACCGATAAATATACAGTGGAATCCCCATTTAACGTTTGTGTTGGGGACAAGTTTTTGTACCTTAAATCGAGTAATACATTAAATGGGGGTTATCTAAAATTGAAAGACTAAATGGCAGTTCACTAATGTAAGATATGTTTTATTAGTTAAAACACAAATATTAAAGGTATAGATTAATTATGATCAATTTTTTCATTCGTAAAATTTCACAGAACGAAGATGGCTGAGAATAATACCAACTGTAAGTCCTCTGGGGAAGGTGATTCTTCTAGCTTATGTTTTTTTTGTGAAATTAGTGGTCATTTCATGGCTGTGACCCTCATTGCACCTCCTAGCAGTGAATTTGCAGTCTTTAATTTTTCCGAGACAAACTTTCTTAAAACTTTTAAGCAAATAAACACAATTGAAGCGCTCCTATATAGGAGGAATCAACCAAGCATGCAGATTCTTTCAGTTTTTTAAGTTCGCATGCTATAATGAATACATGATATAACTGGGCTCGCATAGTTTATATAAGATAATACAGTAAAACTCCGTTATAACACAGGTTTCGGGAGACAATGTAACCCGCATTATCGGGAACCCACGTTATTTCGGTAAATAATTTTAAAAAACATGAAAGTATATGCATTATAAAAAATTTAATTGCAAAATACTATAAAAACTGTATCGTGTTTTGATTTAAATGCATACATTAATTTAATCGGTGTTTTTAAATAGTTCGATATTTTCTTTTGGCGTGACAGCTGATGGCATTTCTTGTCACATACGTCTTAATGATATACAAACGTAAATGATGAAGATGATCACAATCACTCTGTCTCTCCATCCAATTCATCACTTCACTGATGTTATCCAATACTTTGCTTATTTAAGGGGTCTCAACCTCACACATCTCTTCATTCTCGCTGTCATCTTCCGATAATTTTTCTGCGGTTCTGGACTTCAGCTACAATTTCTTATCATTCTTATAGACAGCGACGGGAGTTTAGCAACGCGGTAAAATTTGAACCAAGTTGTTTACGAAGAAAATAAATTGCGGTAAAATTTAAAACAAGGATGTTTATGAAGAAAATACATGGAATCATTTTGTGGGGCATGACTAGACCCGCAGTAGAGTGAGTCACATTATAATGGAGT